>CM019720.1:29725501-30175501 GCA_009760885.1 Achatina immaculata
CTGTCTCTTTTTACATGTAAATTCTAACGTCATCGGCCATTTTATTTTTGATAAATACATTTCTTCTTACGACACTGCTATTCCTAGACTACTTTGATGGACAGCCTGTAAAGACATCTGTGTATTAACACCCGATGTATGAGCTTCGTCTCGTCAGTACTGGTTCCTTCCTTCCAGAATCGATTTCTCACTGAACTTGACACTAGCCCTCGACTCTAGTGGAGATTTTGCAATCACTCGTGGTGTCACATCTCCCATGATGCTGTTCGCTGTACTAATGTGATTCTTGCACTAACAGTCTCCTTGCAACTCTCCAAAGTGCTCCCTGGGTTTCCATGTTTAATCTCATCGTTGTTGTGTCAGACATTATGCTTACCGAGTCTCGAGGTGAGCCCATGCTCACAGTAACTTTAAAGTGGATTCTAGAGTCTTCTGGTGCAAATAAAGGGGACAGGAGATTATATTCAGAACTCATATTAATTATTCATTGGTTGGTTTTCATAGATCTACCGAATACCGATTTTTAAATGTTCGGTCGAAACGAATATTTTCTTTTTTTGTATAGCCGAATAGGAATTGCAGACTGATGCCAATCAGAAGTACTTGTTAAAAACAAGAACACGAAAAGTATCATATATCTAGCGTTTTAAATTTGATGCCAGTTATGCCAATTTAAACTTCGTCTGTCCTTGCTCTGCTGTAGAGAGAGAGAGAGGAGAGAGAGAGAGAGAGAGAGTGAGAGAGAGAAGAGGCTAAATATACCTCAATAGTTTATTATTATATAAATTTGTTATTATATCCAGTCTGTCTGAATTTTTAATCTGGTATAGAGTTGTACATCAAAGAGAAGCCATTGTTTAAATGTAAGAAATCGTTTTAATCGAAAGATCTTCGGAATGTGAGTATTCGAATTTGTTATATTCGATCGAATGCATATTCGATTAGAATATCTTGTACTTCTTTAGCTTGTTTATATCCTGATATTATGAGAGTGCCAAAATGGAATCAGATCAGATCAGATCAGTGCCATGCCAGTAGGTCATCTCTCTCCATCTCCCTCGATCTTCCGTGTCTCGAATCAATTAAATTGTTGTTTTCACTCCAAACCATAGTCAGGTCATCTAGGTATGTCTGTCTTCTTCGTCTTCTCTGTCTTTTGCCATTTACCTTTCCGGTCCTGACCAATATTTCGAGACCTTCGCGTCTGCTGATGTGTTCGAGAAACTTTTGTCTTTTTCTTATGTATGGCATCAGTTTGGAGTGTTCTGGACCAGTGGTGTCAGACCTTGGCCGGAGAGTAATCGTCCACGTGACTTGGTAGTGGTTCCTGGGTTAGTGTGGGATTGATCATTTTGTTTGCATCAGATTTTATCAGAGGCGTGGCCGGGCGGCGTCGTGTTTTCGTTGTGCTTAAGAATGTGCTGTAATTCATGTATATAAAGGTGATTATTTAGTTATATTCTGCCTGTACCCACCTCATGTGGTATAGATTGCGCAGTGTGAATTAAGTTGTGATGTAAGGTTCATGTCCTTACGTGTAGAGATGAAAAGTATGTGTCTGATTTCATTGTGATTACTCTGCATATTGGATTGGTAGCATGCATGATTTTTTATATGCTCTTTCTATAGACTGACCATGTGGTGCATCAATACAGATTATATTGATGTGTGTCGCGGCAGCTATGGCTGCGGAGATTAAAGTAAGTGCAGTTGCACACATATTCGTGGTCGAGGTCACATGTAGGGGCCAGAGAGCTCAAGACTTTAAGTCCATAGTGTTTATAATTTTATTATGGCAGATCTGAGAAGTTTCAATAGCATATGATACAATCTTAAATTATTTTGCATTGTCATTGACAACATTAATCGTAGAAGCTTTTCTAGTATACTAGAAAACACTTTTTCTTAACAGAAAAGTACATCTGAGACATTTCATTTCATTCCGTTATTCTTCCCCTTTAAGACAGTCCAGGCACTAAAATCAGTTACTGAACACGTCCTTGAACTGCAAGAGTGTTCTGAGCTGTTAGTGCTGTTGGATATTGAACGGATCAAAGAAAATGACACAGTGGTCGCGCGGAGTGATCAATTTAATGGTAAAATCATGATACTGATATCATATTTCTAGCTCACTTATTGATCTCAGCCCGGCCACATTCGTTGATGTTGATGCTTGTTTACTTTATTTTTAAACTTCATTTCAGCCCCCTGAGATAGATTGATCTGGATTGTAAGGTCATAGTTTGTGATGAAGGATTGTTTATACACGTGGATATCAAATGTTGGCTGGACATGCTTTTCAACTGTTTATCTTTTCTTCCTGATTGTAAAAGTCTGTGTTCACTTGAGAGATTTGTTGTTCGGCAACTTGGGTGAGAGATTTGTTGTTTGGCAACTTGGGTGAGAGATTTGTTCTTCGGCAAGTTAAGTGAGATATTTGTTGTTCGGCAACTTGGGTGAGAGATTTCTTGTTCGGCAACTTGGGTGAGAGATTTCTTGTTCAGTTTTTGTTCAAAATATCCTCCGCTGTTTCCAATTTCTATTTATTATAATGTATTTGTATATTTTGTTTGTATACGGTGTTTGTGTGCTTTGTTTGTAAATCGTGTTTGTATATTTTGTTTGTAAACCATGTTTGTATACCGTGTAAGTATTAAGCTAAGGACTCTATTCTCCCTTGAATGGGCTCTTGCTTCAGGCGATGAAAATGTAATAAGTTTTTAATTTTTAAATGTAAGATAATAAACACTGTCTGAGAAATTAATTATTGAAATAAAATTTACTTTTTTTTATTTATCCAAGTAATTTCCACAGTGCATCAATCTGGAATTCATTATCATCAGGAGCCGTGCCGACTGGCGTTGGCTATTATGCTTCTTCAGAGTACACTATCCTTCATGCAGGCCATCAGCTCAGTTGGTGATCTCCTCTCACACCATCCCGTCAGACTGTCCAGTATTATTTTTCTTGGTCTTCCTCTTGATCTTCTTCCTTCTATTTTTCCTGTTGTTATAATATTTTCAATGTCCCCTCTTCTCATTGCATGTCCTATGAAAGCACATTGTCTCTCTCTTATTTTTTGACAAGATTTTTTGTCTCTCCAGCTCTTCTCATACATTCTTCATTAGTTATTTTTGCTGTCCAGGGGATTCGCAACATTCTTCTAATAAACCATATTTCTGCTGCTTCCAATGATTTTTGTGCAGACTTGCTTATTGTCCATGATTCCCTTCCATATAACAAGATAGATCCAGTATAGCACTCCAGGACACGTTTTCTAACTTTCATTGAAAAGGATGTGTTTGATAATATGTTTCTCATTCTCTGAAATGCAGTCTTTGCTTGGCCTGTTCTGTTCCTGATTTATGTTCTGCATTTCTCATCTGAAGTTATTACTGCTCCAAAGTATTTGAATTTCTGCGCCTGCTTTAGAATAGTTCCGTTTAATTTTATACTGCATGTTGTTGGATTCTATTTCTTAGCTATAACCATGTTGTCTGTCATCCATTTGTTTTTAGGGGCTTCTCTTTTCAGTAGTATTATCTCCTTAACAGTTTGGTGGATAGGATCTCTTAACATTGCCCATTGTTCATCTATACTATTTATCTTTGCTATCGCTTTGTATCTATTTGTTATAATAACTCTGTATTGTTCTCGCAGTTCTTGGTCATTTTTAAGGGGTTCTGTATTCAGTTTGATGTTTCTCACTTTTCTGCATGCTTTCTTTAGCTTTATTCTAACTTTTCCACAGAATGGGTCGTGGTCACTATTGCAGTCGGCTCCTGGCATGGTTTTTGTTGTCAGTAATGCATTGCTGAATCGTTTGTTGATTAATATGTAGTCTATCTGGTTAAAAGTCTTTTTGTCTGGGCTTCACCACGTTGCCAGTCTTCGGGGATGTTGTTTAAACCAGGTGCTTCCTACAACTATGCTATGTATTCTTGCCCATTCAATTAATTTACTACCTCTGTCACTACACTCCCCCAGTCCATAGTCACCAACGATGTCTGGTTCTCCCTTTACCAAATTTGGCATTAAAATTTCCCATGACTATAGTAACTTCATGTGACTTTGTGTGTTTCAGGGCTGTCTCTATGTCATTATAATATAGCTGTACATTTTCTTCAGAACTTTCAGATGTTGGAGAGTACACTTGTATAATATTTATGTTTATTGGTCGTCCTTTCAGTTGGGGTAGCAGGACTCGGTCCGAGATGTTCAGATATCCTACATTTGTCTTTGCTGTTTATTCGTCAAATATTATTCCTACTCCTCGTTCATGTTTCTCACTTTCTGAATATATTATTGTATATTTATCAGAGTTTATCTTTCCTGCACCTGTCCACATAACTTCACTCATTATTAATATGTTAATCTTCATCCTTTCCATCTGGAATTAACTTGATTTATTCCAGTTATGCTAGCCAATGTGCTGTGGTCAAATGAAGTGAAGCATTAACAAATGGGGAATAATAAGATACTCCCAGAAGAAATTAAATGAAGAAACGATAGATTTTTAGCTGAATAATTTGTCATCTATTACCACTGTTGTTCCAAAATAACCTGTTTTATACGTTTTCTCAGAGGCTTTCTTTCTGCCTGAATATTTCATATTAATACGTTTTGTTTTGTATGATGTTACTGTTTTTTATGTCTTGTTTATATTTAGCTGCTATTATTATTATCTTAATTAGTTGCCTTGAGATGTAGATCAGATCTCATGGCACAAAACATTGCTACGAGGATGCCTCAGTTGTTTCCCTTGTTTTCTGTGCGGTTTTTTTTTCAGTGTCTACTGGCATTGCTCTGTTACTTTGGAACAGGCTTGGCAAACGCTGAAATACGCTGATAACATATTGGCATATGAGCATGGGAGGTGTAGAGAACAGCTAGCGGCAGAAGTACAGAACCGGGCGGATCATATAACAGACTGGTGTGAGGATAACAATGAGGTGATAAACACTGAAAAAGCTAGCATGCCATGGTGCTCATTAAACAGCAGAATTGTAGGAGCTAATGTTCCGGTTGTGAAGTGTCAGGGCCAAGATAAAACGAGAACACATCGCATGAGATATCCGGGGATCGCATTTTTTATGCATCCTTCTCCTTCATACCACCACGTAGACAGCGTAACACAAAAAGCCAAGAAACCATTATGGGCGATTATGTTAAAGGCTGCAGCAAACTTTCCACAGCGCACTCTGTTCTTGTTGATGCAGACGCTGGTGCTGTCGCCATTCCAGTATGGTCTAGGTCTACTCACCCTGCCAAATGCAAGGCTGAATAAACTAAAGAGTGCACAGAACCAGGCAATGAGAGTGGTCTTGGGTTGCACTAGAGATACTCCATTGACGGTTATGATGGTTTGCCATGCTGAATATGCGGTCCTGACACAAGTAAGCTTAGGTTAAAGCACATGTTAAAGATCATCCTCTCCATACAGAGCTGTGGTTGAAAAAGGGCAGACGCATCAAACGAGGCAGGTCCTGAATGGCTGAGATTGAGTATACGATAATGTCAATTTGCGATCTCGATGAGGCGCCCAAAGCCGAGGACTGGATTCCAGTACAGGACGGACCTCAGTTAACAAAGGTTATTATACAGAAGTGTCGTGAATTTCGGGATTGGGATCATGAAGCAGTTGATCTTTGGGTTCAAGATCTCATCCAGCGTACTGTAGGTCTTCAGATACGCTAATATAGACAGATGGCTCAGTGACTCGGAGTAGCGAAAGTTACTGGAGTTTGCTGCTGCCGAAGTGAAAGACACAAGTTTGGGGAGCCTGTTAAGTCTCTACATCAAGTACGCGACCGGAAATCGAGGCTGTGTCGGTGGCAGTGGAATAATTAGTTGTCCGTGGTCTGATCGATGATGTTATTGTGACGGATTCACAGTGCATGAATCGTAAAACTGAGAAGAAATTGCTTCGAAAAGAATGGGTTCATCTGTTACGCCATTCAAATATGATGACTGTAACGTGGATTTACTGTCCAGGTCACGTGGAAGTAGGCGGAAATGAAATGGCGGATAGACTTGCTGGACGGGCTGAAAGAGACAGTCTGGGAATGGACAAGAGCGGCATTAGGACAGTCTGAGAATGGACAAGAGTGGCATTGCTAAAACTGTGCTGGACAGACTGAGGAAAATGAAGAGGAGAACGGAAGGAGAATGTTGTTATGAGAAGATGGCTGGAACTGGAACACATTAAGTTGCTGGCAGGAAATCCGAGCTGTGTGGCAAAAAACGCGTCGTAAACAAGCAACACTTGAAGGGAAGTACTAGCAAAAACTCTCAGGTGGATCCTGCCGTGTGCAGAGCTGACCTGAATGAGGTATGCAGGGCTGACATGAATGAGGTATGCAGGGCTGACATGAATGAGGTATGCAGGGCTGACCTGAATGAGGTATGCAGGGCTGACATGAATGAGGCATGCAGGGCTGACATGAATGAGGCATGCAGGGCTGACATGAATGAGGCATGCAGAGCTGACATGAATGAGGCATGCAGGGCTGATATGAATGAGGCATGCAGGGCTGACATGAATGAGGCATGCAGGGCTGACATGAATGAGGTATGCAGGGCTGACATGAATGAGGTATGCAGGGCTGACATGAATGAGGCATGCAGGGCTGACATGAATGAGGCATGCAGGGCTGACATGAATGAGGCATGCAGGGCTGACATGAATGAGGCATGCAGGGCTGACATGAATGAGGCATGCAGGGCTGACATGAATGAATGATGCCGGAGTCTGAATTGTGAATTTGAACCTTGATTTTTAGCTCTAAATATTTGTTTTCTTTCAATGACTAGTCTTTGCAAATTTTTCACAGTCAGCATCGTCTCACTTGAATATCTCAAGTTCTTGATACAATGGTCTCTCATTCCTTTCAAATTCGAAAACCTGCCATGACGTTCTCAATGCGTGGTAAAAAAAAAAGTTAACACAAACCCAGTGGTCGTATTTTCTACTCTATATCTTGGTATTCCTTAATATCAATTAGTTAGACAGAGTAGACAGTTGGATAGATTAGTTAGTTACATTAGAGAGCTAGTAAGGACCATCATGCTCGAACATGTCCACAGATGCTTTGGTTTTCTCTTCGGTAACTCCGTCAGTGTACGGTGGTTAATAACACCCACCGTGTACATGGAGTAGGTGTTCCGTGTTGAGATGCTGTTTAACTGGTCACTCTATGCCACTGTTCATCCTCGCCGACGTCATTTGCCTGGACTACATGTTCTTAGCAATCATCAAATCCTCCATGTTTTGATGTTCTTAGCAATCATCAAATCCTCCATGTTTTGGCTGTCCAGCACTTGTATCACTTTTTCACTTCCAACTCCGTGAGTACAAGTTACAGATAATGAGGGTCTTCCAGATCGGATGAATAACACATAAACAAAGGGAACTACCGACAAACAAAGGCCAAAGCCTGGGTATAACCAGTGAAGCGTGTTACGGTTAAATCATCATTTACTTCTAAAGATCAATTGCTATCATTATACAGGGTCCGGCATAAATCATAGCTGGATTTTTTAAATGGAAAATAAATAAGCGCTCTACATGTTTTTGGTTTAAAAAAAAAGTGAAATGAAACTCACAAAAGTGTGTATTTTTATTATTACTGACAATCATATTTAGGTTTTGAAAATTACGCCGGTTAGTTGACGGCCATTACATTTGATACATTCAGCCAGGCGTCTGGAAAATTCCTGCATAACACCATTTAACATGTTCAAAGGGATATTTTGAATGCGGTGTTGGATTCGATCCTTTAGGTCTGCAACTGACTGTGGTCGACTAGCATACACCGTGTTCTTGAGATACCCCCATAAAAAGAAGTCTGCTGCCGATAAATCCGGTGACCTTGCCGGCCAATGAATATCCCCAAATATGGAAATAAGACGACTGGGAAATGCTTGTCGCAGCATGGCCATGAACTGACGGGCTGTGTGGGCAGTTGCTCCGTCTTGTTGAAACCATATTAGTCTCTTATTTCTATTGGCTAAGTCTGGAGTGGAGTATTCAATTAGCATCTGCACATAAAGATCATTATTAACAGTAAGAGGATGGCCTTCTTCGTCTTCAAAAAAAATATGGGCCAATAACGCCAAACGATGCAACGCCACACCACACTGTTACTCGTTCACTATGGAGCGGTTTCTCATGCAGGAATCTGTGGACTTTCAGCTGACCAGTGTCTGAAATTCTGCATGTTCACACTTCCTGACATCTCAAAATCATCAGACATTATGAGGTTATTGAGCAAATTCGGATTTTCTTCAATGCGTGCTAGAAAATCGATAGCAAAATCAAGTCTATTAATTTTATCCAAATCATTCAGTTGCTGCACAACTTGCAACTTGTAAGTGTGGAAATGCAGATGATTATGAATGATACGACGTAGCGAGCGATCCGACATACCAAGTGCCAAAGCGTGCCTAACAGCTGATCGCCGAGGGCTACGAAGCAATGCGTTGAGGATTTCTTGAGTTCGTTCAGGTGTCTGTTGAGTTCTTGGATGACCAGTAGACTGGTTATTAAGGCAATTAGCGGAACATTATCACGGGGATGCAACTCAAAATGGCGACGAAACTTTCGTTGTACAGTAAAAGACGATTCTCCACTTTTAAAATAAGTTTCAACGGTGAATGCGCGATGTTGTGTTTGCCAAGAAGCCAATGTTTAAAATGACCATTTGTCTGCTTCATCTCTGACGTCATGTTTTTTTTCACACATATTCAGTTTCTAGGTACTACGTCAGTTAAATCCAGCCATGCTTTATGCCGGACCCTGTACAACATAGCACCTGTAATACATTTTAGCACTTCGAAGCCATATTGTTCTGCTGCTGTTCCTGTCTTTAACTTACTTACTTACATTCTTAATAATGTTAATTTTGCGATACTGTGTTGTTCACGATTCCTTTGATGTTGCAATGAAAACTGTTATGATAGATTTGATGGCGTATGTACTGTGCTATCACTTGTATTTAGTAACTTTCGGCATTTTCAAAGTCTAGAACATCTGAAGACGGCCGTGATCATTTCTTGGCTGATATTGTTAAGTCTTGAAGTCATCCTTTCTCCAACCTGTCTGAATCGATATTAATTTTTTTTGTCTAGTATTCATGGTCCTGCATAAATTGGGAGGATGTGAAATTGTTCCTTTCTCTGGCCATCATAAAGATCTCTTTTGTGTTTTGACTATCTCTTCATCATTTCCTTTTTTTTCTATTACAAGTTCCCCCTGTTTTGCTTTCGAACAGCCTGCTGATTTTCTCTCTCTTTTGCTGGATATTTCTTTTGATTTTAATGAAATTCTGGCTCTGAGAAACTGCTTTTCATTTTCATCACAATGTTGTGGAAGCCATTTTGCTTCCTCGTCCTGATAAAACTTTTTTTGCTTCTGTGCTAATCTCCTCAGACTTTCTTTGTTTTGTTTTCTTCTTCCATCTTTTTCCAATAAATTCTGGAATATCTTCTGTCATCTACTTTTTCTTCTCGTGTCTCCAGGATCCTGTTAGCAACTCCCCAGACGCTTACCGGAATTCTTCTTTAAATATTTCTGTGTTATTATTTACATCCTTATGTGATATTTCCAGTCCAGTATGAGATTACAGTATCCCTGGTTCTAATTTTGTTCTTGAATTTATCTGTGTCTTCATCTTCTTTGTCTATCGCATCTCTGTTTTGTTCTCGTTCTTGTCCTCATTGCCAAAAAGTCTTTACGTTAACTTCTGAGCTTCCAATTTGTTGGTCCCTGCAACAATGTGCCCTAAGGACTGCCCTAAGGACTGCCCTAGGGACTGCCCTAAGGACTGGCCTAAGGACTGCCCTAGGGAATACCCTAAGGACTGCCCTAGGGACTGCCCTAAGGACTGGCCTAAGAACTGCCCTAGGGACTGCCCTAAGGACTGCCCTAGGGACTGCCCTAACGACTGCCTAAGAACTGCCCTAGGGACTACCCTAAGACTCCCCTAGGGACTGCCCTAACGGCTGCCTAAGAACTGCCCTAGGGACTGCCCTAAGGACTGGCCTAAGGACTGCCCTAGGGACTGCCCTAAGGACTGCCCTAAGGATTCCCCTGAGGACTGCCCTAGGGACTGCCCTAGCTATTTAGAGCCATCTGTTGCTGAGAATATAGTCTGTCTGATCTGAGACCTTCTTCCTGTCTGCACTTTACCAGCTGTTTAAGCTTCTTGGTTATTGCTGCAGCCGCGCAATACTTGTGGTAGGATGATGACTTTCTTCAGGTTAGACCAGTTTGTCTGATCTGTCATTACGCTTTCCATAACAAAACTCTCATACCATGTGTTCTTCATTGTGGTTTCCAGCTGCGCCCATTGAAATCCCCCACTGGAAAATTATTTATAATCGTTTGCACCCTTTTACTGCACTATGGAAGTTATCCTAAAATTCCTTTTGCTTTGTGTACGTTATCCTATAATTCCTCTTGTTTTGTGTAAATTATCCTAAAATTATTCTTTTACCGCTATTTTGAGATGTCTGTTACTCAAGTTCGTATAATGTTACCAAATTATGTTCCTGCTAGTACTCTGTATCTTATTATCTAATATAATTTAACTGTGGCAGTTTCTAGCACGTGATCAGTTCTCGTTTTCTTGAACTGCTTTCTGTATTAAAACATATCCTGGGTAATTTTTCTTTTCTTTTGAACCTGTCACAAACACATTCCTAGAATCTTTGCGTGTCTAAATCTTCAGTCTAAAAGCATGATGGACACGACATCCCGGACAGACGAAACGAGACAAATTACGAACGAAGTTTCCTTTCTGCCATTTTTTTCATATAGAAAGAAAGACATGGAGACGACTGAAACATGGAAGAAAGCGTCGAATGAAAGCCTTTAAGCAGGCACGGGGGTTCTTTAACAGAGGGACGGGGGTTCCATACCCTTTGGCGGTAGGGGGACTACAAAATGGGGAAATGGGACTCGAACTCTAAATCTAAAAAAAAAAAAAACTCTTGCCTTATTAGAACATTCTTTTAGATTTTCTATTTCTATTTACATGCTAAGTAAAGTCTTCTAACTATTTACATGATAGGTACAGTCAAACTGTTGACGCCTGCCGAAATCATACTGGTACATAATAGAACTGGGGGTTAGGATGATTTCAACAGTCTGGGGTAGGGGAAGGAGGACATACTGGGTCTTCCATAGGGGAGGAAGGAGAAGAGAAGGGTCTGTAATAACAAATAAGTTAACAAGTCCTGTTCTAGACTTCGTTCTTTTCTCCCTTCCACCCCCCCCCCCCCAAATCCGGCAACATATTTAATCACATGTCAAAGTTGTTTCTCACTCACCCTAAACAAATAACTACAAACTTGTAATTATATTGGAGGCAAGTAAATCATTCTGGATTAGTGGGAGCGTGTATTTATTGCAGCTTTGTCTTTCGTGGCTGAAATAAGCTGACACGGAAATAGGGTAGAGGCATATTACATCAGACTAATGTAGGAACCGTCAAAGATGTACGTGATCTTCTTTAGATATCACTCATGTTTTCTTGCTCCAAATTTGTATTTCGCCGAATATCTTTTATTTGAAACGAGACCTAACTATTTCTTTCTAAAACTTTTTCAGGAATGAAGTAATGGATTTAATATTGATCATCAAATTCAAAGAAGAAAGGACAAGGAAATCTGCGCTGACTTTAGCTACAAGTACAAACAAAATTACTAAATAACTTTCACCATTCTGTATACCTGAACATTAGTATTTCCGCCGCAATTGATAACTGTGACATCCCATTGCCTTTCTTGTTTTACATTTATAAATATATTTTTCGCTCATTCATTCATTTGCATGTCCCTTGCGGAACTTTGCCTCACTAACAGCAATCCTGTAGACCTCTCGATTGTGAGCAAGACGGCCTGCTGCTGATGCATCCATTTGCAGATCCTCAACGATGTCTTGCAGCCAACTTCGTTTTGGTCTTTTTCTCTTTCTTTTTTCCATTATGTACCCTTCCAAGACTTTTCTCTAGATTATCATGACGTTTAAAGTTTCCACAATATTTAAGTTTTCTCTCTTTAATCCCCTTTACTAGCCAGCCTTATTCAATATTAAGTTCTTGTAGTATAGATATACTTGTTATTTTTTTGTGTCCACGATATTTGAAGGACTCTTCTGTAGCATTTACATTCAAAGGCATTTACGCGTTTCTCAGTTGTTTTGTTAAGCGTCCAGGTCTCACAGGCATCTGTTGCGATGAGAAAGATGCATGCCCTTAAAAATCTTATTTTTGTAGTTCTGTCTGTTCCTCTCCACAGATTCTTCAGTTGTTTTACTTTCTTAAGAGCGATAGATATCCTCCTTTTAATTTACCTCATTATATCTCCATTATTAGTTACCAGTGATCCAAGATATTCAAAACTCTCCACTTCTTCCAATTTTTCCTCATTATTACATACATCAGCTGCCTTGTTTGTTTTGTCAGTTGTCATCAATTTAGTTTTCTTCGCATTAAGATAGAAGTTTTGCTCTTCATTATTCCTACGGACTGACATATTTAGTTTTTCCATTCCTTTTTGTGTTGTGGACAGTAATACTGTGTCATCAGCATATCTAATCTCTGGTATTTCATAACATCCAATTGTTATGGCATAGTAATATTCTTTGTTTACATCTTCTCCAACATTCCTCATTATATTTTCAGTATACATATTAAATAAGGGCATGCATCTTTCCCATCGCAACATATGCCTGTGAGACCTGGACACTTAACAAAACAGCTGAGAAACACATAAATGCCTTTGAATGTAAATGCTATAGAAGAGTTCTCCAAATATCGTGGACACAAAAAAGAACAAATATATCTATACTACAAGAGCTTAATATTGAAGAAGGCTGGCTAGTAAAGAGGATTAAAGAGAGAAAACTTAAATATTTTGGCCACATTAAACGTCATGATAATTTAGAGAAGACCGTATTGGAAGGATACATAATGGGAAAAAGAAAAAGAGGAAGACCGAAACGAAGATGGCTGCAAGACATCGTTGATGATCTGGAAATGGATGCAGCAGCAGCAGGCCATCTTGCTCACAACCGAGAGGCCTACAGGAGTGCTGTTTGGGAGGCAAAGTTCCGCAAGGGACATGCAAAGGAATGAATGAATGAATATTAAATAAGTAAGGCGACAATATGCACCCCTGACGGACCCCTTGTTTTATGTCAAACAAAGTTGTTGTTTCACCATTTATTCTTAATGCCGCTTGTTGGTCTAGATACAGCAGTGATGTTAATTGTATCAAATGTGTTGGTAATCCCATTTTTTTCTATTATTTCCCACCGTTTCTGGTGTTGTACACAATCAAATGCCTTTGAGTAGTCTATAAAGGCTAAATATAGATTCATATTAAACTCTCTGCACTCTCTATTATTATTCTCATATTGAATATATGATCTCTTGATCCTCTTCCTCGCTTGAAACCAGCTTGGACCATATTGACGTCTTCTATTTTCTTACGAAGTCTACCCATTATAATTTTAAACAGAATTTTACTGACATCACTAATCAGGGCAACAGTTCGGTAGTTTGTGCATAATTTCAGGTTACTCTTTTTTAGCAGTGATATGAGTATAGTTCTTTTCCATTCTTTTAGCCAAATACCTGAATGCCATATCTTTTTACATAGTGCATGATAGATTGTTGCACATTCCTTTCCTCCTGCTTTAATAAATTCAGCTGTTATCTCATCACATCCTGGTGATTTACCATTTTTCAGATTCTTTATTGCCCATAAAACTTCTTCTATTGTCGATTTGTTTTCTTTCTCCTCCAATAATAATTCACAATGTTGATTTCTGCTTTCACTGTCAGTTGTTTCATACATTTCTCTGCAATATTCCTTCCTTTCTTCTTTCTAGAATTTCCTCTACCTCTGTCAAGGTATTCCCCATCTTGTCACAAATTACATCTAGCTTAGGTGTGACATTTCTCGTTAATGTTTTCATTACTTTAAACATTTCACTATCTCTTCCACAATTCTGATGTCCTTTTATTCTTTCACAACAACCTTGTATGTATTGTTTTTTTGTTTTTTCTTATGTTTCTTCGTACTTCTTTTGTTAAAGATTTATATTCCTCTTTGTTGTTTGTCACTTTCAATTGCGTCTTCATTTCTCTATGTTGTTTTATCAGTTCTAGTGTGCCTGCTGTAATCAATCCATTTTGTGTTTTCTTTACCGGAACCATGTCTTTAGCTGTTGTTATTAAGATATCTCTGGCCTGTGTAACCAAATCATCTGGTGTCATCTCCTCCTACACAGCCATCAGGATTTCAAAACGGTTCTTCACGTCTATATCTTATTGTTCTGATATTTTTGTAAGATCAAAGCTGAGTGGTCTTGATCCTGCAACTGTCTTTTTTATCTTTATCTTCATGTCTGCTATTAATAACTCATGGTCCATGTCACAATCAGCACCTGGTAAAGTTTTTGCTGATGTTATACTTGATCTCCACCTTCTTTGCACTAAAATGTGATCTATTTGACTCTTGGTTTTCCCATCAGGTGATGTCCAGGTGTAAAGTCTTCTTGGATGTTGTTTAAAAAGTGTGTTAGCGATCATTAGCTGATTTTCCATGCAAAAAGCCATTGGACTGTCACCTGCCTCATTTCTATGTCCTATGCTAAATTTCCCTACAACATGTCCTTCATCTTTGTTCTTTCTGTACCAAACTTTGCATTAAAATCCCGCATTTTTAATACAATATCATTTTTTCCGTACCTAGTCTATCGTCGTTTGCAGTGTGTTATAAAAGTATTCTACTTCCTCTTCTTCTGCTGCTGATGTAGGTGCATATATCTGGATGATTGCACATTTCTAGGAATGCCCTTAAGTCTGATTGTGAGGATTCTATCGCTTACTTGATTGTAACCTAGTGAGGCTTTTGATGTTGATTTGTCCAAGTAAAAAGTCAATCCATTCTTTCCTCCTAATTTTCCACCAAAGTATATAAAGATACTATCATTCTCGCTCTTGAAGTGTCCTGATATTTTCCTTCGATGTTTACAGATTCCCAAAATGTGTATCCCCGTTCTTTTCATCTCATCAATTATTATTTGATACTTCCCCTCACACATACTTCTTACATTCCATGTTCCTATTCTTTTAGTTTGATGCAGTATTTTTCCCTACTAATCATAAATATAAACAGTACGTGGAGCTAAGGAAGTCTTGCTTATAAAAGAATGAAGGAAACGATTAAACGATTTGCTCATACCAACTGTATTTACCAGTAAAGCTGGTCAATGGAAACCTATCTGATGTTGTGTTGCAAAGTCTGGGAAAAGAGGCGTCGAAATCGACCGTCTATATAGTGAACTGGTTTTATTGTTAAGACGCAAGGTCTTTTCATTTCCTGAGTTTTCGTAAATCACACTTCCCACTTGATAAACCTGCCCAAGTTCTGTCTAGGAGAAAATCTATAGCCAGACTTCGCCGAAACAAATACTCCTTAATAAATAACATGGTCTAACAAGGCAAACTGGCAGTTTTTTATTTCAATAAAGATCGTGCAGAGTAAACGCATTCATGAATGCATTTTTTATTCTTAACTGAGTGTCTTATCTGCGGGTGTTCGATGACGTAAGTGGTGAGGTTGTATAAACTAGGAAAAAAGTAGGAGCAGCTTTATTACTTAACGATTACAAAGTTGTGACTTTCGACGTGAGCCTTAATCATACAAAAACATACAGGACGAAGAAATAGAGAGAGAGGTGATAAAGTATAGATTCACATGAATACTATGTTTAAAAAAAGGAAATAAAATGAATAGGGCACTTAGCTGTAACTTGTAAGTAGATGTGGCTTGTCCGACGCTGTGTTGCAGAAATGCGCATGGTGGAACGTAGAGAATGTTTAAATAGAGGCTTGTGATGTGTGATGAGAGGGTCGTAACTGATGGCGGTGGGTGAGGAAACCATGGAGGGGAAAGAGTGAGTGATACAGTGTTAATCTAGACAGGAGAAGGTGAAATAGATGATTATAATTGGGTTAGGGGGTTGTAATGTGTTAAACATTCTCTACGTTCCACCATACGCATTTCTGACACACAGCGTCGGACAAGCCACATCTACTTACAAGTTACAGCTAAGTGCCCTATTCATTTTATTTCCTTTTTTTTAAACATAGCATTCATGTGAATCAATACTTTATCTCCTCTCTCTATATATTTCTTCGTCCTGTATATTTTTTGTGATTAAGGCTCACGCCGAAACCTCACAACTTTGTAGTCGTTAAGTAATAAAGCTGTTCCTATTTTTTTCCTGGTTTACACATTCTGGTAACACAGCTTTACTGCATTGCTTCGTGTATAGTTGTATACTTATACGAGTACACTAATTATTATGTGTTACTAAGTGTTGAGGTGAGTGTTTCGGAAGGAAAAGTGAAAGTTAGAAAACAAATGAGATTAGAAAAACCAGCCGAAGCGTAGAGGATTTTAAAAGGTACATTAGCTTCTATTTTCCTTGACTTGATCTCTGAAAACTGCTAAGGACAAAACACACTAAGATGATTAGGGCCGGTTTCAGGTCTTGGAAGGATACATAATGGATGGAGGTGAGACAAATCGAGAATATCTCGAGCAACGACTGGCAATCTTTCTTCACCTCACGGTACACTGAACAAAGCGCGAAATCTGCCCCGAACACTATCACTGTTTAGGGGCAGATTACATCATTTAAAGCAGAGAAAAATCCACTTAACTTTCACCTTCCTTGAAACCTCCATCATGCGCACAAGCGAGCAGTGATGCACTGATTTTGTAATCACTTGGCTAGACTGATGTAGAAGTTGTCTAACGCGCTCCTGTCTGGACATATAATCTTACTGAAGGATTTTCGTTGGTGCTTGTGGTTCGTTCTCGTAAATTAAAGGAATCAGTTTAGTACATAGGATCACACTGACGCAAGTGGGAGGCTAGGACCCAATCCTGCTCATCAGATTTGGCAGTTTCTGTGACAGATTTATACATTAATCCTAATCCTTCTTATCAGATCTAACAGCTTCTACTATAGAGTTCTATCTGAGACCAATCCTCTTCATCAAATTCGATGGTTTTTGTGATAGATTTCTGCGTTAGGCCCAATCCTCCTCATCAGATATGGCGGTTTCTGCCGTAGCTGTACGTTATGTCCAATCCCCCAAATCAAATCTGGCGATTTCTATGATAGTTCTGCCCTAGGCCCAATCCTTCTTATCAAATTTAGCGCTTCTTGTGATAAAGAGTTCTGCATATCGAAATGACGGTTTTGACAGTATTCAATAAATTAATACAATAAATGTTAGATACCGACACTTGCCAAGTATGACTTTGCTGAACAGTTACTCTCTTCACCTGCTGTACCATTCTTCATGTTCTTTGTTTTATTTTCCCATTTATGTCCACGTTATTACAGTTTCTTCTTTCAATTAGAACTATTTTTCAGTAAGCCAAACCAACGATGATGTCTTCTGGAGAGAAAATATTTACGCGTTCTGTCCGTAAGAACTTCATTAAAATTCGTTGCTCCATTCCACCAATATTTTCTTCTCATTAATTATGGAATTTGATTATTCTCTTTGCGGTTTCCATTCGTGTGAGAAAGTTATGTCACTTTAAGGGGGAGAAAAATGGCGCCTAAGTTCCCACGAGAATCATGCCGCCAGAGGGGACTACATTTATGAGGAGAAAGAGGTGTAATGTGGTTCGTGGGATAGAAAATGTATCCTTGCCCGCTGAAAATTTGATTGCGAATCAGCTTCAGTAAATAGGCTTATCTTCTGTGTACAGCAGTTTGCCGGGTTAATAAAGAGAGCAAGAGAGCAGGATACATGGATGAGGTTAAAATGATTTCGCGTGGTAAAGGACAGGAAGGTGGCTGAGAGAGAAAGGACAAAAAGTGTGAAGAAAAAAGAACAGCTTACACGTGTCTAAACATTCTACGTGAGTGACTGGGCAAGTAGTTCTTGCCGGTCCCGTCAGAGAGATGAAAAATATGAGAAATACATGATAAATGAATGGGTTATGAGTGAAAATCCTTTCCCTGCATCATCACCATCATCATTAGAAACCGGGCCTGTATACCATGGGTGTTGCTCCTGCTTACTTGATGCCATAATCAGTTTTTTTTCCTGTGTCTTTGTTTTATCCGTTACACTTGATCATCTTGACCACATCTTTCATTCTTTGTCTATATCTTTTTCGTATTTGTGTCGTGAGTTTTGAACTTTTCTGTAACACCTCTGTGTTTTTGCTGCGGTAAACTTTTATTCTTCATTTGGCCTTCTTTTAGATTATTTTGTTACAGCCAAAGACCCTTCATTTTTGTTTTTCCATTTAATTATTTAATTGTTTTTTTTAGCTTCTCTGGTTCTGTAACATACATGTCTTTTAAGACAGTGTGTCACAGTCTTTGTTTAGAACTGAATAGTGTCAGTGAAGCAGGCAATAAACCAGTCTCTCAAGGCGATGGTGAAGGGCTGGATGCCTGTGGCAAGACTCTGGTAAACCAGTTTCTGGGAATGTGAACATGTGTCCTGGGGTGGGGGGGGGGGGTGGTGGACTATGGAAAAACAAAGGCGGCCAAGCATGAAACTGACCACATGACGCTCTTTGAGCTGCCATCAGGTCAGGGAACATTTAAAAGCAAACACCGTAACCCGGCTGAACCTCTGTGCAGAGGAAAATGTTGCTTACGAAGGAAAAAGAAAACGGTGTCTCATTTATTTTTTCCCTGCCGAACAGAGAGGAACCCGCCGATCCACGTCACAAACTAAAAAAAAAATTCTTTTCGCTCATTCTCTTTTTTCCTTTGCCATTTGTCGAAAATGAAAAAGATTTTGATAACGTCTGCCTTCAGATATGAAAAACTGAATACAAGATCTGGGGGCTGCAATTTGCTCAGTAGCCATTTTTGAGAGTCTGGTTAAATCTAAACAGTGTGCTGGAGAAAGGTTAAATCTAACAAGTTTAACGGAGAATGGTTAAATCTAAACAGTTTGATTGAGAATGGTTAAATCTAACCAGTGTGTTGGAGAATGGTTAAATCTAACCAGTTTTCTGACCGTAAATGACGCCTTCCAGAAATGCAGATGAAGCCACTGACGGCAATTATTGAGGAAAGACACTGGCGATGGTTGGGACATGTGCTCAGAATGACTGACAACTCACTTCCAAAAATAGCACTAAGATGGACACCACAGGGGAGCAGAAGTAAGGGTAGACCAAAACAGACATGGAGAAGAACAGCAGAGAGGATGTTGAGCAATAGAGGGCTCACTTGGGCAAGAGCGGAAAAAAGGCAAAGGGCAGGCATTTGTGGAAAACCCTAGCGGAAGTCCCTTGTGCCCTGGGCACTTAAGGTTCAGAGAGAGAGAGAGAGAGAGAGAGAGAGAGAGAGAAATGACGCCTTCATGCGTTTATTCATTCATTAGCATGTCCCTTGCGGAACTTTGCCTCCATAACCCTTCTCTTGAAGGCCTGGAGGTTGTAAGCAAGATACCCTGCTGCTAATGCATCCATCCACTAATCATCAACGTATTTTTGTCATCTTGACCTTGGTCTTCTCTCTTCCTGCAATTATGTACCGTACCAAGACCGTAACAAAAATGTGTTTTGCGTGTGTGTATAATTACAATTATATTGTGTGTATAATTACAATATGCTGTGTATAATTACAATAATTATATTATCATATGAAACACTCATTGAAAAAAATGCTACTTCAAGTAAAGAAGTATGTTCTAGTAATTATAAAAATTTGAGATTGTGTGTTGTGTTGAAATCTACACATATTTGTTCAAATTATTTGGCGAAAAAGAATTTTTTGTGTGCTCTAAAATTATTAAATTGATGACTAAATTTCATTGTATAGTTAAAAAGAATATTCCTCTATTAAGTTCGCAGATCTCTTACCCCCCCCCCCCAACCCCTCCCCCTCCAATAAAAAAAAAAACACTTGTTCACAACAACACAGGTCGTGACCTTTCAGACAGGGGTTTTCAAAAGTTGAATAAAAAAGAAAATTACGGCATTTTAGGGAATTTCTACTACTTCATGTTTCAAACTAAATATCACAATAACGGAAACATTCACTAATATTTATTGAAACATAATACTTTCTACGGATAGAGTGGCGTATAGCAAGTGAATAGAATTGTGTTTTCTATATACCCAGCAAAAATATGCCATTTCATTTAGCTTGGGCAAAGAAAAGTCACACTGAAAGTATTCTTCCATTTCTGTTGAGTTTACCACATCGACTTAACATATCGACTTAATGGGCGACTGGCAGTACAATGCTTGTCTGCTGTAGAAGATTAGTAATTGTAATTTCTCTAACGTGTCTAACGCCTGCATCTGGTTCTGACAAGCACGTGGGAGTGTGGCTCGGGGAAACAATGTCCCTTGACAAAAACATCGGAGTCTGGGAATTGTTTTATAAGAGCTGTTGTTGTAAACTACTGTACAGATAAATAAATAAATGAGTAGCTTCAATACATATGTGAGATATACTTCAGGAAAATACTGAATTATAAAGTGAGAAGCCCAAGATCAGTTCATTAAACATAGGTGGACTGACGATAAGAGAAGACGAGATTTCCCAGCCTGTAGGTAAGAAAGGAAGAAAGGCAAATAATTATTTCGTCAGCTGCTGGACAAACAGAAGGAAGGTGACAAAAAAATAATCAGCAGCTACACATTATTTAACAGAACAATTAGCACACAGTTTAATAGGTTAGTCACATAGCCACCATGCGGGTCGGAACATACCATGTCAAATGAAAGGGGGGACAAGGTAAAAGATCAAATAATCAACAGCTAAACAATAAAATAATGACATCCGTTACATCTACAGGAATATTTGTCTCAGTTTCTCTTTCCTTACTCCGAACTAAAAAGAAACAAATAAATATATCAGCAAACTATCGGATCTGCAACATCGCAAACCACAAGATGAATGGCGGGCTCGCTTGGTGAAGACAAATGTAGAAGGTTCCAAACACCAGTTCCATTGAAATGGCTTGAAGAGATGTTGGTCTCCCCTTGTCACTTACCGAGGACTCTACTCAGCGGCAGCCGGCGCTGTTTGGCGCAAGTTCTACAAGCAGGTTAGCATGACTTCAGAGTCCGATATCTGGTAACGTCACTTTTCTTTTTGCCTATAACATTTTCTGCCCGAGCATGTGTGTGTGTGTGTTGCCTGCTTCGGTGATTGATAAATCAGATAAGTAAGTGATAAATGAGCAGTCGTGTGTCCACATTGATCTGCATGATTTACGTCAAATTATAACTTTGTTTCGCTCTTTGGATTTTTGCCTGTTAAGATAAATTACAGCGTTACAGTAAAATAATGTATTCTTCCATTTTACCGATATTTTTGAGCCTGCAATATTTCATCATTACATCAAATCACATTCTAAATGTCTGGTTTTCACCTTAATCACTAAGCAAACTGTGCGTTCTCCTTTCACATGTCTAATATATATCACATTTTCCACAATATATTTGTTTTAAAGAAGCTTTTAAACTTCAGCCTAGAAAATCAGCAAACAAATACAGTCTTCCAGTATTCCAGACAAGAAGTACCAAGTATTATCTGCTTATTTATTTATCTGTAATGAAATAATGTGAGCGCATTTGATTAGTATTTTTCGAGCATAAATAATGTATACCAAAACCTTATGATCTTTATATTTCTAAAATAGCCTCTGTGGAATAGAATGTTGCTGAAATAGAAAATACAAACTGTGCTTATAAATTCGGTTTTTATAAGTTTTTTTTTCTATAAGGAAAAACGTATGTGATTCTGTATATGTGACTGTTTATTTGAGTTCTTTATGTTTGGCACAGACGTTTCATTAATGTTACATAACTTTTCACGCGCATTCATTTCGTAATTTTCCATTTAGGTTTTAAAGAACAATTAACCCTTTCGCTCCGAAACAACTCTGACAGAATTGGTGTGTCTTGCACGCATGTACGAAACAACGCACGGAATGTTACTTAAACATAAAATAAAATAATAAATAGCATAAGTAGCATATTTCTAATATTGACCAAGAAACAAGACATTCATACTACATATCACATTTAGAATATAAGCATATATCAGGGATTGTTGTTCAATCTCAGACATAATATTCTCCACTCATCTCACAAACGAGCAGTACATCTCATCTTATTTGTCGCAAACACGTGGTACAAACTGCAGATCAACACAAACACTTCAGAATTCTTTCATTCATTATGTTTCCGAGCTAGTGCGGCTCATTGCTGCAGAGACGACTTGTCTCCATTCCTCTCTGTTCTTAGTCTTCTCCTTCCAGCTGTCTCCATTCCTCTCTGTTCTTAGTCTTCTCCTTCCAGCTGTCTCCATTCCTCTCCGTTCTTAGTCTTCTCCTTCCAGCTGTCTCCATTCCTCTCTGTTCTTAGTCTTCTCCTTCCAGCTGTCTCCATTCCTCTCTGTTCTTAGTCTTCTCCTTCCAGCTGTCCACTCGAACACACGTAGGTCTTCTTCCAAGTGGTCTTGCTCTGTCTCCATTTATTACTCCTGTATGCCCCTTTTGCTTGTCTATTCTCGACCGCCCCCCTCCCCCCAGTACCCGAGCCATCTCAGTCTGTTGATTTCAATATGGTAGTTCTAAGTGGAGACAGGAATAGGGGGTGCATTTCTTTGTTATTTCTAATTTCCATTATTCTGATATAGGATCTCTAATCGATCTAAAAAGTCTTCTTAAGACTCTATTTTCAAAGATTTATAGTTGTGCTTTATCTTGTTTTATAGTGCTCCGTGTATCTCAAAATTATACCCCTTAAAAAACAATCACTTTTAACACAGTCATGTTTGTTCATAGAATTCTCTGGTACAATGATCCGCCTTGTGGTCACTCTTTAAACCTATCTAAACATAACCAACACTTTAAAAAGCTATCTCTTTTTTTTTCTAAACTCAGTCTTAGTCTGTACAAGAAAAGTCTTTCATACTACAACTCTGCAATTCCCTCCTATACCATTTAAAATTCATAAGCAATATTTCATCTTTTAACTCTAAACTGTTTCAATATTTGTTTGCCTGCCATTATATACCACACTGACTCGCCAGCCACCAAGTTCTGTTCTGAAAGAAGATAATTTCTATACGCTTCTTGTCTAGAAATTATCCTAACGAGTATGAAAGAATGTGATGTGACTAAGTGCACTGAAAATGTATTTGTGTGGTTGTGTTATCTTGTTATAGCAGTTCCATGTTGTTCATAACATAATATTCGTGAATGCTGCTGTCTCATTTTACACAGTTAAATATATAATTAATTTAATTTATGTCCTTGTCCTAAATCGAATGTGTTATAAGAAAGAAAGATGAGTGATGAGGGGCAGAGTGTCAGGTGTGTCCAGATCTTCCTGAGAGTAAGATCGTTTGTTTGTTCATTTCACTTTTTCCAACTTTGCCTTCTCAGGCCGTGCTTTCCCAACTTTGCCTTCTTAGGCCGTACTTTCCTGACTTTGCCTTCTCAGGCCGTACTTTCCCAACTTTGCCTTCTTAGGCCGTGCTTTCCTGACTTTGACTTCTCAGGCCGTGCTTTCCTGACTTTGACTTCTCAGGCCGTACTTTCCCAACTTGCCTTCTTAGGCCGTGCTTTCCGACTTTGACTTCTCAGGCCGTGCTTTCCTGACTTTGACTTCTCAGGCCGTGCTTTCCTGACTTTGACTTCTCAGGCCGTGCTTTCCTGACTTTGACTTCTCAGGCCGTACTTTCCCAACTTTGCCTTCTTAGGCCGTGCTTTCCTGACTTTGACTTCTCAGGCCGTGCTTTCCTGACTTTGACTTCTCAGGCCGTGCTTTCCTGACTTTGACTTCTCAGGCCGTGCTTTCCTGACTTTGACTTCTCAGGCCGTGCTTTCCTGAGCTCACACACAAAAACTTCTTTTCTAATTGCGTTTGTGAGCTGATTCTTTGTTAAGAATTGTAAATGTGTCCCATTCATCCACTATAAACTTGATCATACCGCCTTATACATTCAGTGAGTTTTACGTTAAAATCTAGTTTTGGGTGACAGCTGTACGAGTAATATGGCATGCTCTGATGTGTTTATACGAGTAATACGGTGTATTCTGGTGTGTTTATACGAGTAATACGGTGTACTCTGATGTATTTGTAGAGTAATATGGTGTATTCTGGTGTGTTTATACGAGTAATACTGTTTGCTCTGGTGTGTTTATACGAGTAATACTGTCTGCTCTGGTGTGTTTATAAGAGTAATATGGTATACTCTAGTGTGTTTATACGAGTAATCCTGTCTGCTCTGGTGTGTTTATACGAATAATATGGTTATTCTGGTGTGTTTATAAGAGTAATATGGTATACTCTGGTGTGTTTATAAGAGTAATATGGTATACTCTGGTGTGTTTATAAGAGTAATATGGTATACTCTGGTGTGTTTCGGACTACAGACAATTATTTTTATTTTTCAGAAGTAGCTCCATAACAAAAAATTTAAAAATCTGTCTTTATATCTGGTGGAGAGGAGCGAGTCTGAGCTGAATTAGAACCAACTCCTTTCACTTTTACAAGGCTTATGGATAACAGTTTAGTTAGTTAGTCAGTCAGTCAGTCAGTTAGTCAGTCTGTTAGTTAGTTGACTGATTTGTTGGCTAGCTGGCTGGTTGGTAGGTTGGTTGGTTGATTGGTTGATTGGATGATTGGTTAGTTGGTTGTTTGATTGGTTGGTTTATTGGTTGGGTGGTTGATTGGCTGGCTGGCAAGCTGGTTGGTTGATTTTTTGGTTGGTTGGGTGATTTGTTGGCTGGCTAGATGGGTGAGTGGTTGGTTGATTGGTTGGTTGGCTAATTGTTTGATTGTTTGGCTCACTGGCTGGCTCGTTGGTTGATTGGTTCGTTGATTGGCTGGTTAGTAGATTGGTTGGATGGTTGTGGTTGTTAGGGTGGTTGGTTGATTAGTTTGGTTGAGAAGGAAGGAAGGATCATCATCCATTCACTCTGGGCACATCCAAAGTTGCCCTGATCCCCTCTTCAGCATCTCCTTTAGCACACAGTAACTAATGACACCTGTTCTTTGTTGGTCTGGAGATCTTCATTCAGTTTTCGCCGCCCCAAGTTTTACTCCCAGCTTCTTCATTCTTGACGACGACACTGATTTACAGTTGTCAGTGAAGTCACTTGTTCGATCAGCTTCACTTACGGCATGGATGATGTTTGACACCTGCATGACCTGCTACAAAAATGAAGATCAGCCGATGGATTTGTGACATCTGCAGGGATTCGAGCCTTTAGAGGGCCAGTCTGAATTTTCTTTAGCTTTAGCATGTTCTTGTAGTCGCTCAAGATGCTTGCCTGTGAGATCTGGGTTAGGTTTCATGAGTGTAACGTGAGTGTAACGTGAACAGACAGAGCCACTTTGAAGTGTGGCGATGAAGGTATCCACTCTTGTCCATGGTCTATATTCTCAGGAAAGCACACCTGTTGGATTATTTCTTCCGCTCGGGCCATTCATAATTTTGCTCTCTTGAATTTGTTGCCTTTTGGTCGTATCAGTTCACTGTGCAGTGGGTGTGCCCTGTCTGCTCTTATTTCTAGATTCGGGATACATTTATTCTACCGTTCACAGTGGAAAGTTCAGCAGACAGCTCGTGATCTTGCAGGATGTGTCTCTAGTGCATCCAAGAGCAAGACGCATTGTCCCGTTTTCTGTTCTTTCAAGCTTTCTTATCTTCCTGTGATAGATGCTTTTCTTAACATTCACTTATCATCAGCTGTCTGGCCTGGATATAGTTCATCCCTAAACATCCCTGTTTGGACTGAATTAAAATTAAGAAGAGAAAACGTAACGTGCCAGTAAGATTAGTTTAATAAAGCGACTAAATCCGCATCCTTACTAAATAACCTTAAAAACTTCACAACTTTTATTTATTCTGTAACGTCACAAACTATACGTTGTTGGCGCGTTGGTGGTCGTGCATTGTGAGAGGGAAACCAGAGTCAACATTCAAGGCAGAAGACGCAGACGGCGAGAGATTGTACCAAGAAACACAAACATTGCTCGCTGCTTCTGTGGTCGAATGTGTCTAACCAAATATTAGTGCAGTCAGTCATTAGATAATTAATACGGCAGCTTCCACGAAAAACTAGCATGCCGATGTGCATTAGCTTCTGTACTGAAATATTTTAACATACCTTCGTTCGAAGCAACTCTGATACAAAAAGACTTTAACTTATGGGCTGTCTTACTATTGTAATGTAACTGTCCTGTTTTTATCATGCAGTTCTATAACCATATAATTCTACAGTATATGTGTGCTTTCTTTTTTCTTCGTTCAGTAAAACGGACGTTTGTTAAAACGGAGAGAGATTTCAGCCGTTCTCAAAAACATTGTAGCACTATTAATCAGTGAACAATGTCATCATGTTTTGTCTGTCACAGCTGCCGGACAGTCTATAAATACTCTGTTATGTTCATTCAAATTGTAGATTTTTGTGAATGGGCAAGCAGGTTGTAGTGTCCCGTGCTTTTATTCGTAACACTGCACAGTTGAACCAGGGTGTAACAATGGACACTGGAAATATATTAGTAATGGAGAAAACATCACTCAAAAACGGAGACAGTCAACCTGCACGACGAAGCGCACCCGATTTTACAACACATTCGGCTGTCGGTGAAATAACGAATAGCAGTGTTTCGCGTGAAAATCAGTGCACGAGCTCGGGATGTCACATGACCTCACAACGAAAGAAAAGACTACTTTTACATCTGTCTGATCACTAGAGCCGGCCTGGTTAGCTGAGTGGTTAGGCGCTCGGTTCACTAATCCGGTGGTACCGGGTTCAAGTCCCAGCAGTGGGGTTTTGTTTTCTTGTACACACAGAAAAAGTCCCCGGGGTTCACCCAGAATCTAAAAACGGGTACCAGAGAAATCTGGGAAGGTAAAGCGGCCAGGCATGTTACTGACCACATCAGACTTTCATGTGCCGAAGGTGTTGGAAAATACGGGCCTATCACCGTATTCCTCAATATGTCTTAATGGCATGGGAACGGGAATTTTACCTTTACCTGGTCACTAGAGCATGAGTTTATGTGTGTCTAGGTAGTTAAGACAATCTTGTCATTGGAGTATGGGTTTATGTGTGTCTAGGTAGTTAAGACAATCTTGTCACTGGAGTATGGGTTTATGTGTGTCTAGGTAGTTAAGACAATCTTGTCACTGGAGTATGGGTTTATGTGTGTCTAGGTAGTTAAGACAATCTTGTCACTGGAGTATGGGTTTATGTGTGTCTAAGTAGTTAAGACAATCTTGTCACTGGAGTATGGGTTTATGTGTGTCTAGGTAGTTAAGACAATCTTGTCACTGGAGTATGGGTTTATGTGTGTCTAGATAGTTAAGACAATCTTGTCACTAGAGTATGGGTTTATGTGTGTCTTGGTAATGATGGAACAAGCTGGAAACATTGATTCTACTGAACTGCATGAAGTTAGTACACTGTTCCAAAAATGTCCTTTTACTTTTATCTTTTATGTTTATCTTTTAACTATGTTCAACGTTTGAAGCTTGACCTTTAATATTTCACAGATTTGATACACAAAACGTGATCACGTATGTTAATAAACACAGCAAGAAGGATCTTCGAAGGAAACAGCACAGCTCACGGCAAGAAGGATTTGATCACGTGTTATTCCGTACCAGAAAACTGGAAGTAAAATGACATCAGATTCCACGAATTCAACATTTGATGTCAGCGCCTCACCTCGTTCAAGCTGGAAGGTTGCCGACAGGTAAGAAACCTTTGTCTGTTTAAATGCCCTTCCCTCTTTCACGCCAACCTTGATCTTCTTTACTTAACCCTAAAAAATGTGCTTTCATGGATTGATCTTGTTTAAAGAATGGGCACAACACCGTCAGAATGAATGCTCAAAGCACATGAAAAATACCGGACCTAAAGCTTGACCCGAACAGACAGTCGGTTATCTTACAGATAGACATACACATAGTAACACAACATGCGCTCTCTGTTGGTATCCTGAGACACTAAGATACCGAAATTACAGGAGGCTTCTCTTGACATTTTTACAATGATACAATTATATCATAATCATAAAACATCTCTGCAATTTTGACAAAAAAACTGATTTTAAAAAGCGTGGAAAATGCGAGAAAATAAAAACGAGATTTGTTGACATACAGTAGCTGGCCAAGATATGAAAACATCTATCAAAAACATTTCACACTGTCACTGTTTTCACATCAAACTATATATTTGTCAGTGTAAGATAGACGCTTTTCTGAATCCGTAGTTTCATTTGCATTACAAAGAGAGAAAATGTATGTCTTATATCACGTGACAAGCAATGAAACTGTTAATTTACGAAACACACACACACAATTTTAATTCGTCGTGATATATATATATATATATATATATATATATATATATATATATAAGAGAGAGACAATATACTTTCATAGGACATGCAATGAGAAGAGGGGGCATTGAAAATATTATAACAACAGGAAAAATAGAAGGAAGAAGATCAAGAGGAAGACCAAGAGAAATGATACTGGACAGTCTGACGGGATGGTGTGAGATGAGATCACCAGCTGAACTGATGGCCTGCATGAAGGATCGGGTACTCTGGAGAAGCATAATAGCCAACGCCAATCGGCACGGCACATGATGATGATGATATATGTGTGTATCTTCAAACTAAATAAAGCTAGATTAGGCAACTAGGTATAAAGTGAAATGAATTCAAACACACATAAATAAGGCAAAGAGTGAACCTGTGTCAGTGGCGATCAGAAAAATAGATGCACATATATAGCGGTCACGTGATGAGAAGAAACAACCAGAGAATCTCAAAAGTGGAACACAACAGGTCGATGAAAAAGAGGTCGATCACGTGAAACTCTAAGAGGACACTGTTAAGAGAGGCCAGTTTAGTGGGCATAAAATCTCTTGATGAGGTTGAAAAACTTGCCGAAAGCAGGAAAACTTGGCGAACTACCAAACCATGTGACGTTTAACGGCACTGGAAGGATGTAAGATGTAAGAAGACAACTAGAACATGTTCTTCCTTCCCCTCGCTTATCCTCATAAATCATACCTGTAATTAGGGAGAGTGCTGATTAGGTAACCAGGCAGGGGCTATAGCACATATCTCATAAGGACGCAGCACTGACCTTTGAGGGACAACATTATATAGATTAGCTACCATTTTAGCTCTCCTTGCCTAAGAAACAAAACACTGGCATCACGTGCCCCTCTGATGTTTTGCTTTCGTGTGCAAATGTTCAGCTCTTGAACAAATATATTCTCCAAAAAAATTGTGCGTGCAGTTGTGCGGCTAGAGTCAGATTACACAGCGTAATTAAATATTCGAATAGAACATTGCTAAAATACAAAGATGTAGTGAAAACGAACTCATTTATTGCTACCACATTTTTTATTCGGTGCTAAAATAAAATAGTAACATTAGAACATTGATAACTATAAGCATATGAGTTTTATTAATTTATTTCTTGCGGGGTGTATAAAATTTCGTGGGCGGCATGATTTTTGTGTACATGGCCGAGCAGTTTACAGAGACGCTCTGACTTAACTGTTCTTTTATTTCTTCCACCGTATTCATTTCTGGAGTACATAGGAATAAAAGTGAACAATTTGACATTTTAACAAAGATATTAGCAAGAGACTAACTAGATAGACCGATGAGATTAGAACTTTTGTTATGATAACACAACCTTAGCCAGTCTCTTGCACCGCCCAATGTAGTCTGAGACAGAAGGGAAGAGCAGCAGAAAAACCGTAGGAAAATATAGAAAATAAAAATGAATGCAACAGAAGAAAGCAAAAGCCACAGATTGCTCAGATTTTAGAACTATAAGTCTGATGAGTCCCGTGACTAAAATTCTCCTCGGAGAAGCAACAAAAAAAAAAAAGATATTGATAAAGAAGTCAGTGAAGAACAGTTTGGTTTCAGCAGAATAGTGAAAAAAAAAACAGAGGCGATTTTTTGGCACAAGAAAGTTGATAGAGAAGTACATGGAAGCTCAGGAAGATATATAGCACTGTGTTATAGATTATACTAAAGGATTTGACAGAGCGAAGCAGACAAACAAAAGGATTAAATCAATTGTGATGGAAAAGGCATCCACATTATCTCTACTAGGAACAGGAAAGATGTAAGACAGGGCACAGGGACATCAATAAACATAAAGAGGAGAGTCAGGTAAGGATGTTGTCTGTCTTGATATCTTTTCAACCTGTACAGAGAGGACATCTACAGACACTCAGAAGAACTGAATATAGGGCGAAGAAATATCACCAATTTAAAGTATACAGATGCTACAGTCCTTTTAGCAGAGAATCCACAGAATCTACCGAAATTACTGGATAGGATAAACAACACAAGCCAAGAATGGGGACTGGAGATAAAAAGTAAAAAAAAAAGACCAAAGTAAAAGTGTTAAGCAGGAAAGATCAAAAGCCAAAGATGGAAATAATCATAAACAAAGAGAAACTGGAACAAGTGACAAAATGTAGCTGCCTAGGACATATACTAAACGAGGATGGGAGATGTAAGAGAAAAGAATAGGACTGGCAAAACATACACTCATTATCATGAAGACAATGTTGTTACACAGGAATCAACCCGTGGAAACAGGAATGAGATGAGTAAATTACTATAACTATTTTGTACCACTTTACGGAGCAGAAACCTGGACTCTAAGCAAAAGGTCAGAGAAGGATAGAACTGCAGCATAAACGTGGTTCTACAGGAAATTAGGCCATGTGTCATGAAAATGAAAAGAACAAATACTTCAGTTTTTGAAGAGCTCCAAATTCGATGTGAACTACTCGGAGAATCAAGAATATACTTTGGCCATATCAGAAGACATAACAACATACTTAAGACATACTAGAAGGAAAGATGGGAGGAAAAAGCTCGAGATGTGGGCAGAGATGTAGATGGGAAGATAACATACGGGAGTGGGACACACCCTGACCAACTGTACCATCAAGGTGACAGAGAGAGAGAGAGAGACAGAGAGAGAGACAGAGAAAGGAGAGACAGAGAGAGACACAGAGAGAGTAGAGACGAGAGACACAGAGAGATACAGAGAGAGAGAGAGAGGAAACTTCGCTCTGAAGATTGTGTATGTCGATGATGATGATGATGATGATAACGACAGAAAAAAAATCTTGAGGTTGAACTAGCCACCATCGTTTAGAAACGTTTCTGTACTCCATATTTCATGATACATTAACGTTGTACAAATTCTTCTCTTGTCAGACAGTGTCAAGCGAAATTAATTCACTGGATTCCTACGGGAGGATGGACCAGTAATACCAACAAAGTCCACAGAAATAAAACCCCAAAACAACATGGAAGTCGAGAAAGACCTTTGAGCTGGGAGCTTTGTTTCGGTGGCGCGATGAAAGCTGAGACAAACATGGAAGCTGGCGCTCTTTGGATGAGCTAAGCGGGATAAAACCTCACACCCATTATTGGCTTCTGCTCTCTTGAACATCATACATCCTTTTACAAGAAATGAAAAACAAAGATCATACCCCAAACAGAGACAGATAGAGAGAGGGAGGGGGAGACATCTAACAGGTTATAGGTCAAATATTATAGGTCAAGATGGTACATTTTAAAAACCAATAGCAGACTACGAGGATTGAAGAGAAAAATTGTAGATGTCATTTGTTAATGTTTCTTAACTTATTGAAAAGAAAAATTGTAGATGTCATTTGTTAATGTTTCTTAACTTATCAGCTTTGCTAATATTTTAACCACAAATAAAAATGTGTATAAAGAATGAGTGGTTGATCGTTTCTCTAACTATTCCACAGCACCAATCTTTTTTAGCGGGTTCGGGGTCGTTGGCCCCATGATTCAACCCGCCCCCCCAAACCCAGGGTGCAAGTTTTGTCTGACTTCTACCCGCAGACCTTCCCAGCTTGGTTGGACCTGCCAGGAGTAGAACTCCCGCTGCTATAGCTCTAGGGGAGGGGGTGGTGGTCAAGGTACGCAAGTTGTCACGCCACGACAAGGCACCCGCACGGTGTCCCAAATCCTGTCCCAAAACACCAAAATAACAATCTACAGAACTACAAGACCAGCCGTCACGTATGGATTAAAAACGTGAATCACAAAAAGATGAACAACAATTGCAGATCTTTTAGAACAAGATCCTATGAAGAATCTTTGGGTCTATAAAGGATACCAACAGTGGAGAATGAAGAGCTAGAAAGAACACTGAACTGAACAGGGTGTTTAAATCCCAACAAATTATAAACGTTTTGACAATGAACATATTACGCTAGTTAGGCCAGGTAGAAAGAATGGAAGAGAACAGACATACGAAAATGATGTATGCACAAGTGTAAAGGAAACTCTGTAAAACGTTCCAATGTCAGCTCCTCTCGTCAGATACTGAGTGTTGATGTGTCAGTGAAATGTAATTTCAAACGTAAAACCTCCGCGACAACCCATGACAACACGGAACATGATCGTTTCATAGCAGCCCACAACAAAGTGAAACACAGAAGATCGTGTTGGTTGTTTCGTTACTGCGTTCATTGTTGTACAGTTTTGATAGTGGCACAGCCTCCACCCAGTCTCACTCTGAATCTGTCATCGATCTTACCTGGCCATCCTGGTCTCTCCCTTGTCCTTTATGTCGTCTATTTCTTTTTCTGTTACTTGTTGTCCCTTGTTTCTCCTTCATCTCCCACTCTGCTACTGCCTCTGTTGTCCGTTGTTTCTCCTTCGTCTCCCACTCTTCCTACTGCCTCTGTTGTCCCTTGTTTCTCCTTCGTCTCCCACTCTTGTTACTGCCTTTGTTGTCCGTTGTTTCTCCTTCATCTCCCACTCTGCTACTGCCTCTGTTGTCCGTTGTTTCTCCTTCATCTCCCACTCTGCTACTGCCTCTGTTGTCCGTTGTTTCTCCTTCGTCTCCCACTCTGCTACTGCCTCTGTTGTCCGTTGTTTCTCCTTCGTCTCCCACTCTGCTACTGCCTCTGTTGTCCGTTGTTTCTCCTTCGTCTCCCACTCTGCTACTGCCTCTGTTGTCCGTTGTTTCTCCTTCGTCTCCCACTCTTGCTACTGTCCACGTTGTCCCTTGTTTCTCCTTCGTCTCCCACTCTGCTACTGCCTCCATTGTCCCTTGTTTCTAACGTCTGTCACTTTTCTATCTACGTCACTTTTCTATCTACGTCACTTTTCTATGTACGTTACTTTTTAATACCTACGTCAATTTTTTCTATGTCACTTTTTTCTATCTACATCACTTTTCTACGTCACTGTTTACCCCCTTGGTCTCTCTATGAACTGTTAGTATTAAGATTCTGGAATTCCCGCATCAACCACATGCGCAGTGTCTTCCTGTGTTACTTTCCTGTCCTCCCACTACCAATACTGTCACACAAGAGATGAAGGAAAACAAGACCAAGAGATGGAGAGACAACAGAGAGGAGGATATAAAGAAATTTGGTGTCACCAACTGGAGGGAGAAGATTAGGAATAGAGAGTTTTGGAGGCGAACTTTACCTGCAATGAACCTTAATGGCTCGGAAAGCAGAAGAAGAAGCAGAAGAAGGCAGCCAGTTTCAAAATTCCTTTCCTTCTTCCAGTTAATATTTAAATCTGTTAAAACTATTCTTTTAAAGTAGGAGAAAGCTTATTAATTAACACGCACGCAGTTGTGACGCTTCGAGTTACATCTTAATCATAAAAAAAACATTTAGGATAAAGAAATAGGGAAATAAGTAAAATATAAATTCACGTGAATGTAATACAACAAATAGGAATGGAAAAATAAATACAGAAAAGGGAAAAAAGGCAGCACTTAGATGTAGCGTGTAACAGTCTGCGCCTGGGGATGCGTGTGGTAGAGCATTGTGAATGTTTAAATGAAGACTTCAGGTGTGTGACGGATTGATAATAAAGAGGGGGTGGAGAAAGCGGCAAGGAAAGAGAAAAAAAAAAGGGGGGGGGGGGGGCTACAAAGGTAACGTAGCTCAGAAAAAGGTGGGTGGAACAGATGAATGTTGTTGGATAGATGGTGTGTAATCTAGTGCAGTGAGGAGGTTCTGACATATAAGTTACAGGTAAAGAAAGAGCAGAACTTAGTAGAGAGGGAGAAATGGAGTAGGACTGTGGAGAAATGGAATGTTACAGGCATTCAGCTACAGTTAACAATAATTGTTTCATTAGAGTTTGCGTGCACATTAGTCGTGTGGCTGACCAAAGCCTCAAGCTTGGCCAAAGTCAGCATTAACCAGCCTATCAAACAACGCTCACACATCCTTGAGCATGTGACAAGATAAAAGTTACAGACCGTGAAAGTCTTGGGAATCTCAAGAAGAAGAAAACAAAATGATACCTACAGAATAATGTTTAAATACTGTGAGGAACTTTCAAGGGTAATTTGAAATTATGCAGAAACTACAGTACTGTTGCCGTGACTAGTCATGCCAGTAAAATTCTGTTAAAAATCATAATGGGTAGACTTCGTAAGAAAATAGAAGAAGAAGTCAATATGATCCAAGCTGGTTTCAGACAAGGAAAAGGATCAAGGGATCATATATTCAATATAAGATTAATAATAGAGAAATGCAGAGAGTTTAATGTGAATCTATATTTATCTTTTATAGACTATTCAAAAACATTTGATTGTGTACAACACCAGAAACTTTGGGAAATAATGGAAAAAATGGGATTTTCAACACATTTGATACAATTGTTATCACTGCTGTATCTAGACCAATAGGCAGTAGTAAGAATAAATGGTGACACAACGCCTTGGTTTGACATAAAACAAGGGGTCCGTCAGGGATGCATATTGTCGCCTTACTTATTTAACTTGTATACTGAAAATATAATGAGGAATATTAGAGATGGAGACAAAGAATGTTACGATGCCTTAAAAATTGGAGGTTATGAAGTACAAGAGATTAGATATGCTGATGACACAGTATTACTGTCCACAACACAAAAAGGAATGGAAAAACTAAATATGTCAGTCCGTAAGATCAGCGAAGAGCAAAACCTCTATCTTAATGCGAGGAAAGCTAAACTGATGACAAGTGACAAAACAAACATGGCAGCTGAAATGTGTATCAATGAGGAAAAATTGGAAGAGATGGAGAGTTTTGAATATCTAGGATCACTACTAACTAATAGTGTAGCTACAGTGAGGTAAATTAAAAGGAGGACATCTATCGCTCTTTAGAAAGTAAAACAATCAAAGAATTTGCGGAGAGGAACAGACAGAACTACAAAAATAAGGTTTTTAAGGGCATTCATCATTCTCATCGCAACATATGCCTGTGAGACCTGGACACTTAACAAATCAGCTGAGAAACATATAAATGCCTTTGAATGTAAATGCTACAGAGGAGTTCTTCAAATATCATGTACACAAAAAGAATAAATATATCCATACTACAAGAACTTAACACTGAAGAAGGCTGGCTAAAAGAAGATTAAAGAGAGAAAACTTAAATATTTTGGACACATTAAACGCCCTGATAATTTAGAGAAGACCGTCTTGGAAGGGTACATAACGGGAAAAATAAAGAGAGGAAGACCAAGGCGAAGATGGCTGCATTATCGTTGATGATCTGCAAATGGATGCATCAGCCGAGAGGCCTACAGGAATGCTGTTAGTGAGGCAAAGTTCCGCAAGGGACATGCAAATGACTGACTGACTGTGAGGAAGTGTTGCAGGAAGGGGAGGGCTAATAATCTGCCTGGTAACACCAGGTAACGCGCAGAATGGATAAACGTGATCGTCAATGCTTGTTAAATAATCCATTTATAATGGATGATTTAACGAATTTATGTCCCAGTATCGCGTCCGTTATCCCAACATATCCGAGTTTCTGGGAGGGGTCTACTGTTTTAGAATTGATGTAAGCAGTGTTATGTATGTTGGAACGCCTCGCAACTGCTAATACTCAGGTAACAGCTGTGGACCACACAGGTGAGCTTTGTTTGAACAAACGTACACGCGACTTGAATTTGAGAGCGCATGTGTTCCCCCCCCCCCCCACCTCCAGCCAAAAAAAAGGAAATGAAACTTCCCCAGACGGCACTACCACCATTGCCAGCAGTCGTTTATAATGTTATTATTGTGGAATCAAAAAGCTAGTTGCTGGGACATCAGAGAACAAACGATAGCTCCGCAGCTCCACTGACTGAACAGAAGATTCAAATGTTTATCCGGCTTTTATGATAGATGGATTGTTCAGCTCACTTCGTGCATTGCTATATATATATATATATATATATATATATATGCAATATGTAGTTCAGTAATAAAGCTCGTATATTCTTTTACTTGTATATTCATTGTGTCTTTCGTCCCTGTCTTTTCCACTGTGACCAGCCATATTGTTCTTTACGTATCCCAAAGTGCCTCATGTGTGTCACACACTTTGCTGTTTAGTCTTGAGAGCGGTGATCGTCGGCGACAGGGACCAGCTAGGCCGAGTGTTCTAAGAAGACAAGAAACAGAGCAGAGTAGAGATTCATTGCAGCCAGCCTTCCGTGGGGAAACGGCAGGAAATGATGATGATATTGAAGATGATGATGATTCTTTTCCCCTTGCAAATTGTTAAGAAAAACCAAAGAGCGTTTCTCATTTCCTGCTACATTTTATTTCTAAGGAATCCACATTCTCCTTCTCTCTTCCACTCTTCTCCACATACTCTACATCTTGTACAATACCCCTGTGCAGTATTTCTTGTACGATTCATCTTGTGGAGTACATCTTGTACAGTACCTCTTGTGTAGTACATCTTGTACAGTACCTCTTGTTTAGTACATCGTGTACAATGCATCTTGAGTTTATAACAGAAAATAATTTTTCTTGAGAAAAGGCTTTCTCAGAATTAGGAATAGTTGCGGCATCAACGAGAAGTTTTTTGCAGATAGAAAAAGTGTAACTTTCGTCAACTTTGATTGTTCAAGTTAGGAAATTGAGTGCTACGTGAACTGCTGTAATTTAACTTCTAAAGTAAGATAAGAATGAGAGGTATGACTATTATGTGGGTCATACCGAAAATCGTGAGCAAATATTTTTCTTAAAAATCAGAATTTATAGACAGAGAAAGTATAAATGTATCACTTTAAATTGCATCTTTTGCATTTCATATAGAGGTCACATGACCTCGCCATCATGTGTCACGTGACCACGCGGAGCATAAACAAAATGGCTGAAGCTGAAGTTTCGTTTCGTTATCGTGCTGTTATTGTTATTTCGTTAAAGAGGAAATCCCCGCTTCTGAAATTCATTAAAAACTTCAACTTGCTTATGGAGATGTATGTATGGGTATTAGTAGTGTTAGGAGGTGAGTGAAACATTTCAAAGATAGAAACACGAACATCCAAGATATGCCTCGCTGCGGTTGCCCTCGAACTACCTCCACTGAACGCAACGTGAAAAGGGTTGACGACATCATTAAAGAAGACAGACGTGTCACAGTTTCTGAAATCGCTGTAAATCTTGGAATAGGACACAATGCAGTACAGGAAATGATTGAAACCCTAGGCTATAAAAAAGTTTGTGCCCGCTGGGTCCCACAGGAGAGAACGTTCATAAAGCAATGCGTCTGTGCCTTCGGTCAGCTGGAACGGAATTCTACCGGGAGGGTATTTTCAAACTTGCAGAGCGATGGGGAATATGTGTGGAAAGAAATAGAGATTATGATGCGAACGAAGAAGAAGAAATGGAGATTATGTTGAAAAGTGAAGAAAATGTTGCAGTTAAGGTGATACATTTATATTTTTTCTATCTATAAATTCTGATTTTTAAACCATTTTTGCTCACGACTTTCGATACGACCCTCGTACTTATTACTAGTAACTGTTTGTTTATAAACCGTCACCTCTTTACTGCACATTGACTTATCTGTTAACTGTGAGATTGTTGTATACAAGTGATAACTCACTTATCTGTTAACTGTGAGATTGTTGTATACAAGTGATAACTCACTTATCTGTTAACTGTGAGATTGTTGTATACAAGTGATAACTGAGAGCCTAGCTTCCCCGGTCTTGCACCTGTTCGGCCACAGATAGAGTAAATAAATCAGCCCGCGGACCGCACACCTGGCATTTTTGAAGCACATTTTGCTCGCAGGGACATCCAGATGAGAACATCCGCACTAGGTCAGATTATTCATGAGCATGAGAAGGCAGGACACGATTACCCGAACCTAAATCCAAACAGCAAGCAGAACTACTTCTAAAAGTCAAGGACGTATTTGTCTGCTTTAAGCTCTCAACATACACCTGGATGATGTGTACCGCAGATCACGAACACCTGACACGAACATCTAAGGTTGAGTCAAGCTGTTGTTCAAGTACATTCAGGTACACAGCCTAAGATATCCTCACTTAAGCTGACACCTCAGCCAGTCAGTCAGTCAGGCAGTCATTTGCATGTCCCCTGCGGAACTTTGCTTCCCTAGCAGCTCTCCTGTAGAGCTGACACCTTCGACAGGTAAATACCGCTTACAAAATCTCATTGAACTGAAAGCAAACGACATGTTACCTTTGCACCACCTGCCAGTGAAACCTAGAGTCAGGTAATTCTCTCGATTAATTACTTCCTGTTTCGTCTGCATCATTCTCTGCTTTGGTCTTTGTTTCTTTTTTAAATCAGTTTTTATCGTAATCTGTCACTATCTGTTCTTCTGTTTAAAACAATGCTGTTCACACACCTCCTGTTTCTAGTATTCTTCTTTTATTCTGTGTGTAAGGTTGTTGTTTTTTTTTGGTTGGCTCTTTTCATTTCTGTGTAATTCGTCCGTGCTTCTTCTTAAAAAATTGTTATACTGTGTTGCGAAATTTAGCACATTGGAAACAGCGAGACTTACACACATAGAGCGGGTGGTCAGGGGACAAAAATAGTTGGACAAAACATTTCAGAAGTTAGAGAAAGAAAAAGAATAGCAGAATGATCGTGATTTTGAAACATTTACTCTGATAGGAGAAGCAACCGCCCAGCCACTAGAAGACAACTTTGCTTGTCTTGCCGGAGTCCGTGGTTCGAGTTGTCTTTTTACTTGTTTTTTTTTTATCTCACGTCAGAAACGCGTTGTCTAATTTTTGTTATCAATGTCAAAAAAGTGCAAGGTGTCCGGATGAATGTCTTCCAATAAGAAAACTAAATATCTCAGCAAACAATAACGATAAAATTGTCCGGTTTCGTTTCTCTGAATCAGAAAATCATCAAGTTCTATGAGCAGCAATAAGAAATTCACTTCATTGAACTTAACAGATCTCCATGTGTGCTCCTTTGGTTGTTCGACAAATGTCAGGGCGGTACTCAACCTCCTTCCATGTATTATGTAACATCTGCGGCGTTACTGATCCACAAGCAGAGATTATTCTCTGTTGGAGACCGTCCAAGTCCTGCGCGAGAGTTTGGGACACGTGGCCCTCCATGTAGTGCCCTCATAGAAGAAGGTCTGGAAGAGTTAATTTAGACGATCGGGGGAGGGGTAGGGTGGTGGTTGGGAGGAAGCCGTTCAATGGGACCTTCCCTCTCAATCCAATTTTGTGGGAATCGATTATCCAAAACATTTTTGACGCCCCTGGCGTTATTTGGGGGAAAAAAAGGGGGTGGGGGTTCATGTCTTATTAGAATTGTATTCTTGCCATGTATCCTTGTGGTGTATCCTTGTGGTGTATCGCTGTGTTCAGAACATGTGGTGTACAGGGTATAGCGTACTGTGTACAGGGTATAGGGTACTGCTGCAGCATTTGCGGGTACGTTTTTTCTTTTACTGCAACCTTTTGAAAGAAAAAAAAAGAAAGGGTTGGATCGCAGAATCGCAGATCAACGTACATCACACATTTAATTTGTGGTTGTCCCGTTCATATTCGAACATCAAATGAGGGTTGTCCGCACCACATATCCTACACTTATGCCGGGGAGAATGCTACGCGTTTTCAGAAATTCGCTGCCAGCGTTAACGTGAGATAACATTTCATTAGCGAACAAGCTACCTTGGGTCTGTCACTGGCTGCAGTTTTTGAACTAGCTGTATCCTGTAGCTCTAAGCTGTAACTTGTGTGTACGATATCGTACACAGGAGATCGAGGTATTCGAAATTCACTGCTCGCCCGTCGAATCGATTTGCATGGGCTACGTTGAGAAACTTCTTGAAATGACTCAACTTGATCGTCACTCACTGGTTTCTTGCCACTGCCTTCCTTCCCCAACACAGGACCCGCTCCCAACATTTGTTTATGTCACCTCACATTGGAATGATGTTCCGGTTTGTCCTGTCTAAATCTTCTCTCCGCTGTAACAAGAATCTGAAATTCAGCTAACCAAAAACAGAACTCATCTTTCTGACGCATCGTAAACGACGCCATATTGCTCACATGTAGTGTCACGTGACGCGCATGCGTTGTAGCAGTGGTGCGACGTTCTTATTGTTGTTCATAAAACTTAATGAGTTTCTGTTTCAGAGAAACGAAACCAGACATTTTATCATTAGTGGTCGCTGAGATATTTAGTTTCCTTATTATTCAACTGTACACCTTTGTATAAGACTGTGCTCTGCCAGATTTATGGCGAACCACTAATAACCTTATAATGGAAGTGTAACATGGCACAAAAGTAATGTTTTCTGTCCCCGTGTCTTAATAATTAATTGTTGGGCTGACTGCTTTCTATCACTTTAGATTATTAATGATCAGATAGAACAAGTGTTTTCTGTCAGTGCTTTTTCTCAGTAAAAACTGCATCTTTTCAACATAAAAATTGCGTTGTAATACTCCAAAGTAAACCTGAAAGTGTTTTATCAAAATCTTCAGCATGCTCCCCATAATGAAGATATATCTCTGGTTCATTCAGAACTAAAGGGTCACTGACCATAACTGCCGGACCCTCGCTAAATTAAGTAGTTGTGCTGGTATTCGCGTGTCGGAACTGATTAAAACCATCATCGAACTGTCTTCATCACAGACAAACGTTGCTAGCTTAGACGGCTCTGAACAGTTTCTTCGATCAGGTCACGGTTAGTCTGATACCAGTCTCTAGTCAGTCAATGAAGTGAAAGCATATGCCAGTCTCTGGTCAGTCAATGAAGTGAAAGTATGTGCCAGTCTCTGACCAGTCAATGAAGTGAAATTATGTGCCAGTCTCTGGTCAGTCAATGAAGTGAAAGTATATGCCAGTCTCTGGTCAGTCAATGAAGTGAAAGTATGTGCCAGTCTCTGGTCAGTCAATGAAGTGAAAGTATGTGCCAGTCTCTGGTCAGTCAATGAAGTGAAAGCATGTGCCAGTCTGATACCAGTCTCTGGTCAGTCAATGGAGTGAAAGCATGTGCCAGTCTGATATCAGTCTCTGGTCAGTCAGTAAAGTGAAAGCATGTGCCAGCCTGATATCAGTTTCTGGTCAGTCAATGAAATGAAAGCATGTGGCAGTCTGATATCAGTCTCTGGTCAGTCAATGGAGTGAAAGCATGTGCCAGTCTGATATCAGTCTCTGGTCAGTCAATGGAGTGAAAGCATGTGCCAGTCTGATATCAGTCTCTGGTCAGTCAGTAAAGTGAAAGCATGTGCCAGTCTGATATCAGTTTCTGGTCAGTCAATGAAGTGAAAGCATGTGCCAGTCTGATATCAGTCTCTGGTCAATCAGTGAAGTGAAAGCATGTGCCGGCATCTGACCAATCGCTTCACAGAAAATGTTTTCTAAGACCGAGGTTTCCAAAGTTTTTCTTTCACTTCCCAACATGACATTTGTCATTCATACGCTTCAGTTGTATAATGCAATTTTCAGAATTTTAATGGCTTTCACAGAATTTTATTTTGTTTCTAATTATGTGTAGCTTGTTTAAATTTCTAAATTCTGGCATTTAAAAAATGCATGTTCGTTTCTATCATATTTACATGTAAGTGTTTTTTATGGTATAAAACTCGTGTGTTGATCTTCAAATAAAATTTAGAGAAAAAATTGATTGTCAGAGACACTTGACATTTCTATAACACCAAACCTCTACTACAGTATGAGAGACACTGATATACGAAATTTCTGCTTTGATTTGATCCTTGTGTGGTAGGAGAAGAACTAGAATAAAGTTGCAAAAAAAAATTCAGGAAACAGAGACATTTTTACATATAAGGGGAAAAAAAACTTTTTCAAGATTTGGATTCAAAATTTATATTTCTGTCACGTGACACTGACACAACGAGTTTGAAAAATAACCTGGCATCCCTTAAACCAAATCTTGTCACGCTACTGTGTTTACATCGAAGAACCAATGTTATCTGGACGTTTTTTGTAATTAAAAATTATCAGAATGTTCAGCAAGCTGAAACTTCTCATATTCTAATTATTAAAACCTTCTGAAAGTTCCTTCAACAAGCTGAAACTTCTCATATTCTAATTATTAAAACCTTCTGAAAGTTCCTTCAACAAGCTGAAACTTCTCATATTCTAATTATTAAAACCTTCTGAAAGTTCCTTATTTCAGTTTATATTATTTCTAAACTTATGCTCACAAGATGTCTGCCATTAAGAAAGTTGCAAGATTCTAGAAGTTTTATTAAAAAAAAAAAAAAGAAAACAACCCTGGTATCTCCACCTGTCTGGACGACTGTTTGAACGAGCTTTCTAAAGCTCATCCGCTTAACAAGTCCCAGTTCCCAGTCACAATCAGGAAACCTGTAGTTCTGGATGGCATGCGACAGCGTCAAAAGACCGCGAAAACGAAGCAGACATCACAGATGATGAATCTTTCTTTCAAAGAAAAAAAAACAACAATACGTTATCAGGTTTCTGTTTTGTCTCCAGTGTAATAAATGTTGCACGGGAACTTTAAGGTACAAATTTGCCACATTTGAAACAAACGAAGCTTGTGCACGGTGAAGTGACGGCGTATGTTTTTAGCCTTGGAAAAATACTAAGAACTTTAGTCATGAGGCAAAGAATGATCACGATTCGACCACATACTACGGTGAACGACGTACCTCCTGACCAGGAGAGAGCAGTGTTCTATCCAGTCAGGCTGATTTTTCCAGGGCTAACTACACAAACACACTGTGCTCTATCGTTTCACTGCATGAACTTTAAGGATGTCTATAATATCCAAACAAAGAGAAAGGACTATAGCTCCCTGGTGTAGCAGCTGTGACTAAGGGAGAGAAGCAAAGCAAATCAGAAGCAGAGAAGTCAGGAAGTTTATCAGTCAAGTAAAAGAGAAACTTAAGTTTTAAAAGTCAGTTTTGATGTACTTAAGTGGATGTTAGTCTTCTTAGCAGCTTGTCTGAAGACTTTCTGTACCGTGTTTTTCTTAGTATAGTCAGACAGGCTAATGGTACTAAAGAGGTTGCTCCGTGGTTGAAAGTCACCTTTCACCTTGGGGCTCTTCTCTCTGGTCAATTTGGGATGACGGGTAACCAGTAATCATAGTCTTCCCGTATGTTAACTTTTAAGTGCTGGCGGAACTAGTTTTTATGTACAGACAATTATAGGGAGAGAGAGAGAGAGAGAGGAGACATAAGGGGAAGAAAGATGACGGACAACGGAAGCCAGTAGATAACGAAAACCAAAATAGTTATCTTATGTACAAAATATAAGAAAAAATAATAATAATAATAAAAAGAACTATATCACACCCCTTTGTGTGATATATATCACTTGGATAAAGTCGCCAAAGAAAGTGAACAGAAAGGCCTTACTTTGAACATCAAAAAGACAGAGACTATGGTTATATCTAAGAAACAGAATCCACCAGCATGCAGTATAAAATTCAATGGAACTATTCTAAAGCAGGTGCAGAAATTCAAATACCTTGGAGCAGTAATAAATGGGAAATGTAGAACAGAAATTAGGAACAGAATAGGCCAAGCAAAGATTGCATTTCAGAGAATGAGAAACATATTAACCAACACATCCTTATCAATGAATGTTAGAAAACGAGTCCTAAAATGCTATATCGAACCTATCTTGTTATATGGAAGTGAATCATGGACAATAGGCAAGTCTTCACAAAAATCATTGGAAGCAGGAGAAATGTAGTTTATTAGAAGAATGTTGCGAATCCCCTGGATAGCAAAAATAACTAATGAAGAATGTAGGAGAAGAGCTGGAGAGACAAAAAACTTTGTCAAAAAGATAAGAGAGAGACAATGTACTTTCATAGGACATGCAATGAGAAGAGGGGGCATTGAAAATATTATAACAACAGGAAAAATAAAAGGAAGAAGATCAAGAGGAAAACCAAGAGAAATGATACTAGACAGTCTGACAGGATGGTGTGAGAGGAGATCACCAACTGAGCTGATGGCCTGCATGAAGGATCGTGTACTCTGGAGAAGCATAATAGCCAACGCCAGTCGGCACGGCACATGATGATGATGATGATGATGATGATATCACACCGGACACGAAAGGTCGTGTAATGCGAAGGTATGGGGAATACTTTGAGACTTTGAAACTGGAAAATAAGAAGAAAACTCTTTCTTCTGTCAGCTGTGAAGTTATAATATTTAAGAATCAGAATACCAAAAGTTATAATATTTAAGAATCAGAATAACAAAAGTTATAATATTTAAAAATCAGAATAACAAAATTTATAATATTTAAGAATCAGAATAACAAAATCAAGAAGATGTGGAAGAGTTGGAAGTGATGTCACTGAAAAAAGTTTTATAAAAATTGTACAGTTTAATTTATGTAATAAAAATGCATGGTGGAAGATATCTCATCAAACTACTCTCCTGTAAGTATTGCTTGTTGGTTAGTGCAAAAGTGGTGTTCAGTGTGATGCTGTCTGTACATGGTTCACAGTGTGATGCTCTTTGTACATGGTTCGCAGTGTGATGCTATCTGTACATGGTTTGCAGTGTGATGCTATCTCCACATGGTTCGCAGTGTGATGCTATCTGTACATGGTTCGCAGTGTGGTGCTATCTGTACGTGGTTTGCAGTGTGATGCTATCTGTACGAGGTTTGCAGTGTGATGCTATCTGTACAGGGTTTGTAGTGTGTTGCTATCTGTACATGGTTCGCAGTGTGATGCTATCTGTACATGGTTCGCAGTGTGATGCTATCTGTACATGGTTCGCAGTGTGATGCTATCTGTACATGGTTCGCAGTGTGGTGCTATCTGTACGTGGTTTGCAGTGTGATGCTATCTGTTCGAGGTTTGCAGTGTGATGCTATCTGTACAGGGTTTGTAGGGTGTTGCTATCTGTACGGGGTTTGCAGTGTTATGCTATCTGTACGGGGTTCGCAGTGTTATGCTATCTGTACGGGATTTGCAGTGCGATGGTATCTGTATGGGGTTCGCAGTGTGATGCTACTGTACGGGGTTCGCAGTGTGATGGTATCTGCACAAGGTTCGCAGTGTGATGCTATCTGTACGGGGTTCGCAATGTGATGCTGTCTGTGCGTGGTTCGCAGTTTGATGCTATTTGTACGCCGTTCGCTGTATGATGCTATCAATACGCGATTCGCAGTGTGATGTTATCCGTACGCGATTCGCAGTGTGATGCTATCCGTATGCGATTCACAGTGTGATGTTATGTATACGCGGTTCGCAGCAGTGCTAAAGCTAGACATCTTTCTCGAAAAAAAGAAAGGCTGATAAACCTTCATCCTTAAAATGTCACAAAAGACGTTGACCTTTGATGAACACGGCTATTACTTAATGACCTGGTGCAAGTTGTCTCCCCTGAACACGAGCGCTACATCTGTTCACATTGCCACTTACAAATGCAGCGTTGGTTCCTCGCTGAAGATTAGTCTCCCTGCAAACGATTCATCCTCCTCGGTCTTGCTTTGAAAATCAAACCAGAACTAAGGTCTGTTGACTGTCATTGTTTGTTAAAGCATGCACTAGCTACATGTAGCTTGTACAAGAGGCGTGGAAAGTCGCTTACTTAGCATACGATACAGTGTTTGTCTTCGATTCTGCAACTCATGACCACCTTTCTGTGGTGACTTCCATGGACTACATTGATACGCCCTAGGAATTTCCCCCACCTTCTCACATGACATAGCTGAACGTCAGTTTCGTTTCGGGGGGACACAGAATGTCTGTTCTGTCCAAGGCGGTGACATTATTGACAGACTGTGGACCTAAAAGGTGATTCTTTTCGGAAACGTTTACGGAAACTTTTGATAGTACTGATGTAAACTGCTGATTTTCCCCCCAATTTCAAAACATAAATGACATTTCTGCTCCTGATTCCTCTATCTTGCTTACAGAGTCTTCTTGTGCGTCAGGAACACCGTGTCGCGCTTGACTTTAAGCTTCGAAAGTTGATCTCTTTACTTTTTTCCCTACATTTAACGTATCCTTCCTCCGTGTAGATGCATTTGTCTTGCCACACTGCACTTCTAAAAACGTAAAGGGACTTTCAGGACACCCTGTCTGGTAGAAATGTGTTCCAAGAGAGACAGACGAAAAGAGCAAAGTGAGTAAAGTAGATGGAGGTGTATGGTTCAGTTTTACAAAAAGATAGAAAGGAAAGTAGATGGAGGTGTATGGTTCAGTTTTACAAAAAGATAGAAAGGAAAGTAGATGGAGGTGTATGGTTCAGTTTTACAAAAAGATAGAAAGGAAAGTAGATGGAGGTGTATGCTTCAGTTTTACAAAAAGATAGAAAGGAAAGTAGATGGAGGTGGATGGTTCAGTTTTACAAAAAGATAGAAAGAGTGAGAAAAATAGATGGAGGTGTATGGTTCAGTTTTACAAACAGATAGAAAGGAAAATAGATGGAGGTGTATGGTTCAATTTTACAAAAAGATAGAATGAGTGAGGAAAGTAGATGGAGGTGTATGGTTCAGTTTTACAAAAAGATAGAAAGAGTGAGGAAAGTGGTCAGAAGCAAGAATAGCAGAAAGCAGGATGAGTACATACAAATGAAGAACATATAACAATCCAATATTTTGGCAAAAGTCTTTTTCAAGGATCACACACAGAAACAACATAACAGATAAAATCACTAAAACAGATATAAAAAATATAGACTTTGTTTTTTTTTTATGTGACAGAAGATGTGTGAAAAAAGATATGTTAGAAAAGGTGTATGATAGAAGATGTGTGACAGACGTGTGAGAGAAGTTATTTGAAAGAATATTTGTGAGTGGAGATATATGATAGATGTGTAACAGAAGATACATGACAAAATGCATATATAAAATAGCTGTGTGAAATAAAATGTGCCAGAGAGTGTGAGGGAAGATTTGTGAGAAGATGTGTGATAGAAGATATGTGAGAAGATGTATGAGAAGATGTGTGAGAAGATGTGTGAGATGATGTGAGAGAAGACGCATGAGAAGATGGATGAGAGAAGATATATGAGATTATGGGATGAAGAAAAATGAGAGGCGTATGTATTCAAAACAGTTATACAGTGTGTTCGGAAAATAACTGTGCACTAACTCAGTATCGATTGCGATATCGTAGTGATATCTTAATGATTGCGGCAGGTAGATGTGGCTAGATACCACAGACATTAAGATATCACTACGATACCGAATCGATACCGGGTTAGTGTACAGTTACTTATGGAACATCCTGTATAAAAGATAAAAGCTACATGCAATACGTACCCAATAGTAATTCATGTATCAGCTGTGAATACGTTACGTAATTTCTACTTCGTCAGTGTGTTTTGTTAAAACTTCTGAGCCTTCATTGTGTTACACATTCTCTCACTTGGTAATCAGCCAATGTAATTTGATAGTAGTTCGGTCAAGTAATGTAGTTTCCCAGCTGGTTGGTCCGTGAAAGTAATTTCCTGGGTGATATAAGTGAACACAATTTCCCCACAGTCCTGTTTATAATTTCCAGGGTGCAAACAATTCGGGCTACACCCCTGGTAGTCACTTAGTGCGGGTCGAAAGGAGGGGACGGGGGATGATTAAGAAAAGGAAGTTGTGTTTCTGAGACAGAGGAAGAGAGAGAGAGAGAGAGAGAGAATATGGAAGTCTGCTAATGCAGAGACTCTACCGCAATTCCTAGCACAAAAACCAACATCATTTCTTCGTAAGCTGCCATACACTGATGGAGATTTCTTGCTTGAGGTATTTATTATTTCCTTTGTCTCGTGACATTATGGATTGGGGTATTAATTTATTTATTGCGCTTCATTATCTAGAGTCCAAAATAGTTAAGGATTTTGGACACATTAAACGTCATGATAATCTAGAGAAAACCATCTTGGAAAGGTACATAATGGGAAAAAGATGGAGAGGAAGACCAAGGGGAAGATGGCTGCAAGACATCGTTGATGATCTGCAAATGGATGCATCAGCGTCAGGCCATCTTGCTCACAACCGAGAGGCCTACAGGAGTGCTGCTAGGGAGGCAAAGTTCCGCAGGGGACGTGCAAATGAATGAATGATATCTAGAGTCACCAACATGGCACGTTCTTGTCCCCTGCGATTATGTTATGACGCTGCTCACGGCGAGAGTTCTGAAAGCCCAAATGGAGACTGAGTCTGGAAGTGCATGGTTTCCAACAAAAGCTCGTCTCCAGAATACTTTGCTGTGGTGCCACTGTGGAGATGAGATGCGTGCTAATGTGCAGTGGTTGTAGTGTGCGGCACAGTGTCTGTGTGGTCAGACTATTTGTCTGGTCTGCTTCTACGTATCTTGTCTAAGAATTTGTATATGTTTGACAAGTATTTGTCTGGCTGCGACAAGACATATTAATTTATTATACTTTTGCCTTCAGAAGAACCTAGTTTATGTGCTGTTAGCTTGAATGTTGTACGTGTTAACTTCGGGTCCAACACATAAGTCTTCATCGTTACTTAATTTTTAGACCGAGTTTGCCTTCCCAATTCATTTCTCTTCACTCAGCCAGTGTGGTGTTTCCAAGGGACACAACTGGAAGATATAACAGAGTCTTGGTCAGATACACTTAGGCAGTCAAGATATGGCCGCTATCTCATTCATCTTGATTAAGGCGTCTTCACCCTTTATATATTTGTTTATTTGATACCAATATTTTTAAAATGATAATTGAATAATAAAAGATATCATAAGATTGATTTGAAGACTGCAGAATCTAAACATGTAATGTTCTATACGTATTTTGAACTTGCATTTGAAAATGTGTTAATGTACCAGTTAGACGAGTATTAGTAGAACGATCTTGTCAACAACTTCCACTTCTTGTCTACGGAAAGGAAAGATACGCGAGGGATACGCTTGAACTTGCCTAAAAGCTCTGAAAAAAAAAAAACCCCAGGAAGACTTGTACGCATTGTCCAACCACGTTTTAGAGACACAGATTGAGTGGGAAAGATATAGCTAAAAATAAACATATCGGGAAAATCCTGTTCCAGTGCCTGACATCGTAATAGACCTAGATAACTAATGTGATTTTTTTGTCATAAACCATTTCGCAGGGAATCTACAGTGCATTTCAACTTGTCAAATGCCCAATGCAGTTTAGTTAGTTGAGTTTTCTTACAGTTCCAAGCACTTCATATCTGTAGCCTGAGCTTTGCTTCATTTCAAGCGCTGAGCTCTAAAAACAAATTTGTTTCTAATGATCCAGGCCATATAGTCACCATTACTCTTTTCTTTCAATACATGTTATACAACACTGTACGTAACAATATATCCCCTTTTTGTGTTAACCTTTTAGCCCTGCTTTTAAAACAAGTCTCTGACCTAATTTAACAGGCACAGCTTGTTAAGCTCTAGACGAAGAGGATTAATAGAGGAAGAGCTTTATCTTCCTCCTACATAAGACAATAATCCTCTGCCTCCCAGAGAGTAATGATGGGCGCATATGAGGGTTTGCGTCCTCGACAAGGCCAACTGCTCGCACCCCTCAACTGTGTCCCTCAGAGATCAGTACAGCGCCCCTCAAATGATCTGCGCCCAGTTGAATTCGCCTAAATGGAAGCATAGAGAACAAGGCTTATATATATATATGTATAAAGACATGGCTGGAAACTGAGACTCCTGGAGACACATGGAATATAGCAAAATGTGGAGTGACCATCAATAAACACTGAAACAAGTAGAATCGTATCTGACACTGGCGATAGTAATCCATCTGTCGCGAGGGAGTAAAGTGCAGGTTATACTTCATAATCTATTGTATGGCTAGATATTGACATTTCTGACGAAATCATACTTCATATATAGTTATTTCAACATTTGTACACTCCATCAAGTTCTAGATATTGTTTGATTGGGTTTTTATTTTGACAAAGTAAGACACGTATAGAAATTTTCTGTTGCTGTAGGCAAAATCCGTACTTCTTAGTGTTGGTAGGTTTGTTTATTTGGTGGCTTGTTCATCCATGCATGTCCTTGGTCGGCTAAACAGTCACGGCCCAGTACGCCCTGTAGCCTCGTGCAGGGCGTCAATAAATTCTCTCCACTTTTCACGGTCACCTGCCTGCCTTTGTATTGGGCTGGTATATAAAAGTAAGTAAAGTAAAGGTAATCCTGTCATGCCTTATAGGCACATAGGGATATGGTGTTAGTGCCAATATTTTCCTTGACCTGTCAGCACACTAGAGGTTGATATGGTCATTATCACGCATATGTCAGCCCTACAACCAAAATTATTGCTAATTAAAATCTCTCTCTCTCTGAACCTTTAAGTGCCCAGGGCTAATTAAAATAAATGAATGTTTCTCCTCGTGTGTCGCTCTCTCTTTGCAGCCAGACCAGAAATATGATGAAAGATTTCATCAGCCTTCTCGATATGAATATGACAAACGGATCACACCTGCCTGAACTTGACGTCAACGACCTTCATGAACTCGACATCCACGGAGACGACATGGCCTTCTACTACCAGGGAGAGAACATTGAGAACCTCTTGAAACCTTGGACCAAGGAGCGTAATTTTATCCCCACTGTTTCCATCTACGGGATAGCCTTTCTGCTGGGGTTGGTTGGGAACTCTTTGGTCATCTTCGCCATGGTTGGAAACAAGTAAGTGGACGTTTGTTGCTTTGTCGTTTACGTGGTTATGTGTTTACGTGTAGGCGATGAAAGAAAAGAGTATACACAGAGTAGTGCTAACAGTGGTTATGTGTTTACGTGTAGGCGATGAAAGAAAAGAGTATACACAGAGTAGTGCTAACAGTGGTTATGTGTTTACGTGTAGGCGATGAAGGAAAAGAGTATACACAGAGTAGTGCTAACAGTGGTTATGTGTTTACGTGTAGGCGATGAAGGAAAAGAGTATACACAGAGTAGTGCTAACAGTGGTTATGTGTTTACGTGTAGGCGATGAAGGAAAAGAGTATACACAGAGTAGTGCTAACAGTAATAGTAATTATCATCATCATCATTATCATCATCATCATCATCTTATGGGTCTTCGGTACGAATGTTGGCGGCAGTGAACAGGGGAACCAGAAACGGCTGGGGTTTTGCAGCATACCAAGGAGGTAAAACACTCAGTCTCATGGCTGGGGCTTATACAAACACCTACTCAAGTATGCACATGGAAACAGAGGCCACCACACAAGAATTAACATGGTTAGTGACACAGAAAACCCACTGCATCACCATCATCACCACATCACCATCATCACTCTCACAAATTATTAAGGAAAATGGAACAAAAAGCTATTAGAAGTAAATGGCAAAATATAATTAATAAATCCCACACCAAACACGTCACGTGGATATACTTCTAGACTACAATCAGCGGAAGCAACAAAGCCGACCAGGTATCAGCAAGGGCCAAACAGAGGAGGGCCTCATCGAAATGGACAAATCGAACCTGTACAAATCCATCAAGCAACACCTCGATGAACAAATGCAAGGCGCCTTCCTCCAAAGTACCTATCACATACGGCTCAATGCATTAAATATGTGGCCAAGGACAGTGGTTGCAAATCCCAACTAAATAGTATATGACGGGCAACACAAAATGAACAGAACATTGGAGTCATCCGCCTGAAAACACTGAAGGAAATCCTAATGTCAAGGACCGAACACGTGTGGGCTGGCCCCGAGTGTAATGAGACCGCATCCCCGGACCAGCAACAGAGCTAGGTCATTTTTTGACAGTTATCTTTGTCGTCAATGAATCTCGTTTCCTTTCTCCCTCGCCTTGATGATGCTCTCAGCCAGGCTGTATCCTGTCCACACCCGTACGTTTCCTTCCATACTGTCTACCTCTCACTCTTTTTCCTTTCACATTTCCTTCTGTTATAATCTTCGGTATATTGTGTCTTTTGATAAGACTTGTTTTCTTGACCGTCATATCTTTGTGAAGTTCAAATTGCTCTTGTAGTTATTCTAATACTTGTGCATTTTGCTCTTTTCATTGTTCATGATATATGAGCTACTTTCCTGTAGATAACATTTTTGCTGCATTTATCTTTCTCTCTGACGCTTTATGTAGAGTCCAGGTTTCTGCTCCGTACAGTAGTACAAAATAGATATCTATCACATAGTACCTATCACATACGACTCAATGCATTACATGTGGTTGACAATGCTAGATCACGGCATTCTATACATTTGATAAATCTCATGTTTTGTTTCTATGGCTAGATTCCTGTCTTCACGGTGTTGAATGTGTGTCTTACTATTCCCATTCTTTTCTTTATGCCCGTCTCCCATCTTTGGTTAGGTAGCTGCAGCTTGTCACTTGTTCCAGTTTCTCATCCATATGCGGCTTTTGGTCTTTCCTGATTAACATGATTACTTTGGTCTTTCCTGATTAACGTGATTACTTTGGTCTTGTTTGATTAATATGATTAATTTGGTCTTTCCTGATTAACATGATTACTTTGGTTTTTCCTGATTAACATGACTACTTTGGTCTTCTTGATATTGATCTCTAGTCCTCATTCTTGGCTTGTGTTATCTTATCCATGAATTTCTCAAGGTTCTATGGATTTCCTGCTAGACGGACTGCATCAACTGCATACCTTAGAATGTTGATGTTTCTTCCCTCTGTATTCAGTCCCGGTAGTTATTATGTGTGTCTGAAGATGTTCGCCGTGTAGTGACTGAAAAGACAAAATACATCCTTGCTTGACTCCCTTCTTCACGGATCTGTTTGCTGACGTCACTGTGCCATATCTTACCACGCTCCCTATTCCCAGCAGAGATTTATTATAATTTGATTGTCTTTCCCATCAAGATTTACTTCCTCCAGACATTACATTTGTTTATCATGGTCCACGCTGAGAAATGATTTAGTGTAAGTAGTAGTAGTAGTAGTAGTAGTAGTAGTAGTAGTATTGTAGTAGTAGTAGTAGTAGTAGTAGTAGTAGTAGTAGTAGTAGCAGCAGTGGTGGTGGTGGTGGTGGTAGTAGAAGTAGAAGCAGTAGTAGTAGTAGTAGTAGTAGTGGTGTTGGTAGTAGTAGAAGTAGCTGCAGCAGCAGTAGTAGTAGTAGCGGTGGTGGTAGTAGTAGTAGTAGTAGTAGTAGTAGTAGTAGTAGTAGTAGTAGCAGTAGTAGCAGCAGCAGCAGCAGCAGTAGTAGTAGTGGTGGTAGCGGTGGTGGTAGTAGTAGTAGTAGTAGTAGTAGAATTAGTAGTAGCAGCAGCAGCACCAGCAGTAGTAGTAGTAGTAGACGTAGTAGTAGCAGCAGCAGTAGTAGTAGTAGTGGTGGTGGTGCTAGTAGTAGTAGTAGTAGTAGTAGTAGTAGTAGTAGAAGTAATAGTAGCAGCAGCAGCAGTAGTAGTAGTTATGGTGATGGTGGTGGTGGTGGTGGTAGTAGTAGTAGTAGAAGTAGTAGTAGCAGCAGTAGTAGTAGTAGTAGTGGTGGTGGTGGTGTTGGTGGTATTAGTAGTAGAAGTAGTAGTAGCAGTAGTAGTAGTAGTAGTAGTGGTGGTGATGGTGGTAGTAGTAGTAGTAGACGTAGCAGCAGTAGAAGCAGCAGCAGATGTAGTAGTAGTAGCAGTAGAGGTAGCAGCACCAGTAGTAGTAGTAGTAGTATTAATAGTAGTAATAGTAGTAGAAGTAGTAGCAGCAGCATTAGTAGTAATAGTAGTAGTAGTAGAAGTAGAAGTAGAAGTAGCAGCAGCACCAGCAGTAGTAATAGTAGTAGTAATAGAAATAAAGTAGAAGTAGTAGTATAAGTTACAGCAGCAGCAGCAGTAGTAGTAGAAGTAGTAGTAGCAGCAGCACCAGCAGTTGTAGTAGTAGTAGTAGTAGTAGTAGCAGCAGCAGCAGCAGCAGCTGCATTAGTAGTAGAAGTAGTAGAAGTAGTAGTAGTAGTAGTAGTAAAAGTAGTAGCAGCAACAGTAGTAGTAGTAGTATTAGTAGTAGCAGTGGTGGTGGTGTTAATAGTAGTAGTAGAAGTAGTAGCAGCAGTAGGAGCAGAAGTAGTAGCAGTAGCAGCAGAAGTAGTGGATACAGTCTCATTAGAAGAAGATGAAGAGCGAGAAGAATAGAAGGAAGAGAAGAATGAAGAATAAGTTGTTTAATTTCCATTTCTTGTTAGTTAAAATTTTTCTCTAGAACACTTTCAATTCATTTTGTTGTTGTGTGCACTCGCTTAGTTGAAGTTATGGCGAGAATGAGGCACTAGGGATGACTGGAACTGAAATATAAAGATATTTGTAAGTCATCAAACCAAATGTTTCTGTCAGTCACGAGGTCTGGGGAGAACTTGCCACGGACCTGGAGGGGGGACTCTGCGTAAGAGCGGAGTGTCAGTCGAGGGGGAAGTCAGAAATGAGAGCCAAAGCTGGAGTGAGAAGTTGCAAGAGCAGGAGAAAGGACCTCGCAACACAGAAAATGGTTGCTGTTAACTGTGCTCGGCTCAGCGGATTCGACATTAGTAATGTTAGTCATGGGAGGAGCTGCTGGGCAAGATGATGTTTGGCAAAACCCGCATATCATGCATATAACCGTCCACAGTATAAAAAAACCATGGTTATTTTTCAAGGTCAAGGTTATTTCTCCCTGTAAGCTTTCAGTGTTGTTCTTCTCTTAATGATGCAATGCCCCTTGCCCCGCCCGGCTTTGCGCGCGCGCGCACGCTCGCACGCACACACACACATGAATGTTTGTAGTAATAATAGACGCTTGTACACATTCTGTCAGCACAAACACACTTGCATTCAAACAAACACACAGTCTCTGTAGTAGCACATTCTCATTACCTGAACCTTGCAGTTCTTAAAATATTAGTCCACCAGTACAAGGGAAACGAGACCTCATCACACAACCCACACATAACCCGCACATAACTCGCACACAACCCGCCCAAAACCCACACGTAACCAGCACACAACTCGCACACAACCCGCACACAACCCACACACAACCCGCTCACAACCCACACACAACCCGCACACAACCCACACACAACCCGCACACAACTCACACACAACCCACACACAACCGACACACATAGCCACGTGAAGATTAATCACCACAGAAACAGAAATGTTGGTATTTAGTAAACTGCCAAGAGATCAGTATATTACAACTACTTATATTAACCATATAACGATAGTAATGAATACGCTGGCAGTATTTGTCAAGGTGAACATATTAGATAAACCCAAGAAAATAGCTTGTCTTGAATATCATTATCTGAGGATGAAATATAGAAGAAAGAAAAAAAATGTTTTTAAACAAAGCAGTACATCACAGACACAGCGAGACACAAAAGTGCATTATCCACAGAATAAGGAAAATGAAACGAAAGCTACAAGGAAATGAGATGTCAACAGAACGAACAGTTATACTCAGAGACTCATGATCAAAAATGAAGAAGAAAAAAACACGTTCAATAACCAAATAAAAGACTTATTATAAAGATGAGAGATTCGATGATCTTGTCATGTTGTGGGAATAAAGAATGGCCAGCCTTTACAGGAACTGCCAGGTGCAGATTATAACCGCTTCAGACAGTTGACCGTATACCACATAAATAAGACATACTTCTAGTTACAGAAATAGAAACGAGGCAGTCTTGTTAAAGTCGTGTAAGCCTGGTGTTTTCTTTCTTTCTAACGCTGTATCTTTCTGTGTTTCCGTTTCTGTCATTATCTAATGAAAATTAAATTATTTAATTAATTACTTATTTAATAAAAAGCAGTTTTATAACAATGTAAGCCTGGTGTTTTCTTTCTTTCTAACTCTGTATCTGTCTGTTTGTCTGTGTCTGTCATTATTTAATGAAGCAGATATCCAAATCACAAAACAGTTTTATAACCTTTGTCTGTGACCTGGCAGGAAATCTCGCAGTACCACGGCGTCGTTCATGGTCAGTCTAGCTGTGGCCGATCTTCTGTTCCTGCTGGTGTGTGTACCCTACGAGACGGCCAAAAACTTCATCGGACACTGGGATACGGGGACTCTATTCTGCAAGGTGTCCGGCGCTGTGGAAATGCTCTCAGCTTTGGCGTCCGTCCTGAACCTTATTGCTGTCAGCATAGAGAGGTAAGCTTTACATACTGTTACAAGACATTATGGACAGAGTATCATCTTATTGTTCCAGGGTGAATGTATCCCCCCCCCCAAATATAGCTTTCTTAGGCTCTGAGTCTTCAAGATTCACGGTGTTTGCATTTTTATGGAATCAAAATTTGCGTGCTATCAGCCAGATCTGATTTTGATTGTGTAGTCTTGTCTCTTGAATTCTCTTTTCGTTTTTCGAATGCCTGTCTCATTTCTTTGTTTTATTGTTTTTTGTTGTGCGTTGTAATATATCGCTCGATCTACTAATCCGGTGGTACTGGGTTCAAATCCCAGTTTTTTTCTGGTATCACCACACCTAAAAGGCCATGGGGTCCACCCAGCCTCTAAAAATGGGTAACAAAGAAATCTAGGAAGTGCAGCCAGTCTTGATACTGACCACTTCAGACTTTCATGTGCTGATGCTCTTATAAATATGGACCTAACACCGTATCCCCAATATGCCTTAATGCCATGGAAACGGGAGAAACATTTACCTTTTTATTGTGTATATAAATACATATCAACAGAAATGTTGCATATTTCCTTCCATCGTTCTAATATTGTTCTTTAGCGTGGAAAAATCCTAGTGATACTTTCTATGAGTGGAAAACCAAGAATATTCTCGATCGCTCTAAAGAGTGGAAAACCAGAATATTCTAGATCTAGTAGTTTTATACACAGCCGTTGCCAACTAGTCTCTCTGATCACATGGCCATCTGGGCCAGTTGTTTGAAAGCTGCATCTTAAGTTGCTCGTCCTTGTCATGTCACGTGATGCCTTCTTCTGGTCTGGAAGAAAAAATAATCTGCAGATATTAGGGCGTCACAGAATATCCTCAGGCTCCAACTGGGCATTGACCTGCGTCTGAGAAACCCCAGGGGTGCGACATCTCCTCTTTTCGAAAGACTCCATCCCCTAAGATATCGACTCTCTGCTGTCTGCACCTCCCGGCATTCAGTAAATTTTCTGTGTATGATGATACGAATCTGGCCAACAAAGGCTTGTACCCGAATACATCTTAAATATATTTCAGTTCTGTTCCTACCCTTTTTTTTTTGTTTATTAGAGTTTATTGGATTCGTTTTACATCGCTACATTAATTTAACAACGTGTGAAGATAAGACAAAATACGTGGATATAATTAACGCATTTAGACGTTAACGTTAACAAATCTGATGGACAAAACTTTTTAAAGAGTTACTTGCATGTTTTAACGACAAATAGTTAACAGCATATTGTGTGTGTGTTTGTTTGTGTGTGTATCTAGAGAGAGAGAGAGAGAGAGAGAGAGAGAAAGAGATTATCTCTTGTGGGTTTTGTCGAGCTCAGCAGCTGCTGCTAGTACTAAACCTGCCAATTTTGGGTTTGTATAACTGTTTACAGTAGCAACACGCAGTGTTAGTTTTGCAAGGTCTGACTTTCCTGCTCTTGTGTCCTCAAAGTTCATCAGTTGATGTGGAGAAACTGCTGTTGGTTCTGTTGCATTGTCTTCCCCACTCCAGTCTTCATATAAACATGAGTGCCTGGAATTTACGTTTGTAGACGCATGCACTGACAATGTAGCAATTCACCTGATGTATGTATTGCATTCACAGTCGGCTGTCAATATTTCCACGACATTAGTTAAGAATTATGTTCCAAAGACAACGCCATGAATGCACAGCGAAGCAATGAATGCACAGCGAAGCAATGAATGCACAGCGAAGAAATGAATGCACAGCGAAGAAATGAATGCACAGCGAAGCAATGAATGCACAGCGAAGCAGTGAAAAATAATTAATGAAAGGAATGGGTCAGAGCTTCAAATGACTGAACCAAAACGAGTCTTCGCGACAAGAGAATCAGCTTTTAAAAATTTCTTGTATAATTTTGTTTGGTTTGTTTACCATGGCTAATTTCTTCTTTTTTTATTTTAAATTTTTATGTCTTTTTCTGACACCATTTTTTTTCTTTTCATTTATTTGTATTTCGAATTCTCTATCATCTGCAACAAACTGCAGCATGTCTAATTTATATTGCAGTAAACATTTTCTTTATTTATAATTTCAACAATTTGTAACCTACCTACAGCACTGATACTGTTCTTCTAGTTTCCTTCCTCTGCGTATTCTGGCTAATATTTCCTGTTAGATTTTGTAAGCGTTTAGATTCTTGAAAATTTATGAAAATTATTCTTTTTTGTATTAGGAGTCTCATCTATCAATGGCGTTTAATGGAGCAAAAGTGAAGTAGCGCATTTCCTTCAGCTTTTTCACTGACAGATAATGTGTGTATCATTAATGCATAATATCATCCTTTCTCGTTATATGGACTTGACTATGAGGACAGTCGCAGCAGTACATCGCCAAGTCTTGTTGGCCACCTGGTGTACGGATTCGCATGTTGATCAAGTAACCCTCGGCTTAAATTCCATCACGTGGCTGAGATGAGTTTCTATTCAACTGCTCCATGATTCCATTAGCGGGCTCATTCACATCTCTGATTTCTTTGGTGGTCCCTTCTTGGTATTTGTAAGATCCAAGAAAATCAAATACTCAAGGAATACTTTCAGGAAGAGATTATCACAATGATGAAGTAAGCAACAATATTTATGAAAAGTTCTGAAAATTTTTACATACACACTCACACACACACGCGCGCGCGCACACACACACACACAATGTCCGACAGTAAAGTAATGATATTAATTCCATAAAACATAAAATAAACAACAGTTGAAGATATAACCTGTATTTTATTCAAAGTAACCCCCTTGTGCATTGATACAGCGAGTGGCACGGCCATTGCAGTTCTTCTGTTGGTATGGCCCTTAAACTCGATGTTACGGCCCTTTGGATGTCATCAGTATCGTCAAAGAAGCGTCTTTTCAATGGTAAACTTTAATTTTTGGATTATAAAATAATCGCAGGGAGACGAATCTGGGAAATAGGGTGGATGGTTGAGAACACACAGTTGTTTTTTTGGGACAAAAATTCCTGTACAACTACCGCCCGGTGAGCCAGCGCATTATAATGAAGAAGAAAACAATTTCCAGGTGTTGAACACTCGGGTCAGACTTGGAGAATCCTTTCCAATAGACGTTTCAAAATACTTAAATAAACTTTAGCAGTGACAGTCTGTCAGTCTGTCCTTCTGAAATACATTCTTTGTGAATAACTCCTTTGCTGTTGTAGAAGCACACCAACATTGTCTTCACTTTCGACTTTTGAAGACGAAATGTTTTGCCTTTTGATGATGATTATGACTTCCACTGAGCACTTTGGCGTTTAGTTTTGGGATCATAGCAGAAAATCCATGTTTCATCCTCTGCAACAATCAAATTTAAGAAATGTTTATTTCTGCGACACGTTTTAATGATGTCTTTTGCGTACTCAACACGCTGATGTTTTTGGTCATCAGACAACGAATGTAGTACAAACCGGCAAGCACTTTTTTCATGCCCATATCTTCCATTAAAATTTTACGAATGGTCACTCGGTTAACATCAGCTTCATCTGACATCATCCTCACAGTCAAACAACGATCTTCTTGTATCCGTTCTCTGATTTTTGCAATGAGTTCCTTGGGCATCCATGTCCAGTTGCATTTGTAATCGTTTCCACATCATTTTTGAATCGTGAATACTACCTGAATATCTGTGCACGAGATAGTCAATTATCCCCATAAACCTGTCGCATTAATTCAACTGTCTCAATGGCACTTTTTCCGAGTTTTAAACAGAATTTATTGTTAGCCCTTTGCTCCATGCTGTTTACGTGACAATGCACTTCTAACTAGGTCAACAAAATAGCGGTTTGACTGCTTATCAGGCGGCGATGAAAAGTTGCCAGATCGTAAATGAAAGTTGCCTCCTTCTCCTTGGGTTCCATGTTTTACTTCAAAGATGGTATTTTTGTCTTGGCCATAATACAATTAAAATCATTGCTGTATCTAGACCAACAGGCAGCAGTAAGAATAAATGGTGAAACAACAACTTTGTTTGACATAAAACAGGGGGTCTGTCAGGGGTGCATATTGTCGCCATACTTATTTAACTTGTATACTGAAAATATAATGGCGAATGTTAGAGAAGGTGTAGACAGAATATTACGATACCATAACAGTTGGAGGTTACGAAATACGAGAGATTAGATATGCTGATGACACAGTATTACTGGCCACAACAGAAAAAAGAATGGAAAAACTAATTATGTCAGTCTGTAAGAACAGCGAAGAGCAAAACCTCTATCTTAATGCGAAGAAAACTAAATTGATGACAAGTGACAAAACAAACAAGGGAGGTGAAATATGTATCAATGAGGAAAAATTGGAAGAATTGGAGAGTTTTGAATATCGTGGATTACTACTAATTAATAAAGGAGATACAATGAGGGAATTTTTTTAAAAAGGACATCTGTCGCTCTTTATAAAGTAAGACAAGGACATATATCGCTCTTCAGAAAGTAAAACAACTAAAGAATCTGTGGAGATGAACAGACAGAACTACATTATTAAGATATTTAAGGCCATGCATCTTTCCCATCGCAACATGTGCCTGTGAGACCTGCACACCCAATAAAAGAGCTGAGAAACACATAAATGCCTTTGAATGTAAATACTATAGAAGAGTTCTTGAAATATCATGGACACAAAAAAGAACAAATATATCCAAACTGCAAGAACTTAAGAAGGCTGGCTAGTAAAGAGGATTAAACAGAGAAAACTTAAATATTTTGGACACATTAAACGTCATGGTAATCTAGAGAAGACCATCTTGGAAGGGTACATAATGGGAAAAAGAGAAAGAGGAAGACCGGATGCATCAGCAACAGACCATCTTGCACAACCAAGATGCCTACATGAGTGCTATTAGGGAGACAAAGTTCCGCAAGGACATGCACATGAATGAAAATATATATATATATAATGTTTCATAGCTCCTCTTGTAATGGATAAAGGATACTGTGCCGCCATATCTGTGGAGAATGCATCAAATATACTTCATTAAAATTGTCCACTTTCTCCATGCCTTTACCAAGACTGAAATCAGAGTCTAGCAGCAGAAGATCTTTAGTTCTTGTTGGAAAGATTCGAAAAAGACCGTGTCTAACAGTTTTAAAAAGTTTGAAAGACAATAGGACAATATGCACAAAAAGAACATGCCATCTTTAATCAATGTCTGAAATCTGGGGCTCCTCTTCATTTCTGCTTTCTGTGGCTGATGCCGCTGTCCTCAGCTCTCGAGAACGACAACCCAGTCTGGTCTTCCTGTTTAATAATGGGCCCGTCAAACATTTCTTTTTCCTATATTGGATCATTACTGATCTGGACTTTGGGCTCCAGCGACCTTTTTCGAGGTGCAGTTTTTTAGCGTGACGTTCATAAACCGCTCTGCTCTCGCATTGATTTCCGAGAGGCTGATAAGAAACTTAATGATCTAGCGCTTAAACGAGAGCTTATATTTAAAAAAAGAGAATCAGGCAATCAGAGAGAATACATCAGTGGGATAAAACTGTGAGTTTCATTACAGAATATTTAATCATTGGACAAAATAGGAAGAAATAATTTATGAGGCACAGCCTCACTGAACTACAAAATGATGTCTTACATTACTCCAGGCACTGTTTAGAAAGTTGCAAGACATACGCTATAGAGCGTTCACAGCATCGTAATAATAGGCTTCCCTCTTTTCATATGGCTGTAAGACTTTACATAGACGTATTGTAGAAATGAAACTGCATAATTCTACAAGCTTACCCTTTGCACAGATGTAAATTGCAAGCGACGTCATGGAAATATACTATCTAAAATATATTTCTAGCCAGGCACTTATATATATATATAAGTACACTATATTTGATTGCCATTGCTACAGAAGAGTCCTTCAGATATCATAGACATGTAAAGAACAAATATATCCATACTACAAGAACGTAATACTGAAGAAGGCTGGTTAATAAAGAAGATTAAACAGAGAAAACGTAAATATTTTGGACATATTAATCGTCATGCTAATTTAGAGAAGACAATCTTGGAAGTCTACATAATGGAAAAAAGAAATAGGGGAAAACCGAGGCGAAGATGGTTTCACGACATCGTTGATGATCTGCGAATGGACGCATAAACAGCAGGGTATCTTGCTTATAACTGAGAGCCCTACAGGAAAGCTGTTAGAGAGGCAAAGTTCCGCAAGGGACATGCAAATGACTGACTGACACTATATGTTTAATAATAAGATGTGTTCAACATTATGATATATATATATATGTACGCTAGTAAAGGTACGCAGTCATTTTCGCTTGGTGATACATGTTGATACATGGTCTCCTGTAGAATGAAGTACAACAGTTATGGTGTATCATCTCAGAATCATCGAAGCAAGAAGTGGTTTAAATCAAGAATGTAAACATCTTCTAGGGACGAAAGTCAGATCGTTCTCTTGGTGAAAAGCCGAGGTATATTGATGAAGATTTGTATTTATTTACGTGAAGAAAATGGATGTCATAATTTACATTGTTCAGTTGTGATACGATCAAGAAAGGAAGACTTGTATGGGACGTAAGACAACGCACTGCTCCTTGCTGTGATATTATTAATAGTCGTCTGAGCAGAGGTCGCATGTGTCAGACCAGTAGGCGCATGACTGCGGCACAATCAAGATCTTTTTTGTGGAGAACGAAGAATTAAAAGTATTATTTGATATTTTGACCAGTAGCCTTGATATTATTCTAAGCAGTTATTTGATCCGCTTTGATTCTACAAAAATACCAGAACAATATGGTATAGAAGTGACGAACTGTTTCGAAATCCTGATGGCTGTACAGGAAGAGATGACACCAGATGAGTTGGCTACGCAGGCCAGAGATATCTTAGTAACAACAGCTAAAGATATGGTTCCAGTAAAGAAAACACAAAAAAATGAATGGATTACAGCAGGCACACTGTCAGCCGCGCAGAGGCGGGCCGAGCTGACAGCGCGGCCTGATGTTGCGCAGGCCGACGTTCTTTTGGCGAAAAAGTGCTCTCGAGTTCCGTGCGTGGGGAGAAAGGCTTTCGCTCCCTTCCTGGACGGCGAGAGTTAAGGTGTTTCGATGCAGAAGCGAGTGGTTTGTCCGTCGAGCGAAGCCTATTAACAGCTAACCAGCCAGGTTCGTGCTAACGGTGTACTATGGTTTTTGTCGACCGATGGTCTAGAAATTGGCCCATTTCTCGAAAAGAGCATCAGGTCTGCAGTATGTAATAAGCGTTGGTTGTGGGTGCCGGGCTTTCTTCTCGTTCATTAGAGCAGACAGAGCCGGCCGCCGCCAGTTAAAGGAAATGAAACGCCGCCGGGGTCGAAAGGGATCCACTCTGAGCAGAGCGCTGTCTCCCTTGTCCCACGCCGGTCTGTCGGCAGATATCCGACTAAAGTTCGGTGAAGAAAGCTATCTAGTTGATCCTGCCAGTAGTCATATGCTGTCTCAAAGATTAAGCCATGCATGTCTAAGTTCACTCTGTCTCACGGTGTAACCGCAAATGGCTCATTAAATCAGTCGAGGTTCCTTAGATGACACGATCCTACTTGGATAACTGTGGCCGCTGCTGGCGAGATCCTTCAGCTGCCGTGCGTGGAATGGGGCTCCACCCGGCCAGTGAAGAAAGGTGCGATTATGGGTTGCCGTGCGGCATTGTGGGAAAGGTGAAAGAAAGAAGTAAGTGAAGTAATCAATAGTCTCAAGGTCAGGACTGCTCAAATCATGGCACCTCAGCTCTGGAGGTCGGCACGTCCCGTGTGCACTCATATCGGGCGTATTGCCTGAACCGGCTTAACCCAGGGTTTAAGACGCTGCTGGCGAGACTCTTCAGATGCCGCGCGTGGAATGAAAGTCCTCCCGGCCAATGAAGCAAATGAGGTAAATCAATCAGGATGCCGTGTGGCGCCGGTGTAAAAAAAGTGATGGAAATGATAAAGTGAAGCTTAATCGATATGTCCAGTAGTATCGTGGCGAGAGCTACTCATACCACGGCACCTCTGCTCTAGAGGCCGGCCACGTCCGAAACACACTTATACTGGTGAAATATGCTTAAACCAGACTAAACCAGGGGTGGAACTTGATGGCTGCTCAAGTCACGGTACCTCCGCTCTAGAGATCTGCAAAACTCGCCCACACTGAGAAAATATGCCAAATCCGGGTCATCCCAGGGGTGGAAGTCACTAGTGGCGAGGATTGATCCTCCTGGACAAAAGCTCCATCTTGGTCACAACTAGGAAGGGTAGCGGCCACGACCACAAAATGCTGAAGTCGGAGACACTGGAGCAGTGCAGTCTAGATAGGCATCCACCTCTTACCCGGCGGGGATGTATGCGTATCCTAATCACGCTGAGGTTTTCCGGTGAGAAATTCCAACTCTGGACTGGATGGGCAACCGCATCTCACCCGGCGGTGATACACGGATATCTCAAAACACGTCGAGGTTTTCCAGTAAGAAAGTTCAACTCTAGGCTAGATGGGCAACCACCTCTCACCCAGCAGGGATATACTGATATCCAAAACATGTCGAGGTTTTCCAGTGAGAAAGTCCAACTCTAGATTAAACTGGTGCAACGAAAATCACGATGTCGCGCAATCCCGCTTCTGAGACCCACCAAGAATACAGGTTCAAGCCATACGATACTCTGAACCTCTTGTGATCCTCTAGGGGATCTAGTGCGGTCCTTTCGGGGACCACATGGGGACCGCAGGAGTAAATTCAGTAGAATTACGGGGCGGTCCTGGTGGTAGAAGCGAACGAAGAAGAAGAAAGAAGAGCAGGCACACTAGAACTAATATAACAACGTAGAGAAATGAAATTAAAAAAACTAAGCATAAATATGAAAATCAGGATATTTAAGAGTAATGTTCTAAGTGTACTACTCTATGGAAGTGAATGCTGGAAAATCACCAAAACCATAGAAAACAAGTTGAATTCTTTCCAGACTAAATGTTTACGAAGAATTAGAAAAATATTTTGGCCAAACAGCATAAGAAATAACATCTTATTGGCAGAAATGCAGATGAAGCCACTGACAACAATTATTGAGGAAATTCGCTGGCGATGGTTGGGACATGTGCTCAGAATGACTGACAACTCACTACCAAAAATAGCACTAAGATGGACACCACAGGGGAACAGAAGTAAGGGTAGACCAAAGGAGACATGGAGAAGAACAACAGAAAGGATGTTGAGCAATAGAGGGTTCACTTGGGCAAGAGCAAAAAAAAAGGCGAAGGACAGGCATTTGTGGAAAACCCTTGCGGAAGCCCCATGTGCCCTGGGCACTTAAGGTTCAGAGAGAGAGAGAGAGAGAGAGAGAGAGATGAAGACGACATGGAAAGTGACAAACAACAAAGAGGAATATAAATCTTTAACAAAAGATGTGAGAAGAAAGATAAGAAAATACAACAACAAAAAAAAACAATACATTATTATTATATAATAAAAAACAATAGATGTTTGTGGAAGAATAGAAGGTTCTTCAAATATCAAGGACAAAAAAAGAACAAATATATCCATACTACAAGAACTTAATATTGAAGAAGTCTGGCTAGTAAAGAGTATTAGACAGAGAAAAGTTAAATATTTTTGACACATTAAACGATAATTTAGAGAAGATCGTATTGGAAGGATATATAATGGGAAAAAGAGAGAAAGACCAAGGCGAAGATGGCTTCAAGACATAGTTGATGTTCTGTAAATGGATGCATCAGCGGCAGAACATCTTGCTTACAGCCGAGGGGCCTACAGGAGAGCTGTTAGGGAGGCAAAGTTCCACAAGGGGCATACATTTGACTGACTGACCGAGTTATTTGATATATTGAACAGTTGCAATGATATTGTGAACAGTTATTTGATATTTTTACCAGTTACCTTGATATTCTCAGTAGTCATTTGATATATTTTGACCAATTGCCTTGATATTCTGAAGAGTTATTTGATATTTGACCAGGTGCTGTGATATTCTGAGCAGTTATTTGACATTTTGACCAATTGTCTTGTTATTCTGAGCAAATATTTCACATTCTGACTATTTGCCGTGATATTATTAGCAATTATTTAATATTCTGACCACCTGTCGTGATATTATCAGCAGTTATTTAATATTCTAACCTTCTGCCGTGATATTATCAGCAGTTATTTAATATTCTAACCTTCTGCCGTCATATTATCAGCAGTTATTTGATATTTTCACCAGTTGCCATAACGTCTTGCACGCGAAACTGCGGACATCTTTGAAAATGTAATCGTTAAAAGGAATCCAACCGGATCGATCTTTCGGCAGGAAAATGCCGAGACCTTTACTCAAATCTCTCTCACACACAAAAAACCATTCCTCCTGTTCCATTTCCTCCTTTATTCTTCCTTGATCATGTAGATTCCTAATTTTATTACATCACACGCGTTGAGTTCATCGTCACGCAGAATCATTTAGGAAACTATTCTCTTAAACATTTCTACCTTCTCCCAGTTTTCTTTCTTTTTGTTCACAAAATTGAATCAGCTGTTAAAATTGGTAGTGCCTTCCGATAACTATTTCACTGTTACTCTCATGTCCATGTTCAGCAGTATTCTCCCACAAAAATGAGGCAATATTCTTCTAGCGCTCTTAATGCTGTCATTTACATTTCATTTACAATAAAAAAAAATAAAAAAACTGCTGACAGTAATCGTAATCGACAAAAAAATTCTCTTTAACTTCAAATGCATCTTATAAAGCGATACTTATGCCCTGCGGACAAAATTTCTTAATGGCGGACAGCTCACCATTTCATATCTTCCTTAGAATTGAATTTCGGTTAAGTGAAGTGGGACGTAATCTTCTTATAAGACACAGACATTTGGGGACTTTCTTTGTTTATTCTTATTTTCTGTCTCTCTGGAATTGCGGAGGCTGGTGTTCTTTGCAGCCGATGTGGTGAAGATGTTGAGGTTGACGGATGGGGTGTTGGATTGGGGATGGGTTACCTGGGTTATTTTGCCAGCCCTTGGGTGGAGCTAACATGCGGGGATGGGGGGTGGGGGCTTACTTAGCAGACTTCAGTGCCGTGGGTGATCACTGCTCCGTTAGCCAGGCTAGGTCTGTTACTGGGTAACTGAGAGATTGAAGAGGGTCTTGATCGACCCAGTTGCTAGCATGTCAACTATGGGTTGTCAACCCTATCGCTAGCAAATCAACTATGGGTTGTCAACCCTATCGCTAGCACATAAGTTACGGTCCAACAAACCTGATGATCATCTCTGAGTTACTGATCGCCAAAGTGCCAGTATGATCATCTCTGAGTTACTGATCGCCAAAGTGCCAGTATGATCATCTCTGAGTTACTGATCGCCAAAGTGCCAGTATGATCATCTCTGAGTTACTGATCGCCAAAGTGCCAGTATGATCATCTCTGAGTCACTGATCGCCAAAGTGCCAGTATGATCATCTCTGAGTTACTGATCGCCAAAGTGCCGGCATGATCATCTCTGAGTCACTGATCGCCAAAGTGCCAGTATGATCATCTCTGAGTTACTGATCGCCAAAGTGCCAGTATGATCATCTCTGATTTACTGATCGCCAAAGTGCCAGTATGGTCATCTCTGAGTCACTGATCGCCAAAGTGCCGGCATGATCATCTCTGAGTCACTGATCGCCAAAGTGCCAGTATGGTCATCTCAGAGTCACTGATTGCCAAAGTGCCGGCATGATCATCTCTGAGTTACTGATCGCCAAAGTGCCGGCATGATCATCTCTGAGTCACTGATCGCCAAAGTGCCGGCATGATCATCTCTGAGTCACTGATCGCCAAAGTGCCAGTATGATCATCTCTGAGTCACTGATCACCAAAGTGCCAGTATGGTAATCTCTGAGTTACTGATCACCAAAGTGCCAGTATGATCATCCCTGAGTCACTGATCACCAAAGTGCCAGTATGGTCATCTCTGAGTCACTGATCGCCAAAGTGCCGGCATGATCATCTCTGAGTCACTGATCGCCAAAGTGCCGGCATGATCATCTTTGAGTCATTGATCGCCAAAATGCCAGCATGATCATCTCTGAGTCACTAATCGCCAAAGGAGACAGCATATTCGTCTCCTCGTCATAAATTTAAGGTTTGTAAAAGCGAGTATACACTGTAGCGACATACCTTTATTCTCTCTCTCTCTCTCTCTCTCTCTCTCTCTCTCTTTCGTTCATTCATATTGATCTTCAAAGCCGTCCTTTGATTTAAGCACGTTCGGTATATGACATATTGATAACTCTAATATTAGTATGCCTGAAATCAAATATCCTACCAGTTTCTTATACCAGATAAATTTTCATGATCATTTTCATAATTTCTTACGGGATTCTAATTATTCTTATTCCGAACGTGATTTTTATATAAGATTTTCATACTCCCACACATAAATTTGTCTGTCTCGATATCCTTTTATATTTCTGTACCAGTAGAATCTAATTATCAGGGAACGAAGGGATCTTGTAGTCCTATCCTGTCAGAGAGAGATAAATGGTTTGGTTTATGCCAAATAGAATCGCAGATGTGAATTTTTTCTTATTATGCAGTTTCTCTTATTCTGAAACTGATTTTGCAGTCAAATTCTGGATTTACGATGAGTGCAAAGGAACTGACAATCCATCTAGATGTGACAGCATAACCAGTGAATAAGTACACTAGCAAATTGCTCAATTGTACCAATCAAGCGATTTGAATTCATAAATTAATTCAGATGGGTGATTCAGACTGAAACGGATTGAGATATACGCAGTGGCTTCTTAGTTTAATGACTAGGACGCCCCATGTGGTTTTCGGAGGAGAAGCAATAATGGAGTGGTTATAGCACTAAAATTGTCAACATCATTAAGGACTTATACAATGGATATGGTTGTGCAGTCAAGACAGATGAAGGGATGAGTGAATGGTTCCAGATTGAAACAGGCGTGAAACAAGGATGTATACTGTCTCCTTTACTTTTTGGGATTACAATATACCTCATAATGAAAAAATGCTGCACAGGTAACACAGGTATTGACTGGGTACATGGGACCCAACTAGAAGATCTTGATTTTGCTGATGACATAACTCTTATCAGTAACAATGTGAATTTCATGCAAGAAAAAACAGATAGCCTGTCTTCACTGGCTAGCAAAATAGGACTTGAAATTAACAAGGACAAAACAAAAATAATGAAAATTCCCATCAATCAAAATGGAAAAATACACATAGAAGGGACAGATATTGAAGAAGTCAATCAATTTGCATACCTTGGCAGCTACATAGACCAGGATGGTGACACTAGAAAGGAAGTTAGGATCAGAATTGCAAAAGCAGCATCAATCTTCAAGAATCTTGAGAACATATGGAATTCAAAAGTTATAAGCACAAAAACCAAGTTAAGACTATTCAATTCAAATGTAATATCCACCCTCATTTATGCATGTGAAAGCTGGAAAACAACTAAAGAAATAGAAAAGAAATTAGACTCTTTTGAAAACAAATGCCTAAGGAAAATATTCGGCATCAAGTGGAATGAATTCAAGAACAATGCAGAGATAAGACAGATGACTGAACAACAACCAGTCTCATGGGTGATCAGGAAAAGGAGATGGACATATGTTGGTCACTTGATGAGAAGAAATGATCAGAGAATCCCAAAACAAGCTATCAAGTGGAACACAACAGGCCGAAGAAAAAGGGGCAGACCGCGTGAAACTCTGAAGAGGACATTATTAAGAGAGGCCAAGTTAACAGGCATAAAATCCTTTGATGAGGTTGAAAGACTCGCTGAAGACAGGAAAAATTGGCGAACTACTTTGCGAGCCCTATGTGACGTTTAACGGCACAGGAAGGATATAAGATATAAGATAAGATATAGCAGAAACTGATACAATAAAAATGGAAAGTTTGAGAACCATGTGTATACAGCCCTCAGCTCGGGCCACATAATGTCTCCAGTAACGAGATTTTCCTGTCCAGGTGACAGACCTACACGACAGGGATTCTTAACATTTTAAAGATTTAGATCCTATACCAATTGCCCAGTATATCCCCAGACTATCTATAGATTGCCAAATATATCCCGTACCTCCTTCGCCAGACTGTCGGAATCATCATCATCATCATCATCAGTCCTGTTAAGTATCATTATAAAGGTAAAGGTAAAATTCCTGCTCCAATGTCATTAAGGCATATTGAGGATGTAGTGTTAGGCCCTATTTCCAAGACCATCCGGAAGTGTGATGTGATCAGTATCACGCCTGGTCGCATTTACCTTGCCAGATTTCTCCGATACCCATTTTTAGAGGTTGGGTGGATCCCGGGGCTTTTTGATGTGTAATACCAACAACAACAAAAAAATCCCACTTGTGGGACTTGAACCCAGGATTACCAGATTGATAAACGGAGCGCCTACCCATTCAGCTGATCAGGGTGCCTAGGTATCCGTAGCCTAGATATCCGTAGCCTAGGTATCCGTATGGCTTCCTAAAACGTAGTCAACTTGATTTTACTTTACATATAGACGGCTACGCACATCTCAACTAAAAACAAATTATATTCTAACAATAATTTATTTGGAAATTGTTCAAAGATCGAATCCAATACCCCCATAATTTGATCTAGTATCCCCACCTTTTGTTTCACATACTCCAATCATTTGGTCCTATTATCCCCACAATTTGATTCACGTACCACTCCCCCCCCCCAAAAAAAAAATTCTATAACCACTGACAAGATATATAAACTTTCTATAACCACTGGTCTGGTAGTTGTACGCTGAAGGCTATGTTGGGTGTTTGATGAAAAGTCTCGAGGAAAATGTCCTTGATGATCATGGGGTTCCCGTAGAGAAGACTCCATGTAATGGATTGTCTGGTCGCTCTGTTTCTTCCTGTGGCGCTGCTCTGATACAATGATCGTCTCTTCTGTTATCCAAACAGTCTGTACAATTATCGTGCTTTGTTGTTTTCTGTGTCTGTGTCTGTGTCTGTGTGTGCGCGCTCGTGTCTGCCTGCCTGCGCCCGCGCTCGATTTCTCTCATAAATGGCTTTCCACATAAATGGCTTTCTCTGAAAAAAAAAAACCAAAAAACATGTAACATATTTTATCTATTTAACTAAATGAATTTCCTATTTTTTTCATTATTTCTCTTGTTTTCATTATTATAATATACTCGTATTTATTCGTTTTGTGCCTTCATTTTGCTATTTAGTGGTTTGATCATCGTTTCCTGTTCCATATATAAAATTAAAGTCTTTTTTAAAATCTATATGTCGTTTCTGATCTTGTTTCTCTACCTTGTATGTTCTTGTTTCCAATCATTTTTTCTGACGTTGTTTTTACCTGACATTTGGTCAATCTGTTAAAATATTTGTATTTCCGCCTGCAATTTATTTACCTTGTTTAAGAGCCACTGTCAGTTCTTTAAAGTCTGTCTGCTCTTAGTGTGTTCATAGTTCTCTTTGTCGTTTCACTATAGCTTAACTGCTCCAGGTGTGTTCAGAGTTTTCTTTCTTGTTTCAGAATAACTTACTTGCTCCTAGTGTGTTTTCTCTTTATTGTTTCATTATAACTTGCCTACCCCTGGTGTGTTTTCTCATTATTGTTTCATTATAACTTGCCTGCCCCTGGTGTGTTTTCTCTTTATTGTTTCATTATAACCTGCCTGCTCCTGGTGTGTTCAGAGTTCTCTTTGTTGTTTCATTATAACCTGCCTGCTCCTGGTGTGTTTTCTCTTTGTTGTTTACACTATATCTTACCTGCTCTTGGTGTGGTCAGCGTTCTCTTTATTGTTTCATTATAACTTGCCTGGCCCTAGTGTTTTCTCTTTATTGTTTCATTATAACTTGCCTGCCCCTGGTGTGTTTTCTCTTTATTGTTTCATTATAACTTGCCTACCCCTGGTGTGTTTTCTCTTTATTGTTTCATTGTAACTTGCCTGCCCCTGGTGTGTTTTCTCTTTATTATTTCATTATAACTTGCCTACCCCTGGTGTGTTTTCTCTTTATTGTTTCATTATAACTTGCCTGCCCCTGGTGTGTTCAGAGTTCTCTTTGTTGTTTCATTATAACTTGCCTGCCCCTGGTGTGTTCAGAGTTCTCTTTGTTGTTTCATTGTAACCTGCCTGCTCCTGGTGTGTTTTCTCTTTGTTGTTTACACTATAACTTACCTGCTCTTGGTGTGGTCAGCGTTCTCTTAATTGTTTCATTATAACTTGCCTGCCCCTGGTGTTTTCTCTTTATGGTTTCATTATAACTTGCCTACCCCTGGTGTGTTTTCTCTTTATTATTTCATTATAACTTGCCTGCCCCTGGTGTATTTTCTCTTTATTATTTCATTATAACTTGCCTACCCCTGGTGTGTTTTCTCTTTATTGTTTCATTATAACTTGCCTGCTCCTGGTGTGTTTTCTCTTTATTGTTTCATTATAACTTGCCTGCCCCTGGTGTGTTTAGAGTTCTCTTTGTTATTTCAATATAGCTTGCCTGGTCCTGGTGTGTTCAGAATTCCCTTTGTCTTTCGCTATAGCTTGCCTGCCCCTGGTGTGTTTTCTCTTTGTTGTTTCATTATAACTTGCCTGCCCCTGGTGTGTTCAGAGTTCTCTTTGTTGTTTCATTATAACTTGCCTACTCCTGGTGTGTTTAGAGTTCTCTTTTATGTTTCATTATAACTTGCCTGCCCCTGGTGTGTTTAGAGTTCTCTTTGTTGTTTCATTATAACTTGCCTGCCCCTGGTGTGTTAAGAGTTCTCTTTGTCTTTCACTACAGCTTGCCTGCTCCTGGTGTGTTCAGAATTCTCTTTCTCGTTTCACTACAGCTTGAACTAATTTGTGTTGCCCTGCAGTTTCTGTGAGAATTTCTCATTTGATATATAATCGTCCAGGGATAAATGTAGGATCCTTCGTTAATCATATAACCGTCTAGGATATACTTAGCATTCTCTACTAATCATATAATCCAGGGTATATGTATCATTCTGTACTAATCATATCATCCAGGGTATATATAGCATTCTTCACTAATCATATAATCCAGGGTATATGTAGCATTCTTCACTAATTATACGGCAGTTGGTGGTGATTTTATTTGTTTAAAAAGAAGCACATCTGTTGCGTCTAACTTTCGTTTCTCGTTTATTGTTCAGTGCCACAAGTCTTACAGTAATAGTGCGTCTATTCAGCCGGACAATGCTCGTTCTTCTCATAGTTACCAGCGTCTAGCTCTTGTAGGTGCGCTGTTTGTTTCCAAGGATTCCCTCCATTTTCTGTTGAGAATTCATTTTTAATTTACCCATAAGAGAGCGAAAACTTATTCTTTGAGCGCCCTGAGCGTTGAAGTTATTTTCTTTTAAATTAATGATAAAGTTTGTAGCATTTTGTATCAACTTTGTTTTTCTCTTTAGCTAAAATAATCTTTTGCTACTTGCTTGACGCCGTGCTGATTATGTCGTGGGGGGTTATAAATCCATAGGATTTGGCTTTGAGCTTTTGCGTCCAGTATGTACCATCCGTTCCAAATTTAGAAAGACCAACAGGACCAGAGCGGTTGGCTCCCATGTCAAATAGGGTCGAAGGAGTAGCTCACATGTCTGAAATGATGATCTGAAGGGAAAATTTGGCGCCCCTTCTATATCCTGCGGCTTTCAACGATTATAAGCTGGTGCCCAGAGGGCGCCTGAAAATCCATACTTTCAATAAGATCCACCATGTACGCACGCCTTTGACATTATATACACGGATAACTGGACTGAGCCTGTGATATTGTATTCAGGGTGTGCTTTGGTAGGATGCACCCAGAAATTCCTGGCCGAAAAGGTCAATAGGAAATGACGATTAAACCCAGATTCATACAAATATTTTCTGTGAGCACCCACGCTAGTAGCAGCGTACTTGCTTGACGACGGTCATGATTTGAATTGAAGATTATATCAGGGTAGATTTTATATTCTCTGAGAGAGAGAGAGAGAGAGAGAGAGAGAGAGAGAGAGAGAGAGTACAGTTTCACGACGGGGCAAAGATGTGGCGGTCAGCTAACCAAACCTGTCATGCTCGTGTCAGGGTTGGCGAGACGTAGCCGACCAAGACCCTGTCCCATCTCTTCGTTAGTGCCCCCAATAACAGACCTAGCCTGGCTTAAGGGGCAGAGATCGCAGTGTCCCCAATGACAGTGTCCCTCTGCTAGGGATGGCATTTTGTACTTCCTGCCTTTTTAGCTCTGCCCAGGGACTCGAAGAACGAGCGCCTGAACCCACCCCCTATCCGACACTATGCCGTGCTTCAACACCGTCACTGCACAGATTACAAATAACAGGTGTTCGAAGTTCCACTGAGGTAGAACCAGAACAAGAACACCATCCTTCGATTTCCATAGAGATAAAACAAGAACAAGAACACCATCCTTCGATTTCCATAGAGATAAAACAAGAACAAGAACACGTGCTTCGAGCTCCAGGAAGACAGAACAAGTTCAACAACATCTGCTCCCAGTTCCAGAGAGATAAATTAAGAACAACAACATCTGCTCCCAGTTCCAGAGAGATAAATTAAGAACAACAACATCTGCTCCCAGTTCCAGAGAGATAAATTAAGAACAACAACATCTGCTCCCAGTTCCAGAGAGATAAATTAAGAATAACAACATCTGCTCCCAGTTCCAGAGAGATAAATTAAGAACAACAACATCTGCTCCCAGTTCCAGAGAGATAAATTAAGAACAACAACATCTGCTCCCAGTTCCAGAGAGATAAATTAAGAATAACAACATCTGCTCCCAGTTCCAGAGAGATAAATTAAGAATAACAACATCTGCTCCCAGTTCCAGAGAGATAAATTAAGAATAACAACATCTGCTCCCAGTTCCAGAGAGATAAATTAAGAACAACAACATCTGCTCCCAGTTCCAGAGAGATAAATTAAGAACAACAACATCTGCTCCCAGTTCCAGAGAGATAAATTAAGAACAACAACATCTGCTCCCAGTTCCAGAGAGATAAATAAAAAACAACAACATCTGCTCCCAGTTCCAGAGAGATAAATCAAGAACAACAACATCTGCTCCAAGTTCCAGAGAGATAAATCAAAAACAACAACATCTGCTCCCAGTTCCAGAGAGATAAATCAAGAACAAGAACATCTGCTCCCAGTTCCAGAGAGATAAATCAAGAACAAGAACATCTGCTCCCAGTTCCAGCGAAGTAGGACAAGAACAGGACTGATTATATGAGAAAGAAATGTATGAAATGAAAAACGTTAGTAAATATTGAAGGGCGTAAGATCTCTTGATAATCTGAGAATAATTTTTAAAATAATTTTTGAAATTAAGAAGCAGCCACCACGGTATAAAATATAAAATATCAATTATGAAAACTAGGGCGTGTCATCTCACCTCATCTGTTCGCCTTGTACCGTTAAAATATCACTAGAGCAGGAACAAAAATTAAAAAAAAAGGAATTCGAAATGGAGAATGTAATGTTAACAGCTTATCATGCGCTTATGATAGTTGCCAAAATATGAGAAAAGGCCTACAAGAAAATCTTAGACCTAGTATTGAAAGAAAAAAAAAAGCTAAACAGAGTAGCAAGAAAACAGAGTAGCAAGAAAACAGAAACAGTGGATAAATCGCGGAAAGAAAACGTGCACGAAAGAAATGCTAAATTGTGTGCACATCTTAAAGAGAAGTACACGCATTTAAAAACCTATACACATTAATAAGATCAGATGGAAAATATGGCTCTGAAAATAAAGCAGAATACGCCAAGGCAAAGCAACATTCAAGAAAATTAGAAACAAGTTGTTTAATTCATGTCCATGTCTGAACATCAGATAGACAGAGTTCTATACTGCTATATCCAGTCTGTCTTACTTCATGGAAGCGAATCGCCGGCAATAAGCAGATCAGTGCTAAGATCTATGAAGGCACCAGAGATGGATCTGCTAAAAAAGTAACAAGATAAGCAGCATGCACAGCTGTGATAACAAGCAAGAAATGTCCACCAAAAATGGAAAAACAATTTAATTAAATCTTTAATAAAAATACAAAAGACATTTAATTAAGGTACAGCGTGAAGAGAAAGACTCGAAAACATCACAAGAAGAAAAACAGAAAAAAAAATAAATAGAAAGAGAGACAGATGAAAACTAAGAGAGAGAACGAATAGTTTAACTTGGTAGTCTGACAGATAATCATCATCAGTTAACTTGGTAGTCTGACAGATAATCATCATCGGTTAACTTGGTAGTCTGACAGATAATCATCATCGGTTAACTTGGTAGTCTGACAGATAACCATCATCGGTTAACTTGGTAGTCTGACAGATAATCATCATCAGTTAACTTGGTAGTCTGACAGATAACCATCATCGGTTAACTTGGTAGTCTGACAGATAATAATCATCGGTTAACTTGGTAGTCTGACAGATAATCATCATCGGAATTCCTAGGAAATTTGAACATCCCTGGAGAAGCACAAGTACCTGTAGGCTTGCCACATGATGATGATGATGATGATGATGATGATGATGATGATGATGATATGAATGGTAGCTATAATTCTTTATAAACTGTGTAATATCACACTAGTGATAATTAAGTAAATGAGGTTTAACGTTTTATGTTAGATTCGATGTGGTCTATTTGCCATTCAGTAATAGATTACTGCCATATTCGGCAGATCAGTCGATGCACGGGGAAGATCTCAACTTGTTGGCAGGGCCTACGCAAGATTTTAATCACTGTTCAGAAACAACAGTTTCGTCTCTTCTCCTTACTTAATCACTGTTCAGACAGCAGTTTCGTCGCTTCTCCTTACTTAATCACTGCTCAGACACAACAGTTTCGTAGGTTCACCTTACTTAATCACTGCTCAGACACAACAGTTTCGTCTCTTCTCCTTACTTAATCACTGTTCAGACAGCAGTTTCGTCGCTTCTCCTTACTTAATCACTATTCAGACACAACAGTTTCGTCTCTTCTCCTTACTTAATCACTGCTCAGACACAACAGTTTCGTCGCTTCTCCTTACTTAATCACTATTCAGACACAACAGTTTCGTCTCTTCTCCTTACTTAATCACTGCTCAGACACAACAGTTTCGTCTCTTCTCCTTACTTAATCACTGCTCAGACACAACAGTTTCGTCTCTTCTCCTTACTTAATCACTGTTCAGACAGCAGTTTCGTCTTCTCCTTACTTAATCACTATTCAGACACAACAGTTTCGTCTCTTCTCCTTACTTAATCACTGCTCAGACACAACAGTTTCGTCGCTTCTCCTTACTTAATCACTATTCAGACACAACAGTTTCGTCTCTTCTCCTTACTTAATCACTGCTCAGACACAACAGTTTCGTCTCTTCTCCTTACTTAATCACTGCTCAGACACAACAGTTTCGTCTCTTCTCCTTACTTAATCACTGTTCAGACAGCAGTTTCGTCTCTTCTCCTTACTTAATCACTGTTCAGACACAACAGTTTCGTCTCTTCTCCTTACTTAATCACTGTTCAGACACAACAGTTTCGTCTCTTCTCCTTACTTAATCACTGTTCAGACACAACAGTTTCGTCTCTTCTCCTTAATCACATGCTGTTAGATCCTTCCTGCAGAAATTCTGCACATGCACTTATTGCGTCAATTGGGCAGGCATCTTTCGCCAAAACCACATTTCTGTTCCTTCCAATTTCTTTGTCATCTTTTTGTTCACCGTCCAAGTTTCATAATCATACAGCAACGCTCATTCTATGTAGCACTATAATGCTCTTCTTTTCACATTTAGGAACATTTTTTTCTTATTTATTAGTATCTTCTCCATGTCATAAAAAGCTGCCTTTGTCTTAGCTGTTTGTGATTTTATTTCATTTGTGCTTCTCCATCAGCCTTTATTGTTGTTCCAAGGGAGATAACTGAATTTATTTGTGTCGGTGTTTTCCCGTCTGAAAGGATGTTTAACTTTCGTATGCTTATTCTTTTTCCAATTTATCATCGTTCGTATTGTCGCTGTTTAGCTCCAGACTTCCTTTATTGCTCTCTTCAATAATCGTGTTCAGTAGTTTCTGCATATAACTTTCATTTTCTGCTTTAGAACGGTGTCATTCACATATCTTAGGTTGTTGATATTATGGTGTCGTAATTTTAATCCCTTCACTTTTAAAATGGCAGTAGACCAGGTGACAATAAAAGCAGATGACTGCTGGAACATAGCGACATTTTCTTTTGCATTTTAATGTCGGCAGTCGTAGAGAAGCGCCTAGTCGCAACACGGTATTGTTATGTGTAGACAAGTTTGGGTCAATCGGTTCAAATTTGAAGAAGGAACAATCCAGTAGGTGGAGCGGACTGTCCCAACACCGGAGAATGCTGAAGCCGTTAGGTCGGCAGTGTCGTTGGGCGTCGAGGTTTTGTCCTGCACTGCGCATTACAGATCGAACTGTTCAAAGGATATTTTCATCCCTATATGATGGTTGGCAAGATTTGGAAAGAAGAAAAGGTCCCTTCTAATTGGAAGAAGGGAATCACTGTGAAAATACCAAAAAAGGGCAACCTTAGTGACTGTAACAACTGGAGAGGAGTAACCTTAATATCAGTTGTGTCAAAAGTATTTTGCAAGGTCATTTTGAATAGACTCAAAGATATAGTGGATACTGCAATGAGAGAAGAACAAGCAGGATTTCGAAAAGGGAGAAGCTGTCTCGACCAGATCTTTACTCTCAGAATAATACTTGAAGAACATATTGAAAAGCAGAAACCATTAATACTGAATTTCATAGATTTTAAGAAGGCATTTGATAGCATACACAGAGATTCATTATGGAGAATTTTATGTCTATATGGAATACCATCTAAAATTGTCAACATCATTAAGGACTTATACAATGGATATGGTTGTGCAGTCAAGACAGAAGAAGGGATGAGTGAATGGTTCCAGATTGAAACAGGCGTGAAACAAGGATGTATACTGTCTCCTTTACTTTTTGGGATTACAATAGACTTCATAATGAAAAAATGCTGCACAGGTAACACAGGTATTGACTGGGTACATGGGACCCAACTAGAAGATCTTGATTTTGCTGATGACATAACTCTTATCAGTAATAATGTGAATTCCATGCAAGAAAAAACAGATAGCCTATCTTCACTGGCTAGCAAAATAGGACTTGAAATTAACAAGGACAAAACAAAAATAATGAAAATTCCCATCAATCAAAATGGAAAAATACACATAGAAGGGACAGATATTGAAGAAGTCAATCAATTTGCATACCTTGGCAGCTACATAGACCAGGATGGTGACACTAGAAAGGAAGTTAGGATCAGAATTGCAAAAGCAGCATCAATCTTCAAGAATCTTGACAACATATGGAATTCAAAAGTTATAAGCACAAAAACCAAGTTAAGACTATTCAATTCAAATGTAATATCCACCCTCATTTATGCATGCGAAAGCTGGAAAACAACTAAAGAAATAGAAAAGAAATTAGACTCTTTTGAAAACAAATGCCTAAGGAAAATACTCGGCATCAAGTGGAATGAATTCAAGAACAATGCAGAGATAAGACAGATGACTGAACAACAACCAGTCTCACGGGTGATCAGGAAAAGGAGATGGACATATGTTGGCCACTTGATGAGAAGAAATGATCAGAGAATCGCAAAACAAGCTATCAAGTGGAACACAACAGGCCGAAGAAAAAGGGGCAGACCGCGTGAAACTCTGAAGAGAACATTATTAAGAGAGGCCAAGTTAACAGGCATAAAATCCTTTGATGAGGTTGAAAGACTCGCCGAAGACAGGAAAAATTGGCGAACTACTTTGCGAGCCCTATGTGACGTCTAACGGCACGGGAAGGATATAAGATATAAGATATATAAGATATGATGGTGAGTGCAAGAATCAACATGATCACAAAACCGAAAATCTATTGAAGAAAACATGCTTGCAGTTTGGACAGGTGACATAGTTCTGCCTGAGAGACGTAGAGTATTTTCTTGTTTCCGGTTGTGTAAATAAACACTTCCGCTATTGGTCGAACAGCAGTCCAAGACAGCTGCATGAGTCTCCCCTTCACTACCAGCGTGTTACAGTATGATGATGTATGGCAAACTTTGCTGTGATAGATCCTTATTTCTTTGAAGAGGGTAGACATGCAGTACCACTGAATTCTGATCGCAATGTTTTCATATTGCACATCTTCCTGTTACCAGAACTGAACAGACATGGCATTTATACACGATACGTATGACAAAACCAGCTCCCATACCGGAAGAGCTTCCATGGAGGTTATTAGAGAAATGGTTCCCAGTCATGTCATTTCCAGAGGCGATGACTTGCCATGGCCTCCTCGATCGCCTGACCTTTCTGTCTGTGATTATTTCCTTGTTAGCTATCTCAAATGGAAAGTGCTCTTCAATAGACCAGGCATACCAGATGAACTTGAAGCTGCCATTCGTCAGGAAAGTACAGCAATACCGCAAGACATAGTGCGACATGCGCTGCAGTACTTCCAGGCTAGGCCACAAAAATGTGTATGAAAACATAGGAAGCATTTGGATGACGTTATTCTCAGGACTAAATTAACAGACACTTTCCTGCGTATGACAAAAACCAGGGATTCCCATTTACATGTTGTCGTAAACAACTTCAGCGCCTTAATTGCAAAACAATGAACTAAATAAGTTTATTCTATAGAACTGACACTTTTAGTCTTACAAGACGGGTTTTAAACAGGCAGGTACTAGTTTTCTTTCTTGGGGAGAATCGTCTTGCTGAACAGCTTCTTTCATTAGACTGCCCTTGTTTGATCTCACCACAAGAACAGCAGGAAAAATATGCGTGGACAAGCTCGGCGTATCATGGCGCGCGCTTATAGCTTTTGCCGTTACTTTGATTCTTGTTTCCCAGCCTCAGATGACATCGCACCTTTACGAGGAGTTACGGCCCCTATTATTCTGTTAATAATATTCTGTTTGCATGTTCAAAATTAAATCAAGTGGCAGTCTCGTAATAAGTTGCGTTATTCAAGAAATCATTTCAAGCTAGAGCCGAGTAGTTATTAAGTTATCCATCAGCTGTCGTCTTGATTTATTCTTTTGTGATTTTAGACCGCCTTGAATTAGGCTTCTATTGATCTTTTTGCCTTTTCTTTCATTGATTGTTCGCTGCTGTCACAATGGACAGTGCTTTTGCTATACGGCTTCTTATTAAAACTTTAAAGTCAAAGCTTTATTTGATCACGGCTTTGTTACTCTCTCGGGCATTTACGAAAGTCTTCACTATCTCATATCAGTGTTAGCGTAAATATTCTTTTATATGTCACTCCTGAGGACTTCACTTTATTTTGTTCGTCCGTTATAAACTTCGCATAGATAAACTAGAGATGGGTATATAGCTCGGAAGTTACATAGATCAGGAAGGGGACACGAGAAAGAAGTTAGAACCAGAGGCAGCATTCGCCTTCAAGAACCTTAAGAAAATATGAAAAATCAAAACTCATAAGCACAAGAACAAAGCTTATGATAGTCAGATCAAATGTACGTAATACCCATCCTTGCAAATGCACGTGAAAGCTGGAAATCAACCAAAGAAACAGAGAGCAAATTGATCGCTTTCGAAAATAAATGTTTAAGAAAAATACTCTGTTTACAATGGAACGAATTCAAGACTAACGCTGAGATAAGAGAAATGAACAAGCAGCAAGCAGGTTCCGCAGTGATCAAGAAAAGAAGGCGGGCATACGTGGTCCATGTGATGAGAAGAAACAGTCAGCGAAACAGTGCAAGCCACCAAAATGGGAAACATCTGGAGAATCTACAAAAGGCCGACTTCGAGAGACCCTAAAGAGAACACCGACGACAAAGATTAAAGATGGCAAGCACCAAATCCCTGGATGAAACTGAGAAGCTCTCCGAGAACAGAGACTCGTGGTGAGACACACTGCGAGCCCTGTGTGACGCCTGACGGCACGGGAAACATGTAAGATATAAGTTCAGCTCGAAAACTGCAGAAAAAAGGTCATATAGGAATGACTCTCAAGACGACGTATACAAATGTATTATGAAAAAGCTTCAACTTAAACATCTGTACAATAAGTTCATTCAAATCTATTCTTAAAACACACATACGTTTTTCTTCATGTTATACCTAAATGAACTAAAAATCACAAATAGCGTCACATCTTGTACATTCTGCTGATGCTTGAAAGGATATAAAGCCAAACACACAGAAATGTAATTACTGGGGTTTCTTCAGCAAGTCAGTTCATGGTAGAACAATTTATTGTGTTCATATTTAAAATGCAAGACAGGGAAGTGTGTTCTGTTCTTCTTGTTCTTGTTCTGGTCTCTCTGAAACCCTGAATTCATGTTCTTTACATCCATTACCGCGTTAAAGATTGTAGGAGCATGGATGAATTGAGAATGCTTGTTTTATGACCATAAGTTGACCCAAGAAGCCAACGTCTTTAAGGGATGAGTTTTTGGCTGATATTCGGTCATTCAGACGCCAACACAAGAGTGGACGTGCAGCATTTATCGGCAAGCAGAAGCCAGGACATAGCGTTGTAGAGCCCATGAGCTGTTCAGAAGATGGCGAATGGTTTCATTTTCGATTATGTCGTTCGCATGAAGTCCAATATTTGTTAAAGTAGGGGAGTGGGTGATGTTGCTCATGCTCAAGATTACCAGAAACATGATCATCTTGTTTATTGTTAAATGAGGCGGTTGATCTGCCAGTTATTGTAAGTAGATATTGGGACGTTAAGAAACTAGCAATATATTCTACTGAAGCATTTTTGTCTCATATTCTCACTGAGATGCGTTTATCCAGAGGTCACCTCGGGTCTTCATATAGTCAGTTTATCTTGCGTGCATGCTATTATGGCAGTTCTGTGACAACATGTGGAATTTGCTTGGTCAAAGGAAGCAGCCCTACGTAAGCTGATGATGATTTACGTCTGATGATGCCATTGTTATTCTGTGAAGGTAGTGTTTGGATCCTCTTCTGTGCTTTGCGATTAAATGTCCTCGCATATATTTTATACTTAAATAATCCTGCTATTGAGCAGGGAGCTAACTGTAATCCTATTATTGTGTGGGCGAGATAACTGTATCACTGTGATGGAGGAAACTAGAAAGAAGAGAAAATACTAGGGGCAGCTGGTCGTCATTATTACACCCACACTGTACAAAGTGAGGACCCCCACAATGTACAAAGTGAGGACCCTAACACTGTACAAAATGGGGACCCCCCACACTGTACAAAATGAGGACCCTAACACTGTACAAAGTGAGGACCCTAACACTGTACAAAGTGAGGACCCTAACACTGTACAAAGTGAGAACCTCCACACTGTACAAAGTGAAGACCCCCACACTGTACAAAGTGAAGACCCCCACACTATACAAAATGAGGCCATTAGTCTATGTGATCGTCTATTTACTCGTAACGCGGTACCACTGTACACATGATGAAGATGGGTCTGTTTACAAATGATGGAGATGGGTCTGTTTACAAATGATGAAGATGGGTCTGTTTACAAATGATGGAGATGGGTCTGTTTACAAATGATGGAGATGGGTCTGTTTAGAAATGATGGAGGTGGGTCTGTTTACATATGACGAAGATGGGTCTGTTTACAAATGACGGAGATGGGTTTGTTTACAAATGATGGAAGTGGGTCTGTTTATTGATGCACATCCATAACGAATAATCCCCTGTACGGTGACGAAACTTCACGTTATTATACTTCTTTTGAGACTCCGCCACCAATGGGATCGCAGCAGGATCTCCTCCTGTTGCTAGAAACTCCATAAAAACTTGTATTACTGTCCTGAATGGGTCTAATTCATTCATCTCCTTGACCATCTAGTCAAAATGACACTTTAATCTTTGCTTCCAATTCTTCAGCCCATTTTTATCCATTCATTTGTATGCTGTATTCGAGCTAAAAAATCAATATTCTGTCATGATCTTTTTTAACATGAAATCTGAAGCATAATTATTTGTCTTGGGAGTTGCGCATATGAGCGCTCATAGAAAGTATGAATTTATAATGTGCACTGTCTGTAGAATTATGAGACTACAGTACTGTACATTACAGATATTATTGTCTACGGCCTTGCTCCTATCTCACCCTTTGAAACTAATTTGTAAGTGATTTATGAGATCGCAGAAATCTCTGCCGTAGTTCTACTTTCTTTCTCTGCTTAAATTATAAAGTTACATTTCCCGTTTCCAGGCCATTAAAGCATATTGGGGGAATACGGTGTTAGGCCCGTATTTTCCATGACCTTCGGCACATGAAAGTGTGGTGTGGTCAGTATCACGCCTGGCCGCTTTATCTTCCCAGATTTCTCTGGTGCCCATTTTTAGAGGCTGGGTCAACCCCGGGGCCTTTTTTTCAGGTGTGTACCGGAAAGAAATCCCACAGCTGGGACTGAACCCGGCAGCACCAGGTACTTGAATTATGCTTCAGATAATAATATCAACATTATTTGGGCGTATATGAGAAGAAAGAAAATGGACGACTTGTTAAATACTGGAAAACTTAAGGGAAAAAGAAAGAAAGGAGGTCAAGGGAAAACAAAAATAGCTTAGCAGTCTGACGGGAACAGGCGGTCATGTGAGCTGATTAGGAAAACCAAGGACCGCACGAGATGGATAGCCTTATTAATCGCCAGCGTTCTTTCGGGTCAGCATGATAGGGGTGATTGAAGGTCAGTAACTGTTCTTTACGAAGTGGTTTGTCTCTGATTCTTGTGAATCAGTTCACTTTGTTCTTGTCGGGCAACTTGTATGCGGTAAAAGCTGAGGAAGTTGGCATCCAGCCTTCAATAATGCTTATTTCTCTTATCTGATAGAAGATGAAAAATAAAAGCTTCGAGGTAAGCTCAGTACATCGGGAACAGCTTAGGTCAGTGCTACAGCATTCAACGATTTTATAAACTATTTTCATGTATGAGCTGGGACATGCAGGTGTTGCTGGTGGTCAGCTGGGACATGCAGGTGTTGCTGGTGGACAGCTGGGACATGCAGGTGTTGTTGGTGGACAGCTGGGACATGCAGGTGTTGCTGGTGGACAGCTGGGACATGCAGGTGTTGCTGGTGGACAGCTGGGACATGCAGGTGTTGCTGGTGGACAGCTGGGACATGCAGGTGTTGCTCGCGGACAGCTGGGACATGCAGGTGTTGCTGGTGGAGAACTGGGACGTGCAGGTGTTGCTGGTGGACAGCTTGGACATGCAGATGTTGCTGGTGGACAGCTGGGACATGCAGGTGTTGCTGGTGGACAGCTGGGACATGCAGGTGTTGCTGGTGGTCGGCTGGGACATGCAGGTGTTGCTGGTGGTCGGCTGGGACATGCAGGTATTGCTGATAGACCCGTTCTTCTAACGTTTCCCTGGAATTTCGAGCTGGTGCTCTTTTCAGCCGATGCAGTGGAGATATTGAGGCACAGCATCGTGTCGGACAGGGAGTGGGGAATGGCGGCTTTTTGTTCAGTCCGAAGTGCAGCTAAACAGCAGGTGGTGTGACATACTTATTCAGCAGGCTCCACCACCAAGAGGCTGTTACGATTCCTTCCATGTTAGCCAGAGTAGGCTTGTTATTGGGAGTATCAATGGGGAGGTGGGACAGGGTCTTGGTCAGCTATAGTTCGCCTATCCTTACGCCAGCATGTCAGCTGTGGTTCGTTAACCCTGACTTCAGCATGTCAGCTATGGGTCGCCAACACTGACTCCAGCATGTCAGTTGTGGGTCGCTGATTACTAAAACGGACAGCGTCTCTTTGCTGGTAATGAAAACAGATAAACCTGTGTTACTAACTACATTTAGAACGGAAGATGAACTACTGATCTAGTAGACATACTAAACGCCCTCTTAGAAGACAGTCAGACAAAAAGAAATTTCTACGGCTTCTTTACCTAGAACGAAAAATCTTGAGACTAGAACGTGATGATGACAGACGCGAATGTTACAGTGAGGACACAAGAAAAAGCTGTAACGTGAAATACACGTCGAGCCCTATCAAGACGTCTATATGCCCTCCTCAACACCGAAAGTTATATGAGATAGGAGACAAGACAAGACACATGTCATCTATTGCTGTTTAATGATCTTAGAAGACGGATTTCAACGTCAGAATATGTTAGCTGTGGATTTTGCCCAACATCATTTTGCTGGACAGCTTGTCTGATGGCTGATTCTACTAATATTGTTACTTCTATGTTAGATCACATTAAATTCGTGCAACAAAGATCAGTCACCTTCCGCTTGCATCATAGTCTTCAAGTTAGGCTCTCATTTACTTCTCCAACAATACTGCACCTTGAAACAAAATCGCTCTCCACATAATTTGATTTTTAGTCGGTTCTTCTCAGTTCTTTTTGCTGGCTGAAAGATCTGTCATGGATCGCTCAGCTGCTGTAGCATGAGAACGTGAGAAGAGCAGAGCACTGGTTGATTTGACTGGAGTACGGAGATGATGATTATAACCTGACTAGCTGAGTACCCGACGTTGTCCGGGTATTTATTTCTCCCAAACAACAAACCTTCTAGATGGTTCTACAAAGTTCTATTCATTGCCGCAACGGTCTAGAACGTTCCACAATCTTCTAGAAGGTTCCACAGTATTCAATTCATTTCCATAACATTCTAGACGGTTCTACAAAGTCTAGACAGTTCTACAGAATCTAGACGGTTCTACATAGTCTTGATTATAAACATTTTTAGTTTCACCTCCAGGAGCAAGAAGAAATAAATTCTTAGGTGAAGCCACCTTTGAGCAAGCAACATAAAGTTGTCCGAGGGAGAAACATGGCGATCTCAAATCTGTCTCTGCCCCTCTCTCTCTGTCCCTGCCTCTCTCCTTCTCTATCTGACCTGAAACTCTCATGTGCGATGTCTAACAAAACTCATCGCACAAAAAGTATACCAATTAGCTAAAATTAAGCACTTCATAGATCAAGACACTAGGAAGACATACTACATAGCTCATATACAAACACATTTAGACTACTACTCAACAGTTTGGGATGGTTGCTCAGTGTCAAATACAAAGAGGCTTTGCTCTCTCCAAAAGCGAGCAGTAAAGCTTATTAGTGACAAAGATCAAGCGCAAACAACTAATCATCACAAACGTATCAAAATACTACCTCTTAAGAACAGGTTCCTCTTCAACAAAGCCAAGTTAGTACATCAAATTCTTTCACGGCATGCCCCGCCTTATCTATGGAACTGTTTAAATTTAGCCCAAAGTGCAGCCAACGCTTGAACAACATATGTCTTCCAAAACCTAGACTTGATCTTTACAAGAAAAGCTTTAGTTATTCTGCTGCTCATCTTTGGAATACCCTCCCATCCTATATAAAAAATATAAATTATACTCCTTCCTACAACTACAAGCTTTCTCAATATCTATTTGATGTCGACTACATGCCTCCATGAATTATAAAACTTAAAAAGTTATCTTAAGCTGCTCTTACAGACACCGAATACAATTAATTGTTTTCTGAATAGTCCCGAAAATTTTGTTTAGTAGATAGTCATTTATAATGTATGTAGTTACTTCTGTACTGAGTGAATGTTTAAGAGCGATACGTAAATGTTATATTTTATTTTATGTCTCTCAGCTTCAATGTTAGTTATGTTTGTTATATGAACAGCATATTTGTAGAATGTCTGGAATAGAGTGAAAGATGCATGATAAAGGGCAGAATGTCAGACGGGCCTGCGTGCCCAATACTGCACCTTGAAACAAAATCGCTCTCCACATAATTTGATTTTTAGTCGGTTCTTCTCAGTTCTTTTTGCTGGCTGAAAGATCTGTCATGGATCGCTCAGCTGCTGTAGCATGAGAACGTGAGAAGAGCAGAGCACTGGTTGATTTGACTGGAGTACGGAGATGATGATTATAACCTGACTAGCTGAGTACCCGACGTTGTCCGGGTATTTATTTCTCCCAAACAACAAACCTTCTAGATGCTTCTACAAAGTTCTATTCATTGCCGCAACCGTCTAGAACGTTCCACAATCTTCTAGAAGGTTCCACAGTATTCAATTCATTTCCATAACATTCTAGACGGTTCTACAAAGTCTAGACAGTTCTACAGAATCTAGACGGTTCTACATAGTCTTGATTATAAACATTTTTAGTTTCACCTCCAGGAGCAAGAAGAAATAAATTCTTAGGTGAAGCCACCTTTGAGCAAGCAACATAAAGTTGTCCGAGGGAGAAACATGGCGATCTCAAATCTGTCTCTGCCCCTCTCTCTCTCTCTCTGTCCCTGCCTCTCTCCTTCTCTATCTGACCTGGAACTCTCATGTGCAATGTCTAACAAAACTCATCGCACAAAAAGTATACCAATTAGCTAAAATTAAGCACTTCATAGATCAAGACACTAGGAAGACATACTACATAGCTCATATACAAACACATTTAGACTACTACTCAACAGTTTGGGATGGTTGCTCAGTGTCAAATACAAAGAGGCTTTGCTCTCTCCAAAAGCGAGCAGTAAAGCTTATTAGTGACAAAGATCAAGCGCAAACAACTAATCATCACAAACGTATCAAAATACTACCTCTTAAGAACAGGTTCCTCTTCAACAAAGCCAAGTTAGTACATCAAATTCTTTCACGGCATGCCCCGCCTTATCTATGGAACTGTTTAAATTTAGCCCAAAGTGCAGCCAACGCTTGAACAACATATGTCTTCCAAAACCTAGACTTGATCTTTACAAGAAAAGCTTTAGTTATTCTGCTGCTCATCTTTGGAATACCCTCCCATCCTATATAAAAAATATAAATTATACTCCTTCCTACAACTACAAGCTTTCTCAATATCTATTTGATGTCGACTACATGCCTCCATGAATTATAAAACTTAAAAAAGTTATCTTAAGCTGCTCTTACAGACACCGAATACAATTAATTGTTTTCTGAATAGTCCCGAAAATTTTGTTTAGTAGATAGTCATTTATAATGTATGTAGTTACTTCTGTACTGAGTGAATGTTTAAGAGCGATACGTAAATGTTATATTTTATTTTATGTCTCTCAGCTTCAATGTTAGTTATGTTTGTTATATGAACAGCATATTTGTAGAATGTCTGGAATAGAGTGAAAGATGCATGATAAAGGGCAGAATGTCAGACGGGCCTGCGTGCCCAATTCTTAACCCTTTTGAAATAAAGATCAATCAATCAATCAATCTCTCTCCCTCTCGCTCTCTCTCCATTGAGCAAAGAACATAAAGTTGTCCGTGGCAGAAACATGGCGATCTCAAATCTTTCTCAATACCTCTATCTCTCTCTCTCTCTCTCTCTCATCCTTTAACTCAAACTTGTTTCATTATTTACTTGCTTGTAATTATATGCCTCCATAAAATAGCCAGCACTCTCTCAACACATGGCTCGTAAACCATCAAGTACTTCAGTGACATAGTTAGAAAAGCAACTTGTTAGATATTGTTAGAAATTATTTTAATGTTTGTTTAAAAAAAATATGTTAGAAGATCTGTATTTACAATGTATTTTTATTTATGTATATGTCTGCGTGTGTATGTGTGCGTGAGTGCTATTTTATTAGGTTAATTACTTCTTCTCTTTTACCTTGAATGTAGTAGTTAAATCTTACACTCTTTTGATATGTTTTTACTAATTTAATTTGTATTTTTGTACTAAATCAAGTGTGTGGGAAGAATGAAAGATGGAGTGATTAAGGGCAGAATGTAAGACGGGCCTGCGTGCCCAATTCTTTACCCTTGAAAAATAAAGATTATTCATTCATTCATTCATTCATTCTCTCTTTCCCTTTCTCTCTCCCTCTTCCTCTGTCCCTGTCTATCTCCTTCTCTCTCTCTCTCCCTTTCTCTCTCCCTTGAGCAAACAACATAAACTTGTCATAAAGTTGTTTGCTAGATCCAGTGCTTAGGTATGTCTGGGGAGATAGTTCTGGTGCTTAGGTATGTCTGGGGAGATAGTTCTGGTGCTTAGGTATGTCTGGGGAGCTAATTCTGGTGCTTGGGTATGTACAGGGAGCTAGTTCTTATGCTTGGGTATGTCTGGGGAGATAAATCTGGTGCTTGAGTACGTCTGGGAAGCAGAAAAATCTTCTAATTTCATTTTATCATACTTTGATATTGTGATGTGATATGCAAATCTCTTACATTATCACATGTCACAGATGCATGTAGCACAATGATTTATAACAAAAACATCTTTGCGTACAAAATAGGAATAGTTTTGTCCGAGCTTTAGGGGATGATTTTCTTGATGATTTAGTATGTCTTGTTTATCAGACCTGGTCAAAGGTCAGCTTAAACAACCCAAGCCATGAAATGTTTAACGTGAGAGAGTTTTATATCTATTTCTCAGCAAGTCTGAAACTGCTGAATTCTTCTTGCTGTTCAGCATTCTCTCCTGTACAACGATAAAAACGTTCTTTTTTCTTCTTTCGACCTGTTCTGTTTTGTGCGAAAGGTAATTTGATTATCCGTGTCTGATATATAGGGCATCTTGCTACTTGATGTATTATAAAGCCGTTCATCTTGAAGATATCGTTTACCCCCTCAGTTTATCTCTGTCTAGTTCATCCTCTTTGTATGGCTTCTGGCATTTATTATGTTGTGCTTATGGATGACTGGGATTCATTGTCATTAGATGACCAGACCAGTACATCCTGTACTTACCACTGTTCTCTGATGAACACTAATGATATTCCTATGATGATCTGATGTGCTCATTTCTCACAGTCTCCTCTTTGTCTTATTTATATATTTTCTGAAATAGCTTACTCCAAAATGACAGTTTTTTTTAATTTCTGAGTTTTTTTTCGCATAATAAAACCAAAAAAAAAGGTTCTGTCATGTGACTTCGAACAGTTCGTTATAACCGAAGTTCCTCTGATATTTTACTATTGTTCCTGATGATGATAATGATGATGATGATGATAATTTGCGTGGCTTCTTGATCTTCCGAGATGAATGCAGTTGCCACAGTGCTCTACTTCTCAATATCCTCTATCAAAATTACGTCCAGATTGTCCAGGCATGAACATAAGATAAGGTCGTAGATGGTCCAGCTTTTTCTGGCAACACAATGGACTCCTCTGGTAGAGATTATTCCATTCTGATATTCACATTCAGTATAGTAAATGTCAGCGATTCTGAATTTTCGCTGGCTGGACACCTTGTCTCTTTTTTCATTTACCTTTCAGTGCTGAGGGACCAAATAGCCTTCTCGATGAGGGCCGGAGATTTGCTTCATGTAAATGGATGTTTAATACTTCTGTAATTTCCTCCACCTACCTCCCATGCGAGCAGTCTCCTCTCTGTTTCTCACCTTTCTCAGGATGGATGATTTCTGTGGTATACTGTCCGGCTGTAGTCTGTGACGTCAGATGTTAATTTATTTCATCAACATATACCTATCCTCCGCCAAAACAAACAAAAACACGCCATGTTCTTGCTCTATAACGAATTGTTAAACAGATGAATGAGCCAATTATAAGCTGCAGTTCACGATAACAAATAAGTTTTCCTCCACACTTGTTTTTCACTTGTCTGTTCTGGCTGCTGCACCTGGCAGTTTTTCTAGCTCGTCTGTGGCAATAATTTGTTGTCCAGGAGATACAAATTCAGTTCAGATGGAAGTGTGGAGACCATTTCCCCTAGATGTGATAGGATTATCATTACTCTACTTTACAGTAGCAAGTGAATGACAAGGCTGATCAGTTTCCAGAGAACGTTAGTAATTGGTTAATTTTCTCATCCCATAGAGTTTTTCTTTGTCTGCAGCAGCTTCTTTTTGTGTTAGTGAGGCAGTTTTCTATTATATTTGATCCATGTACAAACAAAATCATTGCCTCGTGAGTTCTGTGTCTCTAGTTCACTAATATAACAATTCTTTCAGAAAGTTGGGAACTTACGATAGTTCAGCATCAATTCAGGGAATCTGTCTCAAGTATGAATTCGCTATAACAGTTTCAAAGTCGACTTCTTAATTGAATTTTGAAAGCAACCCAAATATTTCAAAAATCTGAGACACACGTGTACCAGACTGTTTGTCGCCCTTGGAAAGGCAAACATCTGTGTTAGACTGAGCCCCTCAAAGGTCACCGCTACGAATCTCTTACGTCTGTTTACAAGGTTGCTGCCGAGCCAGCCTTATCATATCACTGGCCATGTAACAGCAGAATATCAAATCAATACAAGAATACAACTGGCACTTACTGCAGTTGTACAATAAAGAGATTTCGGAGATCGACACCGCTGTAAAAGGCAACATAAAATCTATATTTATAAATCAAGTGTTCATTGAAAACACACACACGGCTCTGAAAAAAGACATAAAGGGATAGTGCTATAAACGAGGCTGCGTAAGAATAACTAGTCTGAATTTAAGAAACATAGCAAAGGAACAAAAACATTCATGCTACAAAGACTAGAATTCACTAATAATGAAATGTAGTGAACAAAATGAATTTGACGAGGGCTGACACTAATAATCCGCAAGCTAAGAGATTTTGGAATCGTATATCTCTCATTTGCCTACTGTCTTTCTTCTTTACCAGATCAGTTAAGAGATAAAATAGCTACAAGTGACAAAAGATGAAGGTAAGATGGAGATTGGTGTAAAATGTGATAATGAGTTCATTGTTATACTGTCTAAGCCAAGAAGAAATGGAGCAATTTTGCTCTACCAAATGTTCTACAAACATGTTAGGTGGAAGAGGAGAATTTGTACTTTACTTTTCTTCTCGTCTGCCTGATATCAGAACAGAACAAATTCGGCTCAGGGCAAGTGCGGAAGACATAAGACTGGATACACAAGAGTGGATATTGGATTAGACTGTGGATGAGGATAATCGAAGAGATGAAGGGACATTAACTATCGAAAAAAATGGCGGTGAAGTAACAGAACACAGTTTTGTAAGATTAGAACTTGAAAAAGTCTTAGACAGAGCACTTTGAGAAAAGGACAAATCACAAGATAATTACCTAGGATTTGAACCCCGGACTCCGGTAGGACGGGCAACCGTCTGGTCACGAGAGAACAGCGTATTAATAACTTCGCTATCTAACACTCCCTTCCTTCCTCCCCCTTCAAAAAAAAAGATGCATTGTCTACGATTTTTCTCTAAGTCTAATCAAACAACGTTGTGTTCTGTTACTTTATGTTGTTTCCTACTTGTATAAATTTGTATCTGAAACCATAACCAGAAACTACCTTTATGTAAAAGCTATTCATTTGTATGTTTGTTCTCCATTGTGCACTAGACATTGGAGGAGACCATGTGTGTATGTTTGTGTCTGAAATAGGTGGTACCTGCGAGAGACTGAATCTCAGCGAAAGAAATTTCTGTCATTGCATCTTTTCTTTCCGGGTGTCAGGACTTTCAGCGGGAGGTGTGTTGAAGCTTCGCTGTATAACGCTGTCCCTGTCCCCTCTAGGCGGGGACGGAGGGAGAGGATGTGGGAGACTTGAGCTGACATTTATTGTCATTGGGATTCATGGAATTTCTAAATTACTCTTTGAAGTCATCATCACGCCAGTCTTGAAGCTCAGGGATAGAGCAGGATAAGACTGGTAGTTTGCTTAAAGTGGTGGAATAGGATAAGAAATAAGATTGCTGGATTAGGGGTCTAGAAACCTTCTCCTCGGAAACCTCTCATATGGGGAATTAACCGAGTTTACGACAGTTTTTCTTCTAGGGCACGGTCAGGAAATGCTGCAGACTTTTGGTAGACTCTGATTGGCTGGCTTTTACAGTCTCTCGTTCATGCAGCAAAGTTGTGTGTGTGTCGAGGAGCGATGCCGTGTCTCCGCTTGGGGAGATGGTTGAACAGAACTGAGGTTTTGTTCAATTTTAAATGCTAACGCCTTGCTTTAAAAAATGATGATGAATTTTGTTAAATTATTCTCCTTGTTGAGCGTGCCCTCAGCATTTGATAACACAGCCCAACAAATTTGTTTTTCTCGGTGCCTTGCTTTTTTAGGTCTATTCTTGTGGTTATTTTGGAGCGCTTATTCAGAAAATTGAATTCGATAGACCGCATCAGCCCTAGTTTCTTACATATGGTTGATATCAGCTCTAATTTCTTAGATATGGTTGGCAACAGCTCTAGTTTCTTAGATATGGTTGGCATCAGCTCTAGTTTCTTAGATATGGTTGGCATCAGCTCTAGTTTCTTAGATATGGTTGACATCAGCTCTAGTTTCTTAGATATGGTTGACATCAGCTCTAGTTTCTTAGATATGATTGAATTTATAAAATTTTAGTTCACTTTTTAAAAAAAATGTCTGCAGAATTGCGATGTCATAAGAAGCTGTCTTATCTGAATGAGAAATTTGTGTATTTAATTTACCCACATTTTTCTTGTGTACAATGACCTTCGTTTCACAACTATTCGTCTGCTTCCTTTCCCATAATGCACACTGCCATACAACTGTATAGCTCAAATGACAAAATCGCTTTTGTTCTGTTTTATTACATAAATATGTGCAAAACAATAAGATGGTAAATCATTGTTTTCGTATACTATATACATTTGTATTTCAAAGCTTCTCAACCTGATCTGTTTAAAACAGTTGCGCTGTATAATAACTATGATCGTATAGGAGGTGTGTGTGTGTATACCCACTCATATCATCTCATCTTTTGCAAATCGAATAGCGTAGAGGTTATGGCTATTTCAAGGTTGAATTATCCCGATGTATTTTGCTATATTTGTGGGGAGTCCACACTGAAAGCAAGTAGGAAACCTATTTCTGAGTTTGTAAAAAGAGCATATGTAGGTTATTTTGGTGTCATGCTTGAAGATCAAAATAAATCATGGGCTCCTCATATTGTATGCAAAATTTGTACGGAACATTTACGCCGATGGACAAATGGAAAGAGAAGCTGCCTGAAATGTAGAGTACCAGTAGTGTGGAGGGAACTGAAAAGCCACTTCGATGACGGTTTCTTTTTATTGTTACACTTTTTTTTCAATTTTTAATGTTTTTTCTTCATGCTTAAAAGATATTAATTTAAACACTGCATTAAATTATCTGGAATTATTATGAAGAGTATTATGTGGCATATATTCTGTATCTCAAAAACTAGAGCTGATAGGGGAAACTTGTGCCATTTTTGGAATCAGCAGGTCAAATATACCCAGAAACAGGTCTAACATTTGAGGCACCAAAGTGTGTGTTGGCCAGTGTAATCACTCACTTAGTACAAACATCGTTGGTTGCCCCCTGTTTCTGGATAGTATGGGAACAACCAGACCATGAAATCACACCAAGTAAGTCATATCACCAGATATCCAGAATTAAGCACAAACTACCCATAAGTCTAGAATTGCATGAACTACCCAGTAAGCCTAGAATTAAGCACAGACTACCCAGTAAGTCTAGATGTATCTGATTATATTATATCAAGGAGTGTCTAACTGGAGACTTTTATCGGGGCTGCGATATTATTGTGAAAATATAATTTGTTTATTAAAATTAACATAAACATGTTTTAAAAACATTTTTAACTTTTTATAAACCTGAAAAAAAACTAATTACAAGCAATCATTCCAACTTTAATATATAATTCAATTGTTCTTATTTTTTAAATGTAATTTGGTAAAAAAACCTGTTTGATATAGTTGCTGGCCACTTCTTGTATGTCTACATAAAGCTGTGGCCGTTGCTGGCCACTTCTTGTATGTCTACATAAAGCTGTAGCCGTTGCTGGCCACTACTTGTATGTCTACATAAAGCTGTGGCCGTTGCTGGCCACTACTTGTATGTCTACATAAATCTGCGGCCGTTGCTGGCCACTACTTGTATGTCTATATAAAGCTATGGCCGTTGCTGGCCACTTCTTGTATGTCTATATAAAGCTGTGGCCGTTGCTGGCTACTACTTGTATGTCTACATAAAGCTATGGCCGTTGCTGGCCACTTCTTGTTTGTCTACATAAAGCTATGGCCGTTGCTGGCCACTACTTGTATGTCTACATAAAGCTATGGCCGTTGCTGGCCACTTCTTGTATGTCTATATAAAGCTGTGGCCGTTGCTGGCTACTACTTGTATGTCTACATAAAGCTATGGCCGTTGCTGGCCACTACTTGTATGTCTACATAAATCTGCGGCCGTTGCTGGCCACTACTTGTATGTCTACATAAATCTGCGGCCGTTGCTGGCCACTACTTGTATGTCTACATAAAGCTATGGCCGTTGCTGGCCACTACTTGTATGTCTACATAAAGCTATGGCCGTTGCTGGCCACTACTTGTATGTCTACATAAAGCTATGGCCGTTGCTGGCTACTACTTGTATGTCTGCATAAAGCTATGGCCGTTGCTGGCCACTACTTGTATGTCTACATAAAGCTGTGGCCGTTGCTGGCCACTACTTGTATGTCTACATAAAGCTGCGGCCGTTGAGCCCTGAGAAGTTAAATGAAAGAGCGGCAAAGTCTCATTACTGTTCTCATTCACCACCAAGAATAACTCCAGAACAATAAGAACAAACAAAGATTTCTCTCTTACAGTCAGGAAAACCTGTATGAACAGTTTCACAGCGCAGACAGAATTAAATACTTGTAGTCACACTCGATTTCTCTGCCATTTGCACAAAAGGTATGAACCGTTACGTCCAGTTTGAGTAAACACATTTCACAGCCAAGTTAGAATAGACATTTCACAGCCAAGTTAGAATAGACGTTTCACAGCCAAGTTAGAATAGACATTTCGGACAGTTCGTTCGATATTCTTACTTGCCAATTTAAATCTTTTCCGAAACATTCATTAACACAACCAGATTTGTAGACTGTTTTAAAATTCGAAAACTCATTTTATACAAGACTCGCTTAATATCAGGGTAGAGAAACTTTAACTGAGTGAAGAAAAGTGGTTCACACTAATGGCTTCGTTATGTGTCCGTGGATCATATTTATCAAAATAGCTATAAGACTGCTGAATAAAGAGACTCCCATGAAATAACGTCAGCTATAAAATGTTCCTCTTTCTAAATCCGAGAAAGGTACATTTGATCATTTATAACAATGTAATCAGGGTACTGTAATCAAGGTACTGTAATCAAAGTACTGTCGTTGATAGGGGTTAGTGGCGGAACTACTGGAAGGAGAAGAGTTGGGCGTAAGAAAGTTCTCGACATTCTAATCTCTGTCTATGTCGAGAGAATACTTAAACATGGAGTATATGAGTGAGATCTTGGAGACAGACTTATGCTTGGACCTGTTCTTCAAGAGGTCCTTCCTGAATGGCGATCACAGTCAGCGTGAAGTGTTGATTTGTTTGAATGTTGCTGTGTGCTGAGCTGTCACTACTTACAACATAAGTCACCGCACATACATTCATCCACAACTAGATCACGTATGGAGAAGGGGGGGGGGGCAAACGTGGACAACCTGTCAGGACACTAGGTGCAACTTTGGTTAGCATCATGTACAGTATTTTCATTTCCCCAGCTCCAGTAGGTGACAAATACCCAGGTTTCTAGCTGAAAAAATACCCAGGTTTCTAGCTGAACAAATACCCAGGTTTCTAGCTGAAAAAATACCCAGGTTTCTAGCTGAACAAATACCCAGGTTTCTAGCTGAATAAATAACCAGGTTTCTAGCTGAACAAATACCCAGGTTTCTAGTTGAACAAATACCCAGGTTTTTAGCTGAGCAAATACCCAAGCTTTTAGCTGAGCATATACCCAGGCTTTTAGCTGAACAAATACCCAGGCTTTTAGCTGAGCAAATACCCAGGTTTCTAGCTGAACAAATACCCAGGTTTCTAGCTGAACAAATACCCGGGTTTCTAGCTGAACAAATACCCAGGCTTTTAGCTGAGCAAATACCCAGGCTTCTAGCTGAACAAATACCCATGTTTCTAGCTGAGCAAATACCCAGGTTTCTAGCTGAACAAATACCCAGGTTTCTAGCTGAGCAAATACCCAGGTTTCTAGCTGAACAAATACCCAGGTTTCTAGCTGAACAAATACCCATGTTTCTAGCTGAGCAAATACCCAGGTTTCTAGCTGAACAAATACCCAGGTTTCTAGCTGAAATAGCTGGGGTGCTGAAGCAGGAAAACAGACCAATGGCCGTGGCCATGAGTGCAAGTGCACTGACCACTCTGGGGCCGTCTCTGTCTTAAATGGTATACATCCCTGCTTTCTGTTTTGTATTTCAGCAAACAAAAATCAACTATTTTTACCACTGACAACACGAATATCGAAACATTGGTTATGCACAGTAAACGTTCACATGATGACATTCAGAAGGTAACTGTATTCCAGGCAGTGAAACTTTTGACAAATAAAAGCTACGCTGCTCCACGAGTCTTCAGGTTTTCTGCCGCGCAAATAAAACACTAGACTGCAATCAATCAATCAATTAAGTGCCGTGCCGCGTGGCGTAGGCGATCATTTCTCTCCACAATTCCCTGTCTTTAGACTTGATTATGAGATCCGCTGGTGACTTTCTTCCTAGCTACACTGACAGCCCATCCAGTAACTTCTCTCTCTCTCTATCTCTCTCTCTCTCTCTCTCTCTCTCTCTCTCTCTTCCTCTGTCTCTTCTTCCCTCAGTTTTTCCAGTTGCCACAGTGTGTTCCAGTTTTCCTCTCCTCAGAAAATGCCCTACAAATCTCGCTTGTCTGCCTCTGATCTTTGCTATAATTTGCCTTTTAACTCCAGCCTCTTTTAAAACTTCTTCTTTAGTTTTCTTAGCTGTCCATGATACCTTCAACATCCTTCTTATGAACCACATTTCCATGGCCTCCATTTCTCACTGTACTCTCTTATTCATGGGCCATACTTCATATCCATAAAACAAAAATGGCTCGATGTAACATTTAAGTACTCGGAATCTTGTTTCCATTGATATGGATCTGTTGCACAAGATGTTTCTCATTTTCTGAAATGCTAACTTGGCCTGACCACATCTGCTTTTTATTTCCTTGTGACATTTCCCATCAGTTGTTATAATTGTTCCTGAGTACTTGAATCTCTCAACTTGTTTCAGTTCTGTGCCATCGATGGTAATGCTACATTTTGGTTATATTCTTTTCTTTGAGATGACCATCATTTCAGTCTTCTTTTTATTCAGGCTGAGACCTTTATTCTTACTTTCACGAACCACGATGTCCAGAAGAGCCTATAGCTCCCCTTCACTTTTAGCAATCAGAACTGTGCTGTCTGCATATCTTAAGTTGTTATGGTTTTATCCGCCAATTGATATTCTTGGAAAGCTATATATATGTCTCATTATGTTTTCGCTGTACAAAGAGAAGAGGTCAGGAGATATAACACATCCTTATCTCACTCTCAAATTTTTGTCTTGGAATGCTCCTATTTGGTTCTCAACCTTCATTGCTGCTGATTGCTGCCAGTATATGTTTTTGATGAGTTTCAGATCTTTCCCATCTATGTTGATGTCTTCCAGCATTCTTATAATTTCTGTGTGTCTCACTTTATCGAATGCTTTACAGTAGTCTATGAAGCATAAGTATAGGTCCGTCTTTACTTCTATTAATCTTTCCATCAATGTTCTCAATATATATATGGTATTACTTGTGCCGTTTCCTTCGACGAAGCCACACTGTTCTTCGGCGATTTCTGGTTTTATTTTGCCCCTGACTCTTCTCATGACAATACGAAGCAGGATTTTGGTAACATGGCTCATAAGACTAATGTTTCGATGGCCTTCACATTCAACTGCGCCTTGTTTCTTTGGTAGGGCAATGAAAACTGATTTGCAAAAGGTCTTAACTAGATTTCTGTCTTCTCCAAATAAAACACCAGATTACAGTCTCCTCTTCTCAATGTGCTGCTATGAAAGGCTTCTGAATAGACACACTACAGCGCAGAACTCACAGACCTATGCCTTCATAACAAGGCTGTGCTGGCAGTCAGATTCTAGAAGTATTGCGCTAAAACGAAATCGGAGTCTTTGTCGACATAATCTGCCTCTCATGACAAAATCTCTCGGCTGCCTCTGCTTCCAAGGGAAGGAATCTTGGAATTCTAAAATGTTTGTTTTCTTCTTCTCGTGTAAAATGTATTATTTTCTAACCTTTTTCGTGAATGAACAATCCTCCATCCTTTTATTACATTTCATAGTGGAAGCTGAATGGCGCTGGTGCATTTGAAAAAGTAAACATCAATACCCGCCTCAAATGTTTAAAGAAGTAAGTCGATTTTCAATATTTGCTTCATCAAATTTTCTTCAATGAAAGCGAAAAATTGCTTGATTTTTAGTAAAAACTAAAACGAGAAAACTGACATGTTAACAAGTGGACTTTAGCGATGAAAGTTTTCTCAACAAAAGCCTCGCCGTGGGCGAATTGAAAAAAAGCTACATTGCTACAGCCAGAAGCGACAGCGCCGTAACAACTTGTGATCCGGGATCATAACTTGCTGCAGAGTGAAGCGCTTCAGGATATGTCATGTTGATGTCCTAGGTGTCGGAAACATTCTTACAGTATCAGATATTTATGATTCTTCTGAATTACTCATTTGAGAACAATTCTCATCAACAATAACAGCAGGAGAAAATAGACGAGAAATGGAAACCGATGACAGAAAGGAATAAAGAGATGACGCAGTGAACGATGAAGACACGTTTAGATAAACTCAGACTCGACTGTTACGAAACAGGCACGTGAGACTGACTGAGATTCAGTGGCGTTCCTTCAGAGGGGTCAGTAGCCAGCACTAGGACTAAATAATCTATAACTGAGATTCAGTGACGTCCCTTCAGAGGGGTCAGTAGCCAGCACTAGGACTAAATAATCTATGACTGAGATTCAGTGGCGTCCCTTCAGAGGGGTCAGTAGCCAGCACTAGGACTAAATAATCTATAACTGAGATTCAGTGACGTCCCTTCAGAGGGGTCAGTAGCCAGCACTAGGACTAAATAATCTATGACTGAGATTCAGTGGCGTCCCTTCAGAGGGATCAGTAGCCAGCACTAGGACTAAATAATCTATAACTGAGATTCAGTGGCGTCCCTTCTGAGGGGTCAGTAGCCAGCACTAGGACTAAATAATCTATAACTGAGATTCAGTGGCGTCCCTTCAGAGGGGTCAGTAGCCAGCACTAGGACTAAATAATCTACACTCTGGAATCGAGATGGGTTTTTTTCTAGTCTTGATGATCCAACTCTCTGGAATCAAGATATTTTCTTCACGTCTTGATGATCCAACTCTCTGGAATTAAGATATTTTCTTCGGGTCTTGATTACCCAACTCTCTGGAATCAAGATATTTTCTTCAAGTCTTGATGATCCAATTCTCTGGAATCAAGATATTTTCTTCAGGTCTTGATGATCCATTTCTCTGGAATCAAGATGTTTTTATATGTCTGGATAATCCAACACTCTGGAATTAAGATGTTTTAAGTATGTGGGTTATCCAACACTCTGGAATCAAGATGTATTTATATATCTGGATGATCCAACACACTGGAATCAAGATTTTATTTTCAGGTCTTGTTGATTCAACACTCTGGAATCAAGATATATTTATGTATCTGAACGATCAATATGTATGTTTATGACTGGGCTCTTGTAGTTTCTGATCTACTGCTCATGACATCTTTTACTACTCTCTAATCTCCTTAATTTTTCTTCCATGAAAGCTACACACAACACCTCCCAGTTCGTGAATCAGCCATATTTTAACGAAATAGGTAATGAAAAAACTTTTAAGTTTGATATGTTTTCACGGTTGTGCTTTGTCTTTACTGAAAACTGACAGAAAATGAATTTTTGGATGGCCCTGTCTCTCGCTCTGGGGAAGCATGTCAGGATTCTGTTTTCCGCTCATCTCCTGATGCTGTTCAGATGTTTGTTGTGATGTAGCTTTCTGTAGCAAAAATGAAATAGGACTGAGTTTTCTCAACAGTGAGAGAAGAACTAGAATAAATAACACGATATCTAGGACGACCACACTAGGGGAAACTAGCTGTCTTCTTCGGAGGAAACGTTCGTCAGTTACTGAACTTGTTCCAGTTGTGCATAATTCCGTGATGGGATATGACTGAAAGGAGACACCACCACTACAACTGACTAACTAACTAATAATATAATAATAACTCAGAAGAACGTGGAAGAAGAAAGAGAAGAAGAAGAAGAAGAAGAAGAAAAAGAAGAAGAAGAAGAATACAGTTTACATGACAGTGATTAAACAAAGACAGTATGTACTTGCAGATAAAATGTTCCGTCTAAACACAGCCTGTTACAGGTGTCTAAGACCTCTGTGTGTTGGACCTGGGTGTGCACGATATCTCACTAAAGTGGACACTCAAACCGAATAGAAATGGCAAAACAAAACAAAACAAATACAAAACGTATCGACTGCAACCACTTCAACCTCCAGATCTGGCAGGACTTAAGAAAATTACGAGGATATGATTCCATCAGTTCCTGGCCAAGCACGTCATGATGGACGTCATTGAGAAATAAAAGTTCCTCCTAAGTTAGAATAAATTCCAAACACTCGAGATTTTTCTTTTGCTTCGTATTGGTCTGAAAACGTTTACTCGGTTTATGTGGAAGCTACAAAGCTGTTCGTCTGGAAAAAAAAACAAACAAACAAACAAACAGATCCTTTCACTCATTGATGACCCCAGAACTGTTAAAAAAATTTTTGTTTAAAGAGTACTTAGCTGTAAATTGTAAGGTGTGACTTATGGGACGCTGGAGCCACATGGGTTAAATTCGCTGTTTAGCTACACGTAACATTCTCTTCAATCATTATAGTGCCTCTCCACTAAGTCCACCCCTTCTTACTTTTCAAACTTCCTCACAGCATCACTCTCCAACCCCTCTTCCCCAATCATCTGTTTCAACTTCTCCTAGCTAGGTCAATATTGTATCACTCTCTCTCCCCTCCCCGGTTCCCCATCCACCACCCCCAGTTACAACCCACCGACCACATATCACAGGTCTCTATTTAAACAGTCTCCACGTTCTACTAAATCCATTCCTGACACACACCGCCGGACAAGCCACATCTTACAATTTACAGCTAAGTACTTTTTTAAAAAATTTTTAAAAATAGTATTCATGTGAATCTATACTTTATCTCCTCTCTCTATTTCTTCGTCCTGTATGTTTTTGTATGATTAAGGCTCACGCCAAAACGTCATAACTTTGTAATCGTTAAGTAATAAAGCTGCTCCTACTTTTTTCTATTTTATGCATTCTGGTATCACAGCTTTACTGCAGTGCTTCGTGTATAGTTGTATACTTATACACTAATTATTGACGGTAAATGTGGTGCGTGACTTGTCATATTTTAGTTTACAACATCTGGATGATAGTGAATGTGGTACGTGACTTATCATATTCTAGCTTACCATACATCAGGATGATAGTGAATGTGGTGCGTGACTTGTCATATTTTAGCTTACAACACATACGGATGGTGGTGAATGTGGTGCGTGACTTGTCATATTTTAGCTTACAACACATACGGATGGTGGTGAATGTGGTGTGTGACTTGTCATATTTTAGCTTACAACACATACGGATGGTGGTGAATGTGGTGCGTGAATTGACGTGAAGGTTTTGGGAAGATGATCGTGAACATTTACTGAAGCAATTCTCAGGAAAATCTGGAAGACTGTGTTAGTGTGACTTTAAGATTATCTTTAAAAATTAGTTTTTATTTTTGTTTTAAGGAAGGCGGTAGGGACGTGTGATTTCTTTTTTTTTTGGGGGGGGGGGGGGGGGAGGGGGAAACGGGAGGGGAATAGAATGAGCAATTAGAAATGAAAAACAAAGAGTAATCATCCAATATTTCGGGCAATGCCTTTGTCATTGATAAGAGAACTAGCTAAAGAGATAGGCACAAAACTCAACCATGTTCCTGCTTCTACATCTATTCCAGTGATAAGTGATAGGAGACATGTCCATAGGCAGAGAGTGTCGAGGACACTTGTGCAGTCCTATAGTACAAATCTTTTACGCAGAATAGCGAAGATGTCCTATGAAATTCCTGTCAGTACAAATCATTGCAGAAAATAAGGAAACAGAAGTATAGATAACAATGAAGACGTGGTTGCAAGCAGATGATAATTACCCTATGAACAGAGACACAATTAATGTGGAATATGCGGGAAATGTAATATAGATTATGAAAAAATACAGAAGAGGAAATGTGAAATAATATGTGTATGAACACATGTTAAGATATATTTGTGAATTTTTCAAGCAGAATGGAGTGACTATATGGATTAATCATATATGGTCACCGTGTAATATGAGGTTGAAACCTGGACAAGAATGATAAATGTTGACTGGTAATAAAGAAATAGATAGAATTCTATGCAGTTGTTGAAACTTGTGCTGCTGAAATAGATCGAGAAGATGAGTACAGCATAGTTACATTTTACTCTCTGTTGTATCAGCTACTGGGATCTACCCGACCCCCGTTGGCCAGATACCCACGGGTCTCCGCTAGAGAAACGATGTACTCTGATGCGGCAGATGGTCATCAGAACTGGGAACAGTCATTCCAGGTCTGCCACAAGACTCACCTTTATCACCTGTACTCTTAAGTGCGTACACAGTTCGGATAACAGGGGGAATTGCTTGATGGAAGGGAACGAGCTATACCGTATACGGGAGTTTTAGTAGCTATGAAGTGCAGCTTGATCCTACCAGATTTCGTATAGTTACTGTCCTTGCATACATAATTAGGCACTACATTCTGCATACTTGAAAAGTAGTAGTAGTAGTAGTAGTAGTAGTAATAGTAGTAGTAATAGTAGTAGTAGTAGTAGTAGTAGTAGTAGTAGTAGCCCGTAGCTTCAAAAAACCATATCAGTTTAGTTTACAAACCACTGAACAGTTAGCAAACATCACAATAACGTATGGTCCACATTTATTATGGCGTTGTTCTCGTACACTTGTTGTTCCAGAAGACAATGTCTAACAGAATCTTGGGTTACTTCTTTAACGCCCATCACATCTAACTTGATGTGGACCTCCACGAATGTTTTTCTCGCTTGTGAAGCAACTTGAAAAAAAAAAACATGTCACCAGCGTGTCCACATCAATAAAATGATCAATTTCCTAGAACTATATGCTTATGGATCGCACAGTTTTCACCAAGGACCGGCAAGGACGGTGTAACGACAGTATGACATCATGTATTAAGAGTGCATGCGGTGTTTGTGAACATTTGACGGGCTACACTGTCATTGCGGACTCTCACTTCTGACGTCACTTTCTTCCCGACAGCCTGTTCGTGGTTTTGTGGTGGGTCACCGGCTCTCCCAGTAAGTCGCCTTCTCTTTCTTCTTCTTCTTCTTTCGCTTTCCGAGCCATTAAAGCTCATTGCTGCAGATAAAGTCTCCTCCATTCCTCTGTATTTCTCATCTTCTCTCTCCAACTGATGACACCAATTTCTTTTATATTCTCTTCCATGTTGTCTTTCCATCTCAGACTTGGTCTACCCCTTGGTTTTGTTTTCATTATCTCTTGTACATACATCACTTTCATTCCTCTATTCTCTTCAATTCTTTCTACATTGTCCAACCAGCGTATTCTGTTCAGTTTCAAGACATTTATAATTCTTCGGGATTTAAATAAACTGTTACGTTCACTGCTCTTTCTAATTCTCCATTCTGGACTGTTGGTATCCCTCAGAGACGAAATTCTGGTATACAGACAAAGGCAGATTCGAAATTGTTCATGAGCTACGGGAAGAGTTTGGCTGCATGTCACCCAGGTGCAGTACCTCGCGGGCAACAGCTAACCCTGCAAAAGCAGCCGTGACATGGTTCTCTCTAAACAATCGCCTTGCCAACAATCCAGTGCCTGTGGTGAGCTTCTTTTGGGGTGCTGTTCAAAGAACTAACTCGGTGAAGTATCTGCGGGTAAGGTTGGACCACAGCTTAAGATTCAAAGATCATATCGATCACGTGACAACTAAAGCCAGGAAAGGGTTCGACGCAATCATGGCAGCAGCAAACCCTTAACAGTGGCTGCTAGTTCTCTTATATCAATCAGGATTTGGTACTCTCACTAGCTGCTAGCTCTCTTATATCAGGATTTGGTACTCTCAGTGGCTGCTGGTTCTCTTATATCAAGATTTGGTACTCTCAGTGACTGCTAGTTTTGTTATACCAACCAGGGTTTGGTAATCTCAGTGGCTGCTAGTTTTGTTATACCAAGCAGGGTTAGGTACTCTCAGTGGCTGCTAGTTTTGTTATACCAGCCAGGGTTTGGTAATCTCAGTGGCTGCTAGCTTTGTTACACCAGCCAGGGTTTGGTAATCTCAGTGGCTGCTAGCTTTGTTACACCAGCCAGGGTTTGGTAATCTCAGTGGCTGCTAGCTTTGTTACACCAGCCAGGGTTTGGTAATCTCAGTGGCTCCTAGCTTTGTTACACCAGCCAGGTGTTGGTACTCTCAGTGGCTGCTAGTTTTGTTATACCAGCCAGGGTTTGGTAATCTCAGTGGCTGCTAGTTTTGTTATACCAACCAGGGTTTGGTAATCTCAGTGGCTGCTAGTTTTGTTACACCAACCAGGGTTAGGTACTCTCAGTGGCTGCTAGTTTTGTTATACCAACCAGGGTTTGGTAATCTCAGTGGCTGCTAGTTTTGTTATACCATCCAGGGTTAGGTACTCTCAGTGGCTGCTAGTTTTGTTATACCATCCAGGGTTAGGTACTCTCAGTGGCTGCTAGTTTTGTTATACCATCCAGGGTTAGGTACTCTCAGTGGCTGCTAGTTTTGTTATACCATCCAGGGTTAGGTACTCTCAGTGGCTGCTAGTTTTGTTATACCATCCAGGGTTAGGTACTCTCAGTGGCTGCTAGTTTTGTTATACCAACCAGGGTTTGGTACTCTCAGTGGCTGCTAGTTTTGTTATACCATCCAGGGTTAGGTACTCTCAGTGGCTGCTAGTTTTGTTATACCATCCAGGGTTAGGTACTCTCAGTGGCTGCTAGTTTTGTTATACCATCCAGGGTTAGGTACTCTCAGTGGCTGCTAGCTCTCTTATATCAGGGTTTGATCCTCTCAGTGGCTGAGCATGCACTGGCAGTTCTAACATTCAGCTCCATGCAAACAGGAAGGCTTGAGAGCATAGAGAACAAGGCAATGTGTAACATTCTTGGATGCACCAGAGACCTGCAAGTCCATGAGGTATCTGCTAGAATTTTTCGCCATGAATACCAGATAAAATTATCCTCAGCACCATCCTATCTCAGAAGAAGGGCAGACAAGGCACACTCACTCCACAGTGAACTGCGAAGGATCGAGCATTCATCATCAGTGCTAGAAGAGAAGTTGTTATAATAAAAGACTTCACTGGCAACTGTGAATCCACGTCGTTGTCAAGAATGAAAAGACTGGGGGTAATCTTGGCGAGGCATAAAATGAACGACTAATCAAGATGTCCAGACAGATGGTCGGCTAACACAGACAGAGGCAGTCGGTTACTGTACGCTGAAAGAAATATAGAAGAGGAGATCGGTACACCTATGGATGTGCCCCGAAGTGCACGAATGACTCTCTCCTCTCTCTCTCTCTCTCTCTCTCTCTCTGAACCTTAAGTGCCAAAGGCACATGAGGCTTCCGTAAAGGGTTTTCCACAAACTCCTGTCCTTTGCCTTTTTTCTGCTCTTGCCCAGGTGAGCCTTATATTGATCAACATCCTTTCTGTTGTTCTTCTTCATGTCTCTTTTGGTCTACCCTTACTTCTGTTCCCCTGTGGTGTCCATCTTAGTGCTATTTTTGGTAATGAGTTGTCAGTCATTCGGAGCATATGTCTCAACCATCGCCAGCGTCTTTCCTCAATAATTGTTGTCAGTGACTTCATCTGCATTTCTGCCAACAAGATGTTATTTCTTACAGTGTTTGGCCAAAATATTCTACTAATTCTTCGTAAGCATTTAGTCTGGAAAGAATTCAGCTTGTTTTTTTTTTTGTACTTTTGGAGATTTTCCAGCTTTCATTTTCATAGAGTAGTACACTTAGAACATTACTCTTAAATATTCTGATTTTCATCTTTGTGCTTAGTTTTTCAGATTTCCGTATAGTCTGCAGCATTGCAAAAGTCTGGTGTGCTCTAGTAAGTCTGCTGTTGATGAATGACTGTCATTCCTAACTAATTAACTAACTACATAAGAAACATAATTCGTGACTGTCGTTAATAAACCGACATCAATAGCTTCTATAAGCCAGTTATTAATGAATATTTTTGTAATTTTTATTGTTTATTGCCTGCCCTGTTTATTCTTTAATGCTTCGTCATATATTTTATGTTCTTTTATTACGTTAGGTTTTCAGGCTCCACTATTTGTCTGTGCACATTCACTCTATGCCTCACTATTTATCTGTGCACATTCACTCTAGGCCCCACTATTTATCTGTCACATTCACTCTAGGCTCCACTATTTATCTGTCACATTCACTCTAGGCTCCACTATTTATCTGTGCACATTCACTCTATGCCCCACTATTTCTCTGTGTACATTCACTCTAGGCCCCACTATTTATCTGTCACATTCACTCTAGGCTCCACTATTTATCTGTGCACATTCACTCTAGGCTCCACTATTTATCTGTGCACATTCACTCTAGGCTCCACTATTTATCTGTTCACATTCACTCTAGGCTCCACTATTTATTTGTGCACATTCACTCTAGGCTCCACTATTTATCTGTTCACATTCACTCTAGGCTCCACTATTTATCTGTGCACATTCACTCTAGGCTCCACTATTTATCTGTGCACATTCACTCTAGGCTCCACTATTTATCTGTGCATATTCACTCTAGGCTCCACTATTTATCTGTCACATTCACTCTAGGCTCCACTATTTATCTGTGCACATTCACTCTAGGCTCCACTATTTATCTGTGCACATTCACTCTAGGCCCCACTATCTATCTGTGCACATTCACTCTGGGAAAACTCGTGGATGATTCCTGGGTTCAATTCAAACATTTTTACTGATAGGTTACTTCTGGAGAATAGGACAAGGGTAAGACATGTGCTAAGCAAAGCAGTTCATCTTTAACGATCTGGAAGTGAATCAAGATTACAAAGTATTCGAAAATAAGAACTGACGCGGGCAGTCTGGAATAGAATCCCGTTGACAAGCAGCAGAATAGGGAAAGGCCATCGAGAAAAGACATGAACAGGAAAACATGTGTTTCCAGTAAACATCTCTGAGGTCTATCAAATATGAAAAAGGGGGAGGGGGCGAAATTTCTAATCTTCACGCGTTTAAAAATTAATGATGTCTTACAAGTGTTAAAGGGGCTTGTGTGAGTGTTTGTGTGTTAACAGGATGTGCATGTTGAAGAGAATCTAATACTGGCATTGCCCGAAATCCTGGGGCTTCTCTCTGTCTCTAATAGCGTTGTGTCCCAGGGGATTATCACAGTTTTTGCTTCCTTTAAAAGGTTAACCAACATCTGTAATCATTCTCCTCTGATACAAAAGGACGTTTTATATTTCAATTTTTTACGCTTACTTGGACAAAAAAAAAATTGGAGGATTTTGGCTGTTATGTAGACTCCACTTGTAAGCATTCAGTTAATTTAGTACAACTGTCTGTGGTGTATTTGCTGTCTGCATATAATACGTTACGTCATGAAAATAGCTGTTTGTTTCAATGTAGTTCTTGTGGTTTCACTCCTTGTTTATTTATTTCAGTGTATTTCCTGTGGTTTCATTCCTGTTTTATTTATTTCAATGTAGTTCTTATCGATTCATTCTTTTTTTATATTTATTTCAGTTTATTTCTTGTGGTTTCATTCCTTCCTGTTTTATTTATTTCAGTGTATTTCGTGTGGTTTCATTCCTTTTCTATTTATTTCAGTGTGGTTTCATTCCTTTTCTATTTATTTCAGTGTAGTTCTTGTGGTTTCATTCCTTCTTTTTTGTTTGTTTCAATATAGTTCTTGTGGTTTCATTCCATTTTTTATTTGTTTCAATGTAGCTCTTGCGGTTTCATTCCATTTTTTTTTTTCAATGTAGTTCTTCTAGTTTCATTCCTTTGTATACATTGTCGCTTCCCAACCGTTGCCCGCGGTCTTATAATACACTTTTCATAAGCCAAATAGCTTACCATTTTAGAATTATCAAATTTAGTGATGTTTGTTAATGCACGTTACATATCTTCGTATGCACTTGATACTTGTTCTTAATGAGTACATGGACACATTTGGACCATAGTTGTTTTTTTAAAACGAATCAGCGATATGCTCTTAAAGAAACATGATCTACTTGTCCCTGATTTCCTGGGGCAGAAAGTGATGGAGAACTCTTAAAATGATTTGTATCTCGACCATTTCTTCAAAATATGTTAAATGTTTACCTTTGTAAATATGTATCTGAATTCTTACGTTCAGTTTATTGTTTTATAATAAGAAAAGCCTATCTAAAGTTTACAGCCTATACTAGAAAGAAATCTTAAACTCTTCGTTGAACTTTTAGCTGTTTCCTGAAGTCCATGTACCATTTCCCTGTTGGTGCATCCAAACACAAGTATCGATGTAAAAAAACAGATGGTTTAACTGATGCAAGACGGGAACTAGGGAAAGACTCCTCCCTCTCTCTCTCTCTCTCTCTTGCCACAAGAAGCAAGACTCTATCCACTGTGCCAAGTTAGTTTAATACTAACAGATATGGACTGAGATCTTAGAGAAACTTGTCAGTACTTCTGAAACGTCCTCGGTGTATTATGATGTTAGAGGATCTACTTCGTTGTAGCTTAGCAACCTGTCAGAGTCAAGGGTGGATTTGGCTGGCTTCAGACTTGTTTTTCTTCTTCGGACAGCGCATGATCTTTTTGTGGCCGCTAACAGGGATCATCATGTTGCTGGCCAGCTCCGACGACTGAGTCTGCTAATCAATCTCACTAATAACAAACTATTGTGTCTTCCTTGGCGAAAGTCTTCATTTATAAAGTGGACTTGTTGAAAGAAATGTCTTCATTTATAAATCGAACTAGTTGAAAATGTTGTGACCTTTATAAACTGAACGTGAAAAACTGTCTTTATTCAATAAATTGGACTAGTAATGTCTTCATTTATAAACTGAACTTGCTGAAAAAAAGTCTTCATTTATAAACTGAACTTGTTGAAAAAAAATGTCTTCATTTATAAACTGAACTTGCTGAAAAAAATTCTTCATTTATAAACTGAACTTGTTGAAAAAAAATGTCTTCATTTATAAACTGAACTTGCTGAAAAAATGTCTTCATTTATAAACTGAACTTGCTGAAAAAAATGTCTTCATTTATAAACTGAACTTGCTGAAAAAAGTCTTCATTTATAAACTGAACTTGCTGAAAAAAATGTCTTCATTTATAAACTGAACTTGCTGGAAAAAATGTCTTCATTTATAAACTGAACTTGCCCAAAGATTGTCCTTCGGGGCGTGTTTTACAGAGGCCTGGCAGTGTCGCTTGTACGTGTTTGAAACAATGTTATCTCAGCAGTGCTCGCAGTTATAATTTTCCTTTGTTAGTGTTCTCCCAGTATCTTTCCGTGTGTTCATGAAATGGTATGTACTAGAAATATTACAAATTGCACTCCTTGACAGACTCTGTCTGAAACCTATTTTTCAGCGTTCTTTAGATGGTGATGTCTCAAAACTGGTATTCTGCGCGTTTTTCTGTTGTCTATTCACCGATAAATGTGTATCTTTTACAAATCTCCAATTGTTTCTTGAGAACGTATTGGAATGCACCGGCAGTTTTTCTGAACATTTGTCATGTCTTCTTCGTTTCGGCCCAATTTAACAAAACAAAACGACAAAATGACCAAATGTACTTCAATTCAATTCAAGTGCCGTGCCGCGTGGCGGAGGCGATCATTTCTCTCCACAATTCCCTGTCTTTAGACTTGATTATGAGATCCGCCGGTGACTTTCTTCCTAGCTACACTGACACCCCATCCAGTAACTGCTCTCTGTCTTCATCTGTCTCTTCTTCCTTCAATTTTTCCAGTGCAACAGTGTGTTCCAATTTTCCTCTTCTCAGAAAATGTCCTACAAATCTCGCTTGTCTGCTTTTGATCTTTGCTATAATTTGCCTTTTAACTCCAGCCTCTCTTAAGACTTCTTCGTTGGTTTTCTTAGCTGTCCATAGTACCTTCAACATCCTTCTTATGAACCACATTTCCATGGCCTCCATTTCTCGCTGTACTCTCTTATTCATAGACCATGCTTCACACCCATAAAACAAAATTGGCTCGGTGTAACATTTAAGTACTCGGAATCTTGTTTCCATTGATATGGATCTTTTGCACAAGACGTTTCTCATTGTCTGGAATGCTGACTTGGATTGAGCACGTCTGCTTTTTATTTCGTTCCTAAGTACTTGAATTTATCAATTTTTTTCAGATTTGTGCCATCGATGGTAATGCTACATTTTGGTGTTATTCTTTTCTTTGAGATGACCATCACTTCAGTCTTCTTTTTATTCAGATTGAGACCTTTACTTTTACTTTCACGAACCACTATGTCCAGAAGAGCCTGTAGCTCCCCTTCACTTTTAGCAATCAGAACTGTGCCGTCTGCATATCTTAAGTTGTTGACGTTGTACCCGCCAACTGATATTCCTGGAAAGCTATCCATATTTCTCATTATGTTTTCGCTGTACAAGGAGAAGAGGTCAGGATTAAAACACATCCTTGTCTCACTCCTAATTTTATGTCTTGGAATGCTCCTATTTGGTTCTCAACCCTCGTTGCTGCTGATTGCTGCCAATATATATTTCTGATAAGTTTCAGATCTTTCCCATCTATGTTGATATCTTCCAGCATTCTTATAATTTCTGTGTGTCTCACTTTATCAAATGCTTTACTGTAGTCTATGAAGCATAAATATATGTCCATCTTTACTTCTATTGATATCTCCATCAATGTTCTTATTATATATATGGCGTTACTTGTACCTTTTCCTTGAATGAAGCCGCACTGTTCTTCTGAGATGTATGGGGTTTTTTTGCCCCTGACTCTTCTCATAACAATACGAAGTAGGATTTTGGTAACATGGCTCATAAGACTAATGGTTCGATGGTCTTCACATTCAACTGCGCCTTGTTTCTTTGGTAGGGCGATGAAAATTGATTGCAAAAGGTCTGATGAGACATAGTTACTGTTATTCAGCAATCTGGTAATTATTTCTATGCCAAGCTCTCTTAATGCTTCCAATTCTTCCTTGGTGATTTTATCTGGTACCTCCGTGTGGTACCCGGGATCTGCAAAGAATAGGACCACTGTACCCTACCACGCATGATCGTAAAAGGCGACTAAGGAGGGTTCAGCATAGGGCCAGCAACCCTATCTGGTAAAAAACTATCAGGCTGCTACAGAAACAGAAGCAAGGGAAAAAACAAATGCAGGTGGAAGGAGAAATGCTTATCAGGAAACTGAGCCCATGAAGGTTGTGGATGAAAGCCAGCCACTGGAAGTCCCCAGCCCGACTGCAGACCTCCTGGAACCTAAACACAAGATGCAAATAGGCAGCTGGAATGTAAGAACACTTAACCAGACCGGAAGACTAGCACAAACCATCAAGGAAATGCACAGATACAAATTAGACATACTAGGAATACAAGAATCAAGATGGACAGGACAAGGCAGAAGGAAATTAACAACACAGCACACAGAAGATACAATAATATGGTCAGGTAAAGAAGATCATCATGAAGGAGGAGTAGCATTGATTATAACAAAAGAAGCATCAAGAGCATTGCTGAAATGGACCCCTATAAATGAGAGATTATTATATGCACGGTTCAACTCAAGATTCACGAAGCTGTCTATTATAGTTTGTTATGCACCAACAGAAGCAGCTGAAGAGGAATTAAAAGAAGATTTTTACAACAGCCTCCAAGCCACAGTAGAAACAATACCAAAACATGATATGCTACTCATCTTGGGGGACTTCAATGCAAAAGTAGGTGAGGGAAATGAAGATAGAAGAAGAATCATGGGGAAAGAAGGAATCGGAGAAATAAATGAAAATGGAGAAAAACTGTGCAGTTTCTGTAAAGAAAACATGATGACCATTGGAGGGACAATTTTCCAACATAAAAACATCCATAAAGTGACTTGGAGGTCCCCAGATAAAACCACAGAAAACCAAATCGATCATATACTAATAAATAACAAGTGGAAACGGTCACTACAAGATGTGCGAGCAAGGAAAGGAGCAGATGTAGGAAGTAATCATAACCTTATGGTAGCAAAAATAAAACTAAAATTAAGGAAAGCCAAAATCGGAGAACACAGAAAGATACATTTTGATACAGGAAAAATGAAAGACCAGCAAACAAGGAATGAATTATCAATAGTACTTAAGAACCCCTTCAGTGTCCTACAAGATGAAGCAGAAATGTCCATACTAGAGTTCAATAAAACACTACAGGAAACAGCAAAAGAGGTGCTGGGATATCGGAAACGGAGAAAAGAGGAGTGGATAAGCAAGACCACATGGGAAAAGATAGAGCAAAGAAAAGAAATTAAGAAAAAATTACTGAACACCAAATCACAAAGGACTCAGAGTAGATAGCAAGTTAGTGGAGGAGGTCAATGAATTGTATACCTTGGCAGCAGAGTAGTAGAAAATGGAGACAGCACAGAGGACATCAACAGCAAACTTACTAGAGCAAACCAGGCTTTTGCAATGCTGCAGACTATATGGAAATAAAAAAAAACTAAGCATAAATACGAGGAGGACCTTGACTTTGCGGATGACATTTGTCTACTGTCAGACAGCCACAAAGAAATGCAAGATAAAATAAACAAGCTAACTCAAAATGCAAACAACATAGGACTAAAGATCAACGTAGGAAAGACAAAGTTAATGAAGCAAAATGTGAACAATAGAAATATACTGAGAGTAGATAGCAAGTTAGTGGAGGAAGTCAATGAATTTGTATACCTTGGCAGTAAAGTAGTAGAAAATGGAGACAGCACAGAGGACATCAACAGCAGACTTACTAGAGCAAACCAGGCTTTTGCAGTGCTGCAGACTATATGGAAATCTAAAAAAACTAAGCATAAATACGAAAATCAAGATATTTAAGAGTAATGTTCTAAGTGTACTACACTATGGAAGTGAATGCTGGAAAATCACCAAAACCATAGAAAACAAGTTGAATTCTTTCCAGACTAAATGTTACGAAGAATTAGAAAAATATTTTGGCCAAACACCATAGGAAATAACATCTTGCTGGCAGAGATGCAGATGAAGCCACTGACAACAATTATTGAGGAAAGACGCTGGCGATGGTTGGGACATGTGCTCCGAATGACTGACAACTCACTACCAAAAATAGCACTAAGATGGACACCACAGGGGAACAGAAGTAAAGGTAGGCCAAAAGAGACATGGAGAAGAACAACAGAAAGGATGTTGAGCAATAGAGGGCTCACCTGGGCAAAAGCAGAAAAAAGGCGAAGGACAGGCATTTGTGGAAAACCCTTGCGGAAGCCCCATGTGCCCTGGGCACTTAAGGTTCAGAGAGAGAGATTTTATCTGGTCCTGGTGCTTTGTTGTTCTTGGTGTGTTTGATGGCTTCTTCCACTTCTGCTTTTAATATGGGAGGCCCTTCATTATTATTACATATATCTATTTCGCTCCTATTACCCTCATAGATTTCTCTAATTTTTCGCTCCATCTTGCCATTATTTCATCTCTGTCCATTATTGTATATCCCTCCTTTGACTTCAGGCAACCAGTCTTGTGTTATGCCCTTCTGTTTGTTAACTCCTTTATTTGTTTGTACATATCTCTTGTGTTTCCATGATGGTGTGTTTCTTTTTTTTTTACATTTCTTATTTAGCCACTTTTCTTTAGCTTTATTGCATTTGTGTCTTATTTCTTTATTTATTTTGTCATATTCCTCTTTATCTTCCTTAAGACTTCTTCTCCGATCCATTAGTTGCAAAATGTCTTCTGTCATCCACCCCTGTTTAGCGTGTCGTTTATTTGGAGGTAGGATTTCGATAGATGTTTGCTGAATAGAGTCTTTGAGCATATTCCATTGTTCATCAGTCTTTTCAATCTTCTCTATAGCATTATACCTATTATGTACTATGGTCCTATATTATTCTTGTATTGCTTTATCTTTCCGTAACAGCTCTCTATCTAGCTCTTTGTTTTTTAGCTGCTACTTTTAACTTCTTTAGCCTGATTCTCACTTTTCCTACAGCTGGGATGTGGTCATTGTTGCAGTCTATGCTTGGTCTTGTTTCCATGGATATTAGTGAGTTCCTGAATCTTCTGTTAATCATAATGTAATCTATTTGGTTACGTATGTTATTATTTGGGCTTTTCCAGGTAAATAGTCGCCTTGGGTATTGTTGAAACCAAATATTTCCTATTATCATGTTATTTTTTTCTGCCAACTCAATCAACATCTCTCCTCCTTTGTTTCTGTTTCCCAGTCCATACTTGCCAGTAGCTTCATTGTTTTGTTCAGTCCCTACTTTCGCGTTTAAATCACCTAGCACAAAGTTTACTTCCCATAGTTTGCACTATTTCATTGACATGTCCCGATTGTTGTAAAATTCGTTTATCTCATCATCAGAGCTTTCTGAAGTTGGTGCGTAGACTTGGATGAGATTTGTGTCTATTGGGTGGCCCTGTAATTTAACTATTAACACTTTGTCCGACATGCACCAGAATCCTTTCACGGTTCTTGCTGTCTTCTTATCCAGTATTATGCCAACTCCATTTCTACACTGGTTTCCCCCGGAATATATTATTTTGAAGTCTTTACGATCTCTGCTTCCTGCTCCAGTCCATCTCATTTCACACAAACCAAGGATGTTAAATTTCCACTCTTTTCATTTCTTGTTTGATGTTTTCCAGTTTTCCAAGTTCTGTTAGTGTTCTACTGTTCACTGTTGCAATTACTGTGGTGTTACTTTTGTTTTATTTGCGTACAGTAGTTGGATGACACCAGCTACGGACTGTAATAGCCGGAGGTGGGTGGAGGATAAGCTCCCCACTTCAATTAAACGCCTCCACGGCGCGCGTCTCAAACAGCCTCTGACAGTCCAAGTCCAGCTCCTGACCTACTCGTTGCTGAACTGTTTAAACTGACAGGAGAAGGGGCGAAAGGCGAGTATCTGGCGCCTGAAAACCAGACACTTCTGGTAGATGAGACTCGTTAGTCTTGGTTGGTAGCTCATCTAGAAGGAAAACTCTAATTTCAAACCCCCTGCTGACTTGTAGGCCTCTGTCTCTGACCAAAGTCAAAGGCTAGCGGAGTAAACCATAAACAAACCGGTGGAAGGTATGGGGAAACCAACACTGTATATTCACAAGAACAATCATGACAACCCACAATTCTTTGAATCATAAAGACGTTAATGGGTGTTCCAGTGGAACCACCTCATCCGGTAGGGACCATTACGTGAAAATGCACTAGCCTTTTAAAAAACGCAACTATATTCATGTTTGTGGGTAAAATATTCATCTCATATACATAATTGGATAAATCTACAAATGCATGTAAGCTCACTCAAATGAGCTTATTCATATTGGCCGAGCAACTTTCCAAGGTGAATACATGAAGGACGTAACGTATCACAACCTTGTTTTTTGTTTTTATTTCTGTTAACTCATTGCCATTTGGGCCATACTCGGATGTTAGCAAAACGAACCGTAACAGCCAATCAACTTGCGTGGAGTAAGATGTGTATGAATAAGGAATGATGAGGTCTTCCGTAGTGATGAATAGGTCGATCATAGAATGCATTTTATGCAACACTGATAAATGGATGTAAATGACAAGATGTGTAGAACAGCTCTGGTTTCATCATACAATTTCCATGAAATATATAAAACATATTTTAAAAAAGAGCCAGAAACTACTTAAAAGGAGAGATGTATTCAGTCATTTGCATGTCCCTTGCGGAACTTTGCCTCCCTAACTGCTCTCCTGTAGGCCTCTCGGTTATAAGCAAGATGCCCTGCTGCTGATGCATCCATTCGTAGATCATCAACGATGTCTTTCAGCCATCTTCGCCTTGGTCTTCCTTTCTTTCTTTTTCCATTATGTACCCTTTCAAGACTCTCTTCTCTAAATTCTCATGATGATTAATATGTCCAAAATACTTAAGTTGTCCCTGTTTTTAATCTTCTTTACTAGCCAACTTTCTTCAGTATTAAATTCTTGTATGGATATCTTTGTTCTTTTTTGTGTCCATGATATCTGAAGAACTCTTCTGTAGTATTTACATTCAAAGGCATTTATATGTTTCTCAGCTGCTTTGTTAAGTGTCCAGGTCCCACATTCCATATATTACGATGAGAAAGATTCATGCCTTTAAAAATCTTATTTTTGTAGTTCTTTCTGTTCCTCTCCACAGCTTCCTTAGTTTTTATTTTAGAAGAGCGGTAGATATCATCCTTTTAATTTCCCTCATTGCATCTCCATTATTATTTATTAATGATCCGAGATATTCGAAACTTTCCACCTCTTCCAATTTTTCCTCATTGATATATATTTCAGCTGCCTTATTTGTTTTATCAGTTTTCATCAATTTAGTTTTCTTTGCATTAAGATAGATGTTTTGCTCTTCATTATTGTTACAGATTGACATAGTTTTGCGTTTATTTTTGTTTTGTGGACAGTAATACGGTGTCATTACCATATCTAATCTCTGGTATTTGATAACCTCCAAGTGTTATGGCATCGTGATGTGACAGTCTGGAGACTGTCTCAATTATTTCAAGAGTAGGAAATCGATTTCCTGTCCGTACGGAGAGAAAGCCGAAGACGAACGAAGAAAGCCGAATTGGAGAAAATAAGTGATTGATTGATAGGAACCCTCGAGAGACTAGGGATCACATGATTTCTGATCTGTGAGAATTTACAGATTTTCTGCCAGACCGCTGATCTGAAAGCGTCTCAGATGTGTAAAGGCCCAAATTATTTGGCCCCGGTTAGCCCGGTGGTCAGCTTATCCACTAGGACACGTGAGTGAGCATTTTATCTGCAATATTTGTATTCACTTAGAAATATTTGAATATGCTACATATTTTGTCCTATTTTAATGGAGGTTCAAGATTGTGGTAGGAATATTTTCCCATTATTAGCTGAAGTAAGATACGCCACGTGTAGACTGAGATAACTGACTTTTTGTAAAGTTTCAGTACTATATTTCCTATTTAATTCAACATTATATATTATCTAGTGATCTAAAGGAGTTTGTAGAACCCAGTATTTTGATATCTTCATTTATCAAATACGCAGAAATAGGTTTTATTACACTGATTTTTCTACCACGTGGTATCGAAATTTGGTGATTTTCTGGGCACTTGGTTCTTTAGTGAAATTTATCACGTGTAAACTCTTCCTAGCTTAGGACAGTACTAATGTATTGACTGTAAGGTTTATTTAACGAAATCTAAGGTAGTTGTTTATTTGTTTCAACTTTCATGGCATAACCTGCTTGATGTAGCTCGCAAAATTATACGTTCTGGATGTTTGGATAGGAGGAGGAAAAGATAACTATGTATGGCTTCAGGAGAAAATAATGTGTATACCCCATGAAGAAATAATGCTTAGTTATGAGGAGACAATCCATGTTTGGGTAGGAGGAGAAAACTATGTTAGTTGAAGAGAAGATCATGTTTAGTTGCATGAGGAAATAATGTTTGGCTTTATAAGGATCTATGATTTAGGAATGATTCAGAGTTATGAACAATTAATGTTTCATTGACAGTTCTGGCTAAATTGGGTGCAAGTCTGTGTTTAATCACAATAAACCCTGTTACCCCTGGCAGCGATCCTTTTTATTCATTTTATTCTGTATTTTTGTCTTGTTTATTATTTTTGTGGAGTTCGAACGTAGAATGAAATTGCTTTGGGCTATTACACGGGCAGGAAGAATAGGTTACACACCTAAGTTCCCCTGGTTATGGTTAGGCAACGGCCAGTACTTGATGAGTCAAAACCCCCAAACGTCTAATAGATAATAGAACTCATATGTCGCAAGTCCCAGTCCTGCTGTCCGTGTCTATCTTCAAAGCCCCCCCCCCCTCAGCCATTGGCCATTCATTGGCCCCGCGACGAATGCAACCACGTGCTTCTCAGTAGCACATAATCATCCGAGTCTCTCAATATTATATTATCATCATCTGAGTCTCTAAATATTATAGTATCATAATTTGAGTCTCTCGTTATTATATTATCGTCATCTGAGTCTCTCGGTATTATACTGTCATCATCTGAGACTCAGTATTATATTATCATCATCTGAGAATCTCAGTATTATATTATCATCATTATCTCTCTCCCTCCTTGTGCTTTCATCCATTCCACGCCGCCACAGTAATATTCTTTATCTACATCTTCTCTAACATTCCTCATTATCTTTTCAGTATACAAGTTAAATAAATAAGGCGACAGTATACACCTTTATGTCAACCAAGTTGTTTCACCATTTATTCTTACTGCTGTCTGTTGGTTTAGATACAGCAGTGATATTAATTATATCATATGTGTTTGAAATCCCATTTTTTTTCTATTATTCAGTGTGTATTCAGGAAAAGAAAACATAAATATAAGAGTGTAGATAAGATACACCTTACACTTTATCACTTTTTCTTTTATCTACACAAGGGCGCAAAGCATAACTTAGCCTACGGATAGCTCAGAATTTCTTTTGTCTATTATTAATTTCTGAGTGATACAATTTACATAATTTAGAGCCAGGGAAAGGACATGAGATAATGTTAAGGTAGTAAACAAGGAAATCGTCCAAACAAAAAAGAAGATATGACCATGAGATCTCTACTGACGAGGAAAGAAAGAAGATATGACCATGGGATCACTACTGACGAGGAAAGAAAGAAATGAAAGAGAGATAGAAAGAAATGAAAGAAACAAAAAGAAAACAGGCAAACAAATAATCTTATAATGTCGTTTTTATTGTAAAAGAATTTCAAAGCTAAATTCCTGTAATTTCTTTCCAAAAACGTCAAGAATCCGGGGCGTGATTAATGCTTTACAAACAAATTTTTCGTGTAATAATGTGTTGCAGACTCAGTTCCATACCATTCATCATGTTTGTCTTCAGAAAAATTCTGGCAGTGCCGCCTTCTGTCTGCCTGCCTGTCTGTTAGAGACAGACTATAAATAATTTGTCATGTTAATTTTCTTAATGCTTTTTAAGTACTCATTATTCCATGGACTAAACCGAATGTTTGAGATTGGGTGAAAGATGTCTAACGAAGGGAAGAATATCAGGCAGATCTGCCTGCCCAATTCTTTACCTGTGAAAAGTCTGTCTGTCTGTCTGTCTACGCTTCTAATGTCTGTGCACTTTTAAGTCTGTGACCAAAAAAAAAAAAAAAACAACTCAGAATTACTAGAGAAAAATGCCACAGTCGAAAAGAAATACCCCTAGAATTTTGGCCTAAGAAAAATGCTACGATGAGCGGATACGAAATGATGAAATTAATGTTATTATTTCGCGTCTTTTCACTACATTAATGTGTTCTATTCGTGGACCGCGCGATAGGGAAACATCGTTAGTTTCTTGGTATGATCTATGGTGAAGTTAATGGTGCCCTGTGTCTGATTGGATAAAACATAAGAGGGGTGTTATGTTGAAGTTTTTGTCCACGTGACGGGCAGTGACAGCATAAGTTGAAAGACTGTGGTGGGTTTTTTTTTAAGAGGGAGGTTTGTGAAAAGAAAATGAGAGGGAGAAAAAGAGAAAGAGAGAGGCAGGGAGAGAGTGAGGAGAAAGAAGGAGAGAGGAAAAAAGAGGAAATGGAGAGAGAGATAGAGAATAAAAGGTGAGAGAGAATGAAAGAGGGATGTAGGGAGATTGATTGATTGATTGATTGATCTTTATTTCAAAAGGGTTAAGAATTGGGCACGCAGGCCCGTCTGACATTCTGCCCTTTATCATACATCTTTCACTCTATTCCAGACATTCTACAAATATGTTGTTCATATAACAAACATAACTAACATTGAAGCTGAGAGACATAAAACAAAATATAACATTTATGTTTCGCTCTTAAACATTCACTCAGTACAGAAGTAACTACATACATTATAAATGACTATCTACTAAACAAAATTTTCGGGACTATTCAGAAAACAATTAATTGTATTCGGTGTCTGTAAGAGCAGCTTAAGATAACTTTTAAGTTTTATAATTCATGGAGGCATGTAGTCGACATCAAATAGATATTGGGAAAGCTTGTAGTTGTAGGAAGGAGTATAATTTATATTTTTTATATAGGATGGGAGGTATTCCAAAGATGAGCAGCAGAATAACTAAAGCTTTTCTTGTAAAGATCAAGTCTAGATTTTGGAAGACATATGTTGTTCAAGCGTTGGCTGCACTTTGGGCTAAATTTAAACAGGTTCCATAGATACGAGAGAGAGAGAGAGAGAGAGAGAGAGAGAGAAGAAAGAGAAAGAGAAAAAGAAAGAGAAAAAGAGAGAGAGAGAAAGAGAGAGAGAGTGAGAGAGAGAGGATGAGAGAGGTGGAGAGAGCAAGGAGAGAGAGAAAAGAAGGAGTGGGAGAGAGAGGGAGAGAAAGAAAGATGATAAAGAGAAAAAAGAGGGAAGGATTGAGAGGAGGGATTTAGATATTGAGAGAGAGAAAGAGAGGGAGAGAGAGAGAGTAAAAGACAGCGAAAGAGTAAAAGACAGCGAAAGAGAGGGAGGGAGAGGAGAGAGCAAGGGAGAGAAAGAGTGAGAAAGAAAGGACAGACGGAACAAGCGAACTTTATTTTGAAAGGATAAAGAACTGGTCACGCAAGCCCGCTTGTCACTTTAACTCCTGAGCTCCCAGCTTTCACAAACATTCAGTTTAGTACAGCTATACTGAGCACGTGGTAAACAGGATAAAATGTTAATGTTATAAAATTTTTTACCTTCTCTCTCTTTATCTAACACGTTCAACAATATCAAGTAAATAAATTCATGCGATATACTTAGTTTATCATTATTGTCAGTACTTGCATTCAGTCACAGAAATAAGCAGACTGATACAACTGTTGCAGCGAGCAAGAGAGAGATTAATTGGTTGCCTGATAGAGAGAAATTAAGAGAGAAATGAGATGTGTTCATAATACATTTCTGTAATATAGTCTCCTAGATTAAGGTATTCGGTTATTCTCAAGAACAGAAGCAATACACTAGCCACGACAAGTGTCACTCTGAACTTTTTATTCTTACATCATAAATTATATCACACTTCAGATCCTCCGACATCACATCGTTTTTTTAGCTGTGCCGCCTTCTCATCTACACCATGCCACTCTCTCATTTACGCCACGCCATTCTCTCTAATACGCCACGCCACTCTCTCAACTACGCTACGCCACTCTCTCAACTACACCACGCCACTCTCTCAACTACGCCACGCCACTCTCTCAACTACACCACGCCACTCTCTCAACTACGCCACGCCACTTTCTCATCTACTCCACGCCACTCTCAATTACACCTTGTCATTCTCTCAGCTACACCTCGCCACTTTTCCAACTACGCCACGCCACTTTCTCATCTACGCCACGCCACTTTCTCATCTATGCCACGCCACTTTCTCATCTACGCCACGCCACTTTCTCATCTATGCCACGCCACTTTCTCATCTTATGCCACGCCACTTTCTCATCTATGCCACGCCACTTTCTCATCTACGCCACGCCACTTTCTCATCTACGCCACGCCACTTTCTCATCTATGCCACGCCACTTTCTCATCTATGCCACGCCACTTTCTCATCTATGCCACGCCACTTTCTCATCTACGCCACGCCACTTTCTCAACTGCACCACGTCATAAAATCTTTCTGGCAATCAGATTCCAGATCTGTGAGCTTCCCACGTTTTGTGTTTTATGATCCTTTCTAGCCATTTCCATAAACCTATTTGTCGCTGTCATTTTCCTGTTCGTATAACAGTACTGAAAACAAGTATATCATTTGTCGTTTCTTGCTATATTCACTGCTGCAGAGAGTTTTCATTTCCGTTGTTTCTTTGTATCTGTTACGTACGCTTTGTCTCTTGTAATCTTGTTTATGAATTGCTGCTGTTTCCACTGTTGCTTTTTTATTTTGTACTGTTTCTTACATTGCTGTTTGTTGCGTCATTTTTCTTATGTTTCATTGTTCTTTCTTATGGTCATTGTTAATCTTATATAGCTATTTCAGGTACGACTCTTTCTAATATCCGATAACATCTGTTTTTTAAATCACTTTGCTATACAGACTGTATATCGCAGTGTGATAGCGCTGTTTTTATGTAGTATGTGTCTTATATAGTTCTCTACCTTTTTCTAAAAATGTTTTTTGTGTCGCTTTTCCGTGGATTAAACAAATAAACAGAGAAAAAGAAATAGGCCGGTTTTTTTTTTAACCTCTGGTCCGCGTTCTCCCGGGGAAAAACGCGGAAGAATTATTTTTGAGGACCTGTTGACTCAACTTAAAAATCTTAGCATCACCTGGGTTCTGTTTGTTGATTTATTTTTAATGAGGGATCCGCTGGCTGTTCTCAGACCACAGTGGGAGACCACAGCCAAAAGCAGCTACGAGCTCCAGAAATGGATGGATGGATGGATGAATGGATGGATGGATGGATGGATGGATGGATGGATGGATGGATGGATGGATGGATGGGTGGGTGGGTGGGTGAGTGGGTGGATGGATGGATGGATGGATGGATGGATGGATGGATGGATGGATGGATCATTCATGGCCAAATAGGTAGATGAATCAATAGATGAGACTAATAACAGAATAAATATGGACAGAAGGCAGACAGGAAGTTCAAAGCTATCGTCACGTAACTTGTTCAGACCTGTGAACTATGCCTAGCGATCTATCTTCCCAGCAGACTAACTTCCATGAACGAAATATCTATCATGAACAATTATTTCGGCTGAACCACCCGCAGGAACTGGCGCTCTGGTTATTTTGGTAGATGGTGCTGAGAAATGAAGACAAGTTACTCTTCAGGATGACTGGTTTTGCTTCTCTGTATTATTTCAACTGGTTTTTTCAGGATTACTGTGGGTTTTTTCTGTTATTTCAGGTACATGGTTATTGTTCATCCAATGAAGGCCAGGTCTTGGAGCACCGTAGAGAACACCAAGAAAATTTTACCCTGCGTGTGGGTGGTGGCTGTGGGGCTGTCTGCTCCCACACTGTATGTTTGGGTAAGTGCAGTCATCGTCATCATCATCATCATCAGCAGCAGCAGCAGCATAATCATCGTCATCAACATAATCATCAGAAACAGCATAATCATCATCGCCATCAACATAATCATCATCAGCATAATCATCATCGTCATCAACATAATCATCAGCAACAGCATAATCATCATCGTCATCAACATAATCATCATCAATAGCAGCAGATAGTCACCACATAATCATTGCTCTTTATAAATGACAAACTAAATCCTTCGATCTTTGGCTTATTAACACCAACCAGAGTTAAATAGCCACGACTTGTTTTTTCTTTATATTTCAAATATGAACGAAAGTAATTGATTATAAAATGATAAATGATCCGTCGCCAGTGAAAAATACGAGATAAAAAAAAAGTTAATAATGAGTATGACTTTCAGTCAAACGAATTTTTCATAAAATTAACAATCTTTAAATTTGAAAACAAAATGTCTCTCAGTTTTCATTCTTTGATAAATTTTATCATAAATAGCATTAGTGAAGATACAAAGTTGTTTTCATACATATAGTGAAGATATAAAGTTGTTTTCATGCACTTTTTATGTATACCATTCACGTATATTTATACATTATTGGTTCTTGGCGCTATTCTCATGTCCTTATTGAGTAAAGCTCATGACATTGTAACTCGTATCAACCTGTATTGCATAAATATGCAAGAACAGTATACACTCAAAGTGAATTAAAATAAACATATCTTTATATGTGCTATTTTATGATACAAACTATCAAACAATGAAGGTAGAAAAAAGGGACAATTCCCGTTTCAGTGCCATTAATTGGGATAAGGTGTGAGGCCCGTATTTCCAAGGCTGTCGACACATGAAAGTGTGATGTGGTCAGTATCATACCTGGTAGCATTTACCTTAATAGATTTCTTTGGTGCCTATTTTTTAGACACTGGGTGGACCCCTGGGCTTTGTGGTGTGATGGTACCCGAAAAAAAAAAATCCTGCTTCCGGGACTTAAACCCAGTACCATCGGATTAGTAAACCAAGCACCTCACCCCCCAGCCAACAATGAAGACAGAGACATTTTTTAAAAAACAACAATTTCAAATATTATTGATATCATGAAAAGAAAAAAAAACTCAGAATTTCATTTAGTTGAAAGTTAAACTGATTAATAACAACATCTTTAAATATTTGGGTTTTTTTTCTATAGTTACGCATTGCCCCGCAGTTGTGCAGTGGTTAGTCCACTCGCCTTCCGATCAGAAGGTTTCTGGTTTGATTCTGCATTCATGCCAACGTGCGTTAAAAAAATGGGTACCTAGGTTTTCCCTAGAAAAACCAAGAGCAGAGAGGACAGGTACTGACATGATTACCTCCAGTACTGTAGTGGTACAAAAATGTGAAGGCGGTAATATTTCACACCTCTGCGGCATGCAGTTGTAACGATACATATTTTTTTTTACAGATATTTACACGTTCTTGATACACATTAACATGTCATTGTTCTTGTTTGAGGATGAACAGTGCCAGTTAGACGTACAAATCTGTAGTATAAAAATGTATGATATAGCACATACGTATAAGGTCTGGTCTTACAGACAAGTAGCAGCATATGAGTAAATAAGTAAAATACCACAGCAACAGCACCAAGGCTGTACTCCGTGCGTTGCTTCCAGGTCAGTCTCTCTACCTTTAAAATGAGCCAGTAACATGGCAACAAACGACAGCACATTATATTTCTATGTTAGCCGAAGACATACCAACAAACAACAGCACATTATATTTCTATGTTAGCCGAAGACATACCAACAAACGACAGCACATTATATTTCTATGTTAGCCGAAGACATACCAACAAACAACAGCACATTATATTTCTATGTTAGCCGAAGACATACCAACAAACAACAGCACATTATATTTCTATGTTAGCCGAAGACATACCAACAAACAACAGCACATTATATTTCTATATTAGCCGAAGACATACCAACAAACAACAGCACATTATATTTCTATGTTAGCCGAAGACATACCAACAAAAAACAACACATTATATTTCTATGTTAGCCGAAGACATACGAACAAACAACAGCACATTATATTTCTATGTTAGCCGAAGACATACCAACAAACAACAACACATTATATTTCTATGGTTGCAGCTGTTGATAGATTAGTGGTTTCCTAACTTTTTTTCCAGATCCCCGTCCCCACCCCATCTCTTCCTCATAATATCCACAGAACTTTTGCTGGATTTGTTCTGATACTCCCTGCCGCCTCTCCCCCACCCCCTCAACAAGCTGTCACTTGAATCTTTCCACAGCCACAAGATGGCCTCCTATGGGAACAAGTGTTATAGAATAAATATAATGACACCTCGATCATTACCTGTTATGTTGCTGTTACTACTAGATTTTACTACGCCAAAAGTTCGTTTATTTGACATCTGACATCTGACACATGACTGCTTGTTAATCTGAAAATGGTAACCTCATAATTCTTATATTCATTGAGTGTTCAATTCATTTTTTTAAATCTAACATTCAAAGAGCTGTTTTCGGTTCACACTAACGAGCAGAAGAGTTTGGATTCCTAAAGATCCAGAAAAAGATGACCTGACAGCACTTGGATGCTGCGTCAGTCATTTCTGACGCTGAAAAATAACGTCCCCATCTGATGCTAATAAAACGTGTGTCCATATTTGTCTCATCTCTCATCTATAACCTCGAGTTAACACGAATTTGCTCTTTAGTGAGTGCGCTTTGACCACTTCAAGATCTGCCTCAGTTTTCCTTTCAAATTTAAGGATAATTTTGCTGGGTTTTTTTCCCCATAAAAAATAATTCTGTTTGCTATCTCATAAAAATAGTAGACAAAGCAGTGCGGACGTTTAAAGTGCTCTGTCTGCTATTTGTCCGTACAAGAATGTGCTAAATGTCTGCTATTTGTCCGTACAAGAATGTGCTAAATGACTTTACTGGACGCAAGCTTACTTGTTTCTCATTTGAAAAAATTTGGACTTGCCGCGTCAGAGAACAGTGAGATATTATTTTCATAACAGTCACCTAACATGAGAAAACTAGAGAAATTTGATTTTTAGTATAGTTATACTTTGATAGAATAGTTTTTCCCCTGTTATAAGTGTTATCCATTAATCTCTTGTGAATGTGACCATGGGCTATGATGGAGCAACCACCAACAACAAAATCGTTACAGTAGCTATTGATTGTATGACCCTGTTGCTCCGTTAGATCTAAAGCTGATAGGTAGCGAAGTGATGCTAAGCTAGGAAACCAGACTGGCCGAGTGAATGAGTGATGGGTGATTTAGACCAGGGTTAACAACCTTTTTCTTGATCTAGTTACCGAAACTGGGTCATTTAAGATTACATTCATCGTTCTTCCATCCGTTGAAGAGGCTGTCTGGGTAGACAACCACTGACCAATAGCTGATATGGTGGCATCAGAGTTAGCGAATTATATCTGACCAAGACCCTATCTCTCCTCTGTTAGTACACCAAGGCCAGGGCCAGACTGGTTAATGGGGCAGAGATTGACAGTGTCCCAGTTTCGGTGAAGTCTACAAGAGGAGAATTGCCCCCTCCCCCCCCCCCCCAACTTCCTACGGGATTGGCTCGGAAACTGAAAAAGTAGTCCCTGTAACCCAGTCTCAAGTCAACAGGTTGCTGTGCTTCAACGTCTTCATCTTTATCGCCTACAAAGAACAGCAGTTTGTGGTTCCAGGGAGATAAAAAAAGAAGAAGATCCGCTTCCCCCCTCCCCTCTCTATTCAGCTTTAAAGCACTCACTGACTTCGCATTTTCTTCTTTTTTTGGGGGGGAAACTCATTTGACTATAAATAACCAAAAAAATGAAGAGGTCAAACTGAAGGAAGCAGACATCAAAACACAGACATTTACTGAAGGAAGCAGACATCAAAACACAGACGTTTACTGAAGGAAGCAGACATCAAAACACAGACATTTACTGAAGGAAGCAGACATCAAAACACAGACATTTACTGAAGGAAGCAGACATCAAAACACAGACATTTACTGAAGGAAGCAGACATCAAAACACAGACATTTACTGAAGGAAGCAGACATCAAAAGACATTTACAACTAAAATATGTACCAGTTTTCAGCCCATGGGTGACGGTTTCTTGCTGGACTTTCATCAAAACTGTGTAACACGAGGTCAGAATTTTCATGGACAGGAAATATTACAATTGAAAGAAGAAAGTTCACTGGCATTCGAAGAAAATTGTTGATGAAGAAATTGGCTTGAAAGTACTAAAGAAATTACTATCTTAATGATAGAGAAATCTCGACTTAATGATATTTGACAGTTCCTTCTCTTTATGGATTGTTAACAAAGATTACATAAATTATTATTCAGTCGTCTTGTCTGTGACTTTATTTTGTGCTCTCTTTGTTTAGCGTTTTGCTTTGCGCTTTGTTGCCGTTTTCTCCTTGCGGTTTTGTCCCCAGTCTGGTACACTACTGTCCCTTCCTCCATTTTGAACTGATATACATTTCCATTTCGAACAACTGGCAATATCATCTGCACAGCTGTCTCTGTGTCCAGCGCCGTAAAAGCACGTTTCCCGCATATATAAAAACTGCAGTTGCGGACATTTCTTAGCCATAATCTATTGTCTGTTAAGAGTATCTCTGTATCTGTTGTATGTTAAGTATCTTTGGATCTGTTGTATGTTAATAGTATCTCTGGCTCTGTTGTCTGTTAAGAGTATCTCTGTATCTGTTGTCTGTTAAGAGTATCTCTGTATCTGTTGTCTGTTAAGAGTATTTCTGTATCTGTTGTCTGTTAAGAGTATCTCTGTATCTGTTGTCTGTTAAGAGTATCTCTGTATCTGTTGTCTGTTAAGAGTATCTCTGTATCTGTTGTCTGTTAAGAGTATCTCTGGATCTGTTATTTGTTAAGAGTATCTCTGGATCTGTTGTCTGTTAAGAGTATCTCTGGATCTGTTATTTGTTAAGAGTATCTCTGTATCTGTTGTCTGTTAAGAGTATCTCTGTATCTGTTGTCTGTTAAGAGTATCTCTGTATCTGTTGTCTGTTAAGAGTATCTCTGGATCTGTTATTTGTTAAGAGTATCTCTGGATCTGTTGTTTGTTAAGAGTATCTCTAGATCTGTTGTCTGTTAATAGTATCTCTGGATCTGTTGTCTCTTAAGAGTATCTCTGTATCTGTTGTCTGTTAAGAGTATCTCTGTATCTGTTGTCTGTTAAGAGTATCTCTGGATCTGTTGTCTGTTAATAGTATCTCTGGATCTGTTGTCTGTTAAGAGTATCTCTGTATCTGTTGTCTGTTAAGAGTATCTCTGTATCTGTTGTCTGTTAAGAGTATCTCTGGATCTGTTGTTACGTTTCATGCGAAGGAAATAGACTAACCAGCACCAGAAGTTTTTGTGCTGGATAGAAAAAGCTCAGAACAGCCCAGGAGTTTATAGAAAAAAAAAACCCAGTTCACGACCTGGAAGAAAAATGAGACTAGGTTATTGTACCGTCTTGCCCTCGACCTTTTTTCATGGGACTTGTGCTGTAAAAGAAAATGACTATAAAGATAAACAGAATGAAGATGATAATAACAAACATAAAAAACATGGTGAGCTTTAGAGTTTAATATCTCCTGGTAATAATATTAGCGGGCAATGTTTCGAATGGAAGAGAGAAAACTGTAACACTGTTATGCGCAGGGTCATACAAACTGTCCTAGTCCCAAGTGGCCCCTAAACAGCCTTCGATTTGTCACTGTCTGACATTGCCAAGCCGCCGCTTCCGCCGTTTCTTTAGTGGTTTTCGTCTGGATCATGGAGGTTTACGACTCGAAGAATGAGCTTGCCGCTGATTTTCATTTTACAGTGGCCAACTATAAAAGTGTTGCTTTTTCCACTTGGGTAAAAGAAGACAGTATGAAGCTTTGCTCCGAATAAATGATTCTCCTTTGCTTTCTTTCTATCTTTTCTTTGTCAGTTTAGTTCTTCAATTATGGAGAAAGCGGAGTTTCTGTTTGAAAACAAAGAGCAGCGAGGACATTTAGAAATAAAAACTGTTAATGTTGGGAAATAATACTATTTTACACGGACAATTCCTTTATCTTGTATCTGAAATTCCTTAAATGAAGCCAGTGAACAGTTATTAGAATGCGTGGTAGGTTTGTTTTTACAGAAACTACGCGATGGCTAACAGATACCTAACAGAGCTAGTCTTCCGTGCTGGTATAACATAATACGTAGGTAGGTAGGTAAAGGTGACCATGTCATGCCTTGGAGGCACATAGGGATATGGTGTTAGTGCCCATATTTTCCTTGACCTGTCAGCACACTAGAGGGTGATATGGTCAGTATCACGCCTGGCTGCCTTTCCTTCCCCAACTCCAGAAGAAGTCGGGTACCCATTTCTACAGCTGGGTGACTGGGATGCCGTCGGCCGGATTCGAACCCCCGACCTTCGCCAAGAGAGACCAGTGCACTAACCACTTCGCCACTCAGACACCCAACATAATACGTGCTAAGTCCGAACTCTACCTGCCATTTGTTGTATTCCTGGACAGAATCAGTAAGAATGCGACACGTCAAGGAGTGCTCACGTTGATTTTCTAAATGAGAGTGATCAACTTCGGAAAGATTGTTTCAACAGAATGGTGTACAGATTACAGGAGAAGGTTGTTTTCCAGACGGAGATACTTAATGAAATATCAAGAGGAAAAGGTAGCTGGGGGGAGTGAAAATGAGAGAGAGAGAGAGAGGGGGGGAGAGAGGGGGGGAGAGAGGTGGAAAGGGTGGAGAGAGAGAGAGAGATGTTAGAAGTTAAAGCAACAGCAAAAAAATGTCAATAAATATTGTTGGTCCTATTGTTGTTATTGTTTCTGCTGCTGGTAGTTCTGTTGCTTTAGTTACTGGTGGTGTTATTTTTTCTGTTATTGGTGGTATTTTTCTTCCTGTTTGTGGTTGTGTTGTTGTTCCTGTTGTTGGTTTTGTTGTTGTTCTTGTTGTTGGTGATGTTAATGTTCCTGTTGTTGGTTTTGTTGCTGTTGGTGGTGGTGGTGCTATTTCTGTTGCTGGTGTTGTTGTTCCAGGTGTTCATGGTGCTGTTCCTGTGGTTATTTTTGTTGTCGGTGGTGGTGTTGTTTCCGTTGCTGGTATTCTTACTCCTGTTGTTGGTGATGTTATTCCTGTTGTTGGTGGTGTTGTTGTTGTTGTTCCTGTTGTTGATGGTGTTGTTGTTCCTATTGTTGGTGACGTTGTAGTTCTTGTTGTTGATGGTGGTGGTGTTGTTCCTATTGTTGATGGTGTTGTTGTTCCTGTTGTTAGTGGTTTTGTTGTTCCTATTGTTGGTGGTGTTGTTGTTCCTATTGTTGATGGTGTTGTTGTTAATGGTGCTTTGGTGTTGGTGTTGTTGTTCCTATTGTTGATGGTGTTGTTGTTCCTGTTATTGATGGTGATGTTGTTCCTATTGTTGATGGTGTTGTTCTTGGTGTTCATGATGTTGTTGTTCCTATTGTTGGTGGTGTTGTTGTTCCTATTGTTGGTAGTGTTGTTGTTACTGTTGTTGTTCTTATTGTTGGTGATGTTGTTATTCCTGTTGTTGTTGATGGTGTTGTTGTTCTTTTTGTTGATGGTGTTGTTGTTCCTGTTGTTGTTGGTGTTGTTGTTCCTATTGTTGATGGTGTTGTAGTTCTGTTATTGATGGTGATGTTGTTCAAATTGTTGATAGTGTTGTTGTTCCTATTGTTGGTGGTTTTGTTGTTCCTATTGTTGGTGTTGTTGTTGTTGTTGTTCCTATTGTTGGTGGTGTTGTTATTCCTGTTGTTGATGGTGTTGTTGTTCCTATTGTTGGTGACGTTGTAGTTCTTGTTGTTGATGGTGGTGTTGTTCCTATTGTTGATGGTGTTGTTGTTCCTGTTGTTGGTGGTTTTGTTGTTCCTATTGTTGGTGGTGTTGTTGTTCCTATTGTTGATGGTGTTGTTGTTAATGGTGCTTTGGTGTTGGTGTTGTTGTTCCTATTGTTGATGGTGTTGTTGTTCCTGTTATTGATGGTGATGTTGTTCCTATTGTTGATGGTGTTGTTCTTGGTGTTCATGATGTTGTTGTTCCTATTGTTGGTGGTGTTGTTGTTCCTATTGTTGGTAGTGTTGTTGTTACTGTTGTTGTTCTTATTGTTGGTGATGTTGTTATTCCTGTTGTTGTTGATGGTGTTGTTGTTCTTTTTGTTGATGGTGTTGTTGTTCCTGTTGTTGTTGGTGTTGTTGTTCCTATTGTTGATGGTGTTGTAGTTCTGTTATTGATGGTGATGTTGTTCAAATTGTTGATAGTGTTGTTGTTCCTATTGTTGGTGGTTTTGTTGTTCCTATTGTTGGTGTTGTTGTTGTTGTTGTTCCTATTGTTGGTGGTGTTGTTATTCCTGTTGTTGATGGTGTTGTTGTTCCTATTGTTGGTGACGTTGTAGTTCTTGTTGTTGATGGTGGTGTTGTTCCTATTGTTGATGGTGTTGTTGTTCCTGTTGTTGGTGGTTTTGTTGTTCCTATTGGTGGTGGTGTTGTTGTTCTTATTGTTGATGGTGTTGTTGTTCCTGTTGTTAGTGGTGTTGTTGTTGGTGTTGCTGTTCCTATTGTTGATGGTGTTGTTGTTCCTGTTATTGATGGTGATGTTGTTCATATTGTTGATGGTGTTGTTGTTCCAGGTGTTCATGATATTGTTGTTCCTATTGTTGGTGGTGTTGTTGTTCCTATTGTTGGTAGTGTTGTTGTTACTGTTGTTGTTACTGTTGTTGGTGGTGTTGTTATTCCTGTTGTTGATGGTGTTGTTGTTCTTGTTGTTGATGGTGTTGTTGTGCATATTGTTGGTGGTTTTGTTGTTCCTATTGTTGTTGGTGTTGTTGTTCCTATTGTTGATGGTGTTGTTGTTCCTGTTGTTGATGGTGTTGTTATTCCATGTGTTCATGATGTTGTTGTTCCTATTGTTGGTGGTGTTGTTGTTCCTATTGTTGGTGGTGTTGTTGTTCCTATTGTTGGTGGTGTTGTTGTTACTACTGTTGGTGGTGTTGTTGTTCCTGTTGTTGGTGGTGTTGTTATTCATGTTGTTGATGGTGTTGTTGTTCCTGTTGTTGATGGTGTTGTTCTTTGTGGGTGTTGCTTTCCCTGTTGTTGATGCTATTGTTGCTCCTGTTATCGGTGGTGGTGCTTCTGTTTTTGGTATTGTGTCTGTTGTTGGTGTTGTTGTTCTTCCTGTTGTTGGTGCTATTGTTGCTCCTGTTATCGGTGGTGGTGCTTCTGTTTTTGGTATTTTGTCTCTTGTTGGTGTTGTTGTTCTTCCTGTTGTTGGTGATGTTGTTGTTCTAGATGCTCATGATGCTATTCCGGATGGTGTTGGTGTTATTTTTGTTGTCGGTGGTGCTGCTGTTTCTATTGCTGGTGGTGATGTTGTTCCTCTTGTTCTAGCCGTTTTTGTTGTTGTTTGTGTTGTTATTCCTCTTGTTCTATCTGTTTTTGTTGTTCTCGGTATTGTTGTTCCTGTTGCTCTAGCTGTTTCTGTTATTTTTGGTGGTGTTTTTCTCGTGTTTTAGCCGTTTCTTTTTTTGTTGGTGGTGTTGTTCTATCTGTTGCTGCTAAAAGATCTCCCTGTAACAGAGATCTAGAAGCTCTTAGCTGAAGTTGTGGTGAAGAAGTAGAAAATGCTTCTTATCGCTTTAGGGTAAGGAAAAGACAGTGAAAATTTTCAAACACATCATGGGTAGCCAGAAAACTTTATAATCACTGGTAAACTCAAGTGGGAAAAGAAAGAGAGGGAGACAACCCCAGATATCAGCTTGGCTTTATAGTCAGCTCAATATAAACTGTAATATTAAAATCACAGATGTTTAAGTGAAGTGTTGAAAGAAACGGCACAAAACAAACCTACAAAGACCACGTAGAAAATTATTTCGTCACAAACATCGTTAAAACACACGCTTGATTTATCACATGCAACATCTTTGACCATAAAATCCTGTACAGGTGCTATATTTTAATAAATTTTAAATCGGTGAAGTACTTTATGACTTATCTGCATAAAGCAGAATATTAAACAAGTTCGAGTATAGCGGGAGAGACATTGCTGTGAGGTAGAAGTGCAGTATATAAGTTATGGGCTGCAAGAGAAAAAGGTCAGCAAAGAAGCTTAAAACGGAGGATCTAGCAGACACATTCTACCCGCACGGAAGAAAATTGAAAGCTAAAGATACATTTAACAGCGGCCATTCCCGAGATTAGCAGTAAAAAGTAGAAGGAAAATATCCGCTCGTTTTAATAACGCCCAGGAGATTGCGAGGGCTTCCACGACTGGCGACCAGAAAGGCCCTGTTTAACTTCAGTTTATTGAAATATTCTGCCCTGATTTATGATGTCGCTCATCTGCCCGTGAATGTAGCAGTGGTTAGAGAACTGAAAACTGTATGAGCGAATATCTGGTTTACTCCTGATTCCAGAAGCCCTCCAGGGGAACGTGGCAGTGAAAGTGGCCGTACTGTATTCACGTTCCTCCGGGGAAGTCTCAAGTCAGGTCAAAGTATTCTGAAGGGAAGACTCAAGTCAGATCTAAGTATTCTGAAGGAAAGTCTCAACCCAGGTCTAAGTATTCTGAAGGGAAGACTCAAGTCAGGTCTAAGTATTCTGAAGGGAAGACGCAAGTCAGGTCTAAGTATTCTGAAGGGAAGTCTCAACCCAGGTCTAAGTATTCTGAAGGAAAGTCTCAACTCAAATCTAAGTATTCTGTCTCCAAGTATCAGGCAGAGTTGGAGTTGCTGACTCTTGATCTCTCGAAATAACTCCAAGTCGAGCTTTTACTCCGACCCGAGTGATCCACTCGTTTCAACAGTTCCAACTCTTTCATAGTTAGTCTCAAGTCACTGATTTCGAGCCTCGTGGCATGTCGAGTTGCGACTGTTTGGCTTGCAAGAAAAATGCCTAACTCTTGCATCAAAGAAGGTAATACAAGAGAAGAAATTTTATTGGTCTGATTATATATTGATGAAGAAATGTTCTCTGATTAATACTGCCTTATACGTTTGCCACTTGAATCGATGGAAGCTTGCACGAATCGTCTGTATCGTTTGTACGATGAATAGTCGTTGTGGCCGCGACAACATTTAACTTCTTACTAGCAGTTACAGCTGCCTTTACTCACCATTAACTCTATCTCCTAAATATCTGTTGACTGAACTTGTCCATCTCTTCTATCTGTCGTTTCTCTTCTATCTGTCTTTCTATTCTTCTCTTCTCTCTCTCTCTCTCTCTCTCGTATGACTATTTTATATATCGTAAGTCGATTGTCCAATAGGACACACCTTTAGATCTTTAATTAATAAAGTTGTTGTAATAGGAAGATTTCTTATCCGCCTCGGGCAGAATCAGTTTCTTAGAAGAGTTGTCTGTCTGCTCTTGATGGCAATAACCTAATTCAATATCATCCACAGAACACTGAGAAGTACATTTATTACAACAACGTGACCACGGTCACTGTGGTGTTATGTGCCGACATCGGCGTGAGCCATCGAGACCGCCTCATCTACAGCATCTATCAGTTCCTCATCATGTTCGTCATCCCAGTCATCGTTCTCTTTGTCTGCTATGTCTTCGTCATCCATGCTCTCTGGGTGTCTTCAAGACAGCTTCTGCAGATGACGTCGCATGACAGGTGAGAATTATGTGATATGTGAGTGGTTACACGGCTTTGTTTGGTATTACTAAAATATAAGATACGAGGTTCTAGCGGACAGATTTCATAATAGGTTGATAGTTGAATTGCGTGTTATAGATTATAGAGCGTAAAGTATTTCCATCCATCCACCCATCCTCCTACCATCCATCCATCCATCCATCCATCCATCCATCCATCCATCCATCCATCCATCCATCCATCCATCTGCCTGACTCTCTGTCTGTCCACTCATTGTTCGATCTTCCTATTTATTTGGTCTCAAGCTCTACTGTTTGCCTTTGTGTATCTTCTAGTCTACGTTTTTATTTTACTTCCTCGCCTTTTCATTTATTATCATATGCATGGTTAAATCACTGAACAAAACAGATAATTCTCTGTTCCTATATTTGTTTCCTGTACTTCATAGATTTTAAAAAGGCATTTGATAGCATACACAGAGATTCATTATGGAGAATTTTATGTCTGTATGGAATACCATCTAAAATTGTCAACATCATTAAGGACTTATACAATTGATATGTTTGTGCAGTCAAGACAGAAGAAGGGATGAGTGAATGGTTCCAGATTGAAACAGGTGTGAAACAAGGATGTATACTGTCTCCTTTACCTTTTGGGATTACAATAGACTTCATAATGAAAAAATGCTGCACAGGTAACACAGGTATTGACTGGGTACACGGGACCCAACTAGAAGATCTTGATTTTGCTGATGACATAACTCTGATCAGTGATAATGTGAATTCCATGCAAGAAAAAACAGACAGCTGTCTTCACTGGCTAGCAAAATAGGACTTGAAATTAACAAGGACAAAACAAAAAAAATTGAAAATTCCCCTCAATCAAAATAGAAAAATACACATAGAAAGGACAGATATTGAAGAAGTCAATCAATTTGGCAGCTACATAGACCAGAATGGTGACACTAGAAAGGAAGTTAGGATCAGAATTGCAAAAGCAGCATCAATCTTCAAGAATCTTGAGAACATATGGAATTCAAAAGTTATAAGCACAAAAACCAAGTTAAGACTATTCAATTCAAATGTAATATCCACCCTCATTTATGCATGCGAAAGCTGGAAAACAACTAAAGAAATAGAAAAGAAATTAGACTCTTTTGAAAACAAATGCCTAAGGAAAATACTCGGCATCAAGTGGAATGAATTCAAGAACAATGCAGAGATAAGACAGATGACTGAACAACAACCAGTCTTATGGGTGATCAGGAAAAGGAGATTGACATATGTTGGTCACTTGATGAGAAGAAATGATCAGAGAATTCCAAAACAAGCTATCAAGTGGAACACAACAGGCCGAAGAAAAAGAGGCAGACCGCGTGAAACTCTGAAGAGGACACTGTTAAGAGAGGCCAAATTAACAGGCATAAAATCTTTTGATGAGGTTGAAAGACTCGCCGAAGACAGGAAAAATTGGCGAACTACTTTGCGAACCCTATGTGACGTTTAATGGCACGGGAAGGATATAAGATATAAGATAAGATATTTATTTCCGGAAGCATTTTCACTGATGGAGTATGTTCGATGCCCTTGTACTGTGCTGTGAATTTTGTGTTTTCTGCCTTTCTAAACAGGGGATACAACTCTGTGCCAGCCATCGAAGATCACAAAGTCAGCACTCCAGAGAAAGAAATCACTGAGCGCATGTGCTCACTACGTCACACCAACATTCGATCCAGACGCAGCATGATGACCCGAGACACGCGAGAACACAGCGCCGAGGTGTTCCGAGCCCGCAAGCAGGTCAGATAACTATCGCTGAGACAATTAAAATAATCCGAGCTCACAAATAGGTCACATAACTATCACTGAGACAATTAAAATAATCCGAGCTCACAGATAGGTCAGATAACTATCACTGAGACAATTAAAATAATCCGAGCTCACAATAGGTCAGATAACTATCACTGAGACAATTAAAATAATCCGAGCTCACAATAGGTCAGATAACTATCACTGAGACAATTAAAATAATCCGAGCTCACAATAGGTCAGATAACTATCACTGAGACAATTAAAATAATCCGAGCTCACAGATAGGTCAGATAACTATCACTGAGACAATTAAGATAATCCGAGCTCACAAATAGGTCAGATAACTATCACTGAGATATTTAAAATATGGTGGTGTTTGTTGGATGAGCGTCAGTGGCTTTGCTCAGAGCCCAAGGGTTAATCCATAATTAGGGCTTCTTTGTAAACTCCTAACACCACAGTGACAACAACAGAAGTGTCATAACAAGATAAACCTTAACAAAGCTGAATGCCATAATATAAAAGAACAATGTCGGTCTGGTTACTACAAGCAAACATTTGCCTAGAATTTATTGAAACATTAAAACTACCTCCCACAGCCTTGTGGCAGTGACTGTATAACTTCTTTTCACATTATCTGTGGACTGTAAACTATACCCCCGGAACTTCCAGATGTTCTTTGCAGCCGACGTGGTGAGGGTGTTTGTTAAGTGCAGCACCGTGTCGAATGGGAAGAGGGTTATGCCGGGTAATTTTGTCAATCCCTGACTGCAGCTAAAATGTGGGGAAAGAAGGGATGAGTGAATGGTTCCAGATTGAAACAGGTGTGAAACAAGGATGTATACTGTCTCCTTTACCTTTTGGGATTACAATAGACTTCATAATGAAAAAATGCTGCACAGGTAACACAGGTATTGACTGGGTACACGGGACCCAACTAGAAGATCTTGATTTTGCTGATGACATAACTCTGATCAGTGATAATGTGAATTCCATGCAAGAAAAACAGACAGCTGTCTTCACTGGCTAGCAAAATAGGACTTGAAATTAACAAGGACAAAACAAAAAAAATTGAAAATTCCCCTCAATCAAAATAGAAAAATACACATAGAAAGGACAGATATTGAAGAAGTCAATCAATTTGGCAGCTACATAGACCAGAATGGTGACACTAGAAAGGAAGTTAGGATCAGAATTGCAAAAGCAGCATCAATCTTCAAGAATCTTGAGAACATATGGAATTCAAAAGTTATAAGCACAAAAACCAAGTTAAGACTATTCAATTCAAATGTAATATCCACCCTCATTTATGCATGCGAAAGCTGGAAAACAACTAAAGAAATAGAAAAGAAATTAGACTCTTTTGAAAACAAATGCCTAAGGAAAATACTCGGCATCAAGTGGAATGAATTCAAGAACAATGCAGAGATAAGACAGATGACTGAACAACAACCAGTCTTATGGGTGATCAGGAAAAGGAGATTGACATATGTTGGTCACTTGATGAGAAGAAATGATCAGAGAATTCCAAAACAAGCTATCAAGTGGAACACAACAGGCCGAAGAAAAAGAGGCAGACCGCGTGAAACTCTGAAGAGGACACTGTTAAGAGAGGCCAAATTAACAGGCATAAAATCTTTTGATGAGGTTGAAAGACTCGCCGAAGACAGGAAAAATTGGCGAACTACTTTGCGAACCCTATGTGACGTTTAATGGCACGGGAAGGATATAAGATATAAGATAAGATATTTATTTCCGGAAGCATTTTCACTGATGGAGTATGTTCGATGCCCTTGTACTGTGCTGTGAATTTTGTGTTTTCTGCCTTTCTAAACAGGGGATACAACTCTGTGCCAGCCATCGAAGATCACAAAGTCAGCACTCCAGAGAAAGAAATCACTGAGCGCATGTGCTCACTACGTCACACCAACATTCGATCCAGACGCAGCATGATGACCCGAGACACGCGAGAACACAGCGCCGAGGTGTTCCGAGCCCGCAAGCAGGTCAGATAACTATCGCTGAGACAATTAAAATAATCCGAGCTCACAGATAGGTCAGATAACTATCACTGAGACAATTAAAATAATCCGAGCTCACAGATAGGTCAGATAACTATCACTGAGACAATTAAGATAATCCGAGCTCACAAATAGGTCAGATAACTATCACTGAGACAATTAAGATAATCCGAGCTCACAGATAGGTCAGATAACTATCACTGAGACAATTAAGATAATCCGAGCTCACAAATAGGTCAGATAACTATCACTGAGACAATTAAGATAATCCGAGCTCACAAATAGGTCAGATAACTATCACTGAGACAATTAAGATAATCCGAGCTCACAGATAGGTCAGATAACTATCACTGAGACAATTAAGATAATCCGAGCTCACAGATAGGTCAGATAACTATCACTGAGACAATTAAAATAATCCGAGCTCACAGATAGGTCAGATAACTATCACTGAGACAATTAAGATAATCCGAGCTCACAAATAGGTCAGATAACTATCACTGAGACAATTAAAATAATCCGAGCTCACAAATAGGTCACATAACTATCACTGAGACAATTAAAATAATCCGAGCTCACAGATAGGTCAGATAACTATCACTGAGACAATTAAAATAATCCGAGCTCACAGATAGGTCAGATAACTATCACTGAGACAATTAAGATAATCCGAGCTCACAAATAGGTCAGATAACTATCACTGAGACAATTAAAATAATCCGAGCTCACAGATAGGTCAGATAACTATCACTGAGACAATTAAGATAATCCGAGCTCACAAATAGGTCAGATAACTATCACTGAGATATTTAAAATATGGTGGTGTTTGTTGGATGAGCGTCAGTGGCTTTGCTCAGAGCCCAAGGGTTAATCCATAATTAGGGCTTCTTTGTAAACTCCTAACACCACAGTGACAACAACAGAAGTGTCATAACAAGATAAACCTTAACAAAGCTGAATGCCATAATATAAAAGAACAATGTCGGTCTGGTTACTACAAGCAAACATTTGCCTAGAATTTATTGAAACATTAAAACTACCTCCCACAGCCTTGTGGCAGTGACTGTATAACTTCTTTTCACATTATCTGTGGACTGTAAACTATACCCCCGGAACTTCCAGATGTTCTTTGCAGCCGACGTGGTGAGGGTGTTTGTTAAGTGCAGCACCGTGTCGAATGGGAAGAGGGTTATGCCGGGTAATTTTGTCAATCCCTGACTGCAGCTAAAATGTGGGGAAAGAAGGGGGGATTGCGTGTGGTAGTGGGTTGGGAATGCAGTGATTCTTTAGCAGACTCCACCCTGATGGGAACTATGGCGATTTCTGAGTCCTGTATCCAGGCTGAGAGGTGGGACAGGGTACTGGCCAGCTACGGTTCATTAAGCAAGAGGTCAGCTGTAGGTGACTGACCACGACATAGTACCCGGTCCCCACACCGTGTTACACCTATTATCTGCCTGTGTAGTGTTTCTGCTAATTATGTGCCTGTGTAGTGTTTCTGCTAATTATGTGCCTGTGTAGTGTTTCTGCTAGTTATGTGCCTGTGTAGTGTTTCTGTTAATTATCTGCCTGTGTAGTGTTTCTGCTAATTATGTGCCTGTGTAATATTTCTGCTAATTATCTGCCTGTGTAGTGTTTCTGCTAATTATGTGCCTGTGTAGTGTTTCTGATAATTATATGCCTGTGTAGTGTTTCTGCTAATTATGTGCCTGTGTAGTGTTTCTGCTAATTATGTGCCTGTGTAGTGTTTCTGCTAATTATGTGCCTGTGTAGTGTTTCTGCTAATTATGTGCCTGTGTAGTGTTTCTGCTAATTATGTGCCTGTGTAGTGTTTCTGCTAATTATGTGCCTGTGTAGTGTTTCTGCTAATTATGTGCCTGTGTAGTGTTTCTGTTAATTATCCGCCTTTGTAGTGTTTCTGCTAATTATCTGGCTGTGTAGTGTTTCTGCTAATTATTTGCCTGTGTAGTGTTTCTGCTAATTATCTGCCTGTGTAGTATTTCTGTTAATTATCTGCCTGTGTAGTGTTTCTGCTAATGATCTGCCTGTGTAGTGTTACCCGTCAAGTAATGTGTATGTGAACATGTGTGCATCCTTTGTACAATTACATTAGTTATGGTCTGTTCTCTGAAAAGATGAATGGAGAGAGAATAAAACTAACTCTGTTATTTTTAACAAAGGTGCATTGCCGAAATATTGGGGGGTTTTTTTTTTGTCTTTTTCATCAGCACGTATTCTTATAATTTCTTATTGCTTTTCCTATGTCTATATTTTTCCAAATAAAAACAATACATCTTTGTCTGCCTCATGTCTATGCCCCGTTCTGTTTATGCAGCTCAAGGAAGCATTGTCCTTTCTCATTTCTTTTTCCCGTACTTCGTTGGCCATTTCAGTTTTCATGTTTTTCCTTGTTTAATCCCTTCCTCCCCCCCCCCCCAGGCCATACCCAGATTCTTCATAAAACAATTTATTTCAGTCTTTGTCAGTTCAGTCTTTGTCAGTTCAGTCTTTGTCAGTTCAGTCTTTGTCAGTTCAGTCTTTGTCAGTTCAGTCTTTGTCAGTTCAGTCCTGTTAGTTTTCTTCCGTTGTTGGTTGTCTTTCTGTGGACTGATTTCGTCTTTTCTCAAGCCTAGATCCACAGCTCAAGTCCAGTTGAGGAAAAGATTCTTTAGATTCTAAATAATAGAGGAGCCGTGAGTCTGAACAGTTTCTCGCGTGCATATAAACACTGTGATCAGACAGTCTCAGTTTAGTTTAGATCTTTGCCCAGGGGAACACTACCTATTAACAGCAACTGTCTCGCACGTCCAGTTCAAAGTAATCTTCTATAGGTGACTTCAAGAAAGTGATTTTCTCATCAACGTCTACGATTCTCTTTTGGGTGCTTTCCCCAGTTATCTTTCCACTTCTTATCGCCATCTGGTAAACAGCAGCTAATAATGTGTGCCATCGAGTCTGCTTCATTACGGTGTGATTATTTCGTCTAGATTACATTCATTTCTAAACCGTTTTTCGGTTTATCTGCGTGAGTACCTACTTACTCTCTGCCATGTCCTAGAGCCTTCCGTGCTGATGTTTTTCGGTTATTTCTTTCACATAACATCTGCTCCCGATCTGGGATTCTCAGTGGGTCATGTGGGAGTCCAGGGTGCAAGTCTACATTTTTAAAATTGTCTTATTTGTGTATATCACAAAAAGCTAAATTTATCATTTCCTACTAATATATTCTTATTAGTTCTTATAATTTTGTATTATGATAGGAATAGTCCTAAGGTTTTTAGTTAAACTTAAACAATTATGGAATGTAGAAAGTGAAGGGATATAAGAGAGACAGACAGACACAGAGGAAGAGAGAGAGGGAGAGAGGGAGAGAGAGGAAGAGAGAGAGAGATGGAGGGAGAGAGGAGACGACAGCGAAGAAGAAGCAAAGTATCATTCACTTATTGGTCCGCGACCAGACAAAAAGTTGAAAACCACTGTTATATGCACACACAAAAAAACACACACACACACACACAAAAAGCTGACATTTATTTTTCTTGTTGTATCTCTTTACCTATTATGTGCCTGTGTAGTGTTTCTGTTAATTATCCGCCTTTGTAGTGTTTCTGCTAATTATCTGGCTGTGTAGTGTTTCTGCTAATTATTTGCCTGTGTAGTGTTTCTGCTAATTATCTGCCTGTGTAGTATTTCTGTTAATTATCTGCCTGTGTAGTGTTTCTGCTAATGATCTGCCTGTGTAGTGTTACCCGTCAAGTAATGTGTATGTGAACATGTGTGCATCCTTTGTACAATTACATTAGTTATGGTCTGTTCTCTGAAAAGATGAATGGAGAGAGAATAAAACTAACTCTGTTATTTTTAACAAAGGTGCATTGCCGAAATATTGGGGGGTTTTTTTTTTGTCTTTTTCATCAGCACGTATTCTTATAATTTCTTATTGCTTTTCCTATGTCTATATTTTTCCAAATAAAAACAATACATCTTTGTCTGCCTCATGTCTATGCCCCGTTCTGTTTATGCAGCTCAAGGAAGCATTGTCCTTTCTCATTTCTTTTTCCCGTACTTCGTTGGCCATTTCAGTTTTCATGTTTTTCCTTGTTTAATCCCTTCCTCCCCCCCCCCCCAGGCCATACCCAGATTCTTCATAAAACAATTTATTTCAGTCTTTGTCAGTTCAGTCTTTGTCAGTTCAGTCTTTGTCAGTTCAGTCTTTGTCAGTTCAGTCTTTGTCAGTTCAGTCTTTGTCAGTTCAGTCCTGTTAGTTTTCTTCCGTTGTTGGTTGTCTTTCTGTGGACTGATTTCGTCTTTTCTCAAGCCTAGATCCACAGCTCAAGTCCAGTTGAGGAAAAGATTCTTTAGATTCTAAATAATAGAGGAGCCGTGAGTCTGAACAGTTTCTCGCGTGCATATAAACACTGTGATCAGACAGCTCAGTTTAGTTTAGATCTTTGCCCAGGGGAACACTACCTATTAACAGCAACTGTCTCGCACGTCCAGTTCAAAGTAATCTTCTATAGGTGACTTCAAGAAAGTGATTTTCTCATCAACGTCTACGATTCTCTTTTGGGTGCTTTCCCCAGTTATCTTTCCACTTCTTATCGCCATCTGGTAAACAGCAGCTAATAATGTGTGCCATCGAGTCTGCTTCATTACGGTGTGATTATTTCGTCTAGATTACATTCATTTCTAAACCGTTTTTCGGTTTATCTGCGTGAGGACCTACTTACTCTCTGCCATGTCCTAGAGCCTTCCGTGCTGATGTTTTTCGGTTATTTCTTTCACATAACATCTGCTCCCAATCTGGGATTCTCAGTGGGTCATGTGGGAATCCAGGGTGCAAGTCTACATTTTTAAAATTGTCTTATTTGTGTATATCACAAAAAGCTAAATTTATCATTTCCTACTAATATATTCTTATTAGTTCTTATAATTTTGTATTATGATAGGAATAGTCCTAAGGTTTTTAGTTAAACTTAAACAATTATGGAATGTAGAAAGTGAAGGGATATAAGAGAGACAGACAGACACAGAGGAAGAGAGAGAGGGAGAGAGAGAGAGAGAGGAAGAGAGGGAGAGAGGGAGGGAGAGAGGAGACGACAGCGTAAGAAGAAGCAAAGTATCATTCACTTATTGGTCCGCGACCAGACAAAAAGTTGAAAACCACTGTTATATGCACACACAAAAAAAAAAAGCTGACATTTATTTTTCTTGTTGTATCTCTTTACCTATTATGTGTATGTGTGTATCCGTGTTGTTGTTAATATAAGTGTATGCGTTTTTGTTTACATGCTCTTGCTTTGATGTTTCTGATGTATGAAAGACTGTAAATTTGATCCTTCACACATGTTGCTTATGTTCCTATTATCCGTTGTAATATGTATGTTTGTATGTGTGCTCGCACATATTGTGAATCTGCATGTGTGTATACTCATGCACGCGAGTTATAATCAGTTGAATATGTTAGTTACTGACAGAAAAATAAACATACAAGGTGTCCCAGAAATGTTTGCCTGTTTGTTATTTTCTTGCTACTCATACTTATTGGTAGTAGTATGTTCTCAGTTGTTTAGTGCATGCAAACTTTCTTTTAGTCCAGTGTTTTTTAACCTTGTGTCTTTGACCCCCCCCCCCACCCCCCCCCACCTTTAAGGGGTTTACGAAAGAATTGGGGGGGGGGGGGGGAGGGAACACGGACCGGAAGTGGATTGGCTCAATTAACAAACAAATCTTAGCATCATCCGGGTACTATATGTTGCTTTATGAAAGGTTCTCAGACTGGAAGTATGGTCCACTGCCAAAACAGGGGAGAACCACTGCTTTAGTCAATGTGGACATGCGTTATTTCAAATTTAAGATATAAAAAGTTTTCTATTTTAATAAAAACTTGAAAGCATCTTTTAAAGCGTGCGTTTTTATTATTTCTTTAATCTCAATGCAAGATATATACAAATAATTCACCAGGAATTTTGCACTTGTGTATGTAGAAAGACTAAGACATTGGTAGGTAATAGTGAGATACGTCTCTTTTACCTTCATTTCCCGTTACCTTATCTTTCATACTACATACTTGTAGAGTTTTCTGTAGCTTTCCAAAAACTGAATACTACAAAAGCCTACTGCTGCTGTTGACTTCACAATCTTCGGGTTGTGGATCTAACATTCTATTATGAAGGAATTTCTCGCTCTATACATAAATTCTGAATCCGTTTTCCGCCATCTGGCAGTATCGAATTTCTGTCCTGTCAAATTCTGGCGCTTAAAACGTCTTCTTTGGTTGGTAATTCCGGAAAACATCTGGCACAGAATTCTGAGCAGGGGTGTCTGGAAGCAAGGCGGTTGTCCACAAAATCAAAATTAATTATGAAACACTCGACAACAATATTCATGCCAGAAATACTACATTTTGAGAACGCGCGGTAGCTTGTATAAGAGGTGTCGGATGTATGGTTGTTATGTTAGATTTTCTCAGCCCTTGAGGGAGCAAGCAGCCCAGTCGATGGTCAACTGTGTTCTCACTCGAAAGGCTGTGTTCCAAGATCTTCACTTAGCATCCTTCAGTAGATGCAGTTGTAGACCCTGTGCACTGGTTCTGGACAGCCTCCGAAGACAAAAACAAAGACTTCTTACAAGCGAGACACATGGGATCCATCGGTACACGTTTCTCTCAATAAATGAATTGAAAGTACACGTTTCTCTCAATAAATGAATTGAAAGTACACGTTTCTCTCAATAAATGAATTGAAAGTACACATTTCTCTCAATAAATGAATTGAAAGTACACATTTCTCTCAATAAATGAATTGAAAGCACACGTTTCTGTCATTAAATGAAAGAGAAGTGCACATTTTTCTCAGTAAATGAGGGGAAATTACCACATCCATTTCAGTAGCAGGAGCAAGACACTTCTTAGAACCTAGAATGGACAATAAAGCCATATCAATGCATTATACAATCGATTTTTTTTTCAGAGAAAGCAATTAACGATTGCGTAAGGCTGAAAGATTTATGTCCTTTCATCGCATATAAGCTCCCCATGACAACCTCAAGGAGCTCTGTGACATTTTCTTTTTAAGCTCAGTCGCCTACGCTGTACGCTCTCATCACCATCTCCCATAAACACCCATTAGCTACAGCTTATTTACTTCCGCTTTGTTCCCAAATGTAACCTTAAATTGTCAGTCGCCACCATACAGCCCTTCCTCGTCTCTCTCGTCATCGCGGTGACCAGTCAGACGCTGAAATCATCGTAATGACCCCGAGCTACACGGAAACCTTCACATCTTTTCCAAAACGTCAGATTTACAGTATATTGCTCGTTTCTTGACAAAGTAATCACAACTGCTTCTCCTTAGATTCAAAACGACATCTGCCATTTTAAAATTCACCATTTTAGAAGACCTTCGAATCCCTGTTTTCGCATTCCATGCTCTTACACCAACCCTTGTCTCTTATTTTGAATTCTCCTCTTATTTGCTAATCTGGCTGTCATCGACCCATAGCTGATATGTTAGCGTCATGGTTGGCAAATCATAGCCAGCCAAGACTCTGTCCAACCTCTTCGTCGGTACTTCCAGAAGTAAGCCTAGGATGGCTGACAGGGCAGGGGTCGCGATAGTCTCCATGGCAGTGGAGTCTGCTAAAGAAGTATTGCATATCCCTTCTTTTTAGCTCAATTCATGAAATGAAAGAAAAATAGCCGCCATAATCCACCTCCCATTCCAACAGGATTCTTTACTTCAACACCTTCACCGCTTCGGCTGCAAAGAACATTATGCCCATAGATCCAGAGAGATAGAAGAAGAAGAAGAAGAAGAAGAAGAAGTGTTTTCCTTTTTGTTTCCTTCGTAACGTCATCAACAACGGAAATCCACCAATCGTAATCATTGATGTGTTAAATGTGAATATAGCTGTGAGTTTCGAAAGCACAACTAAAGTGAACAGAAAACATGAGAGGGAAATAGAATGAAAGCATAGAAGAGAAGCCCACGGAAACAATTTTATTCCTTTCCTCTTTCTTCTTTCCTTCTTTCTTTCTTTCTTATATGCTTCACAAAGCTTTTAGAGCATGAAATTAACACTTCTCCCACATGTCAGTTTCTGCAGCGAATCTTTGAAAGGGTACATAAAAATTCTTCAAGAAATCACAAAGAAATGACACAATATATTCAAAGCTGAATCAAGTCAAATACGCTATCAGTCTTCAGATTATATTTATTTTTCAAATGTTATTGACAATATCTGGAGCTAACAACGTTTACAACTGAGAAGAAAGATGTAGACAGTTTTATTATTTTAGACTGCTGGGACGAGTAGAAATTTCCGAAAAACATGAAATGAAATATTCTAAGAATTCGTATATTTATTATTGACCGGATTTCTCCTCAAATCTCAACCAGGAAATTTACTGTTCTCTTTATGGACTGTCTATTATATTTATGATTGTCTCTTATATTTATTATTTTTATTTATACTTGTTTATTACTTTCGTTTCGTAGTGACCTTCGCCTTCAAGACTCACTAAGACAGATCGCAGAGAAGGAGTAGTGATTTACTTCCAGTTTATCTTCGAGTTCCTTGGTCCGCCAAGATATTAGTTTACCTGAGAAAATCTAGAAGTGAATATGTGCATAAACACCATATCCTCTAAGTGCATGCTTGGCAGAACAGTTACCTTTGCCCTTTTTTCTTTATAATCGACGACAGTAAGAGTAAGCAATTGCATGCGTCGCAAATAGTCTCCTCGAGTTTGCATCTTTTGTTTTCAACTTTGCCCTCATCTCCTCCTCAGATGGTGCTGTAAATGTGCTCTTATGGTGTGTGTGTGTGTGCGTGCTCGCGCATGCGTGCGTGCGTGCGTGCGTGCGTGCGTGCGTGCGTGCGTGTGTGTGTGTGTGTGTGTGTGTGTGTGTGTGTGTGTGACAAGGTTAGGCAAGCTGGGTAGTGATTGCATGTCTCCGATCACGCTGTATTTTCAATGGCATTCTCCACATGCAAAGTTTCATTGCATTTTAAACATCCGGGTAACACGTCATCAATCTGTGCCTTCCCCGAGACTCTACAGTGTCGGTTAACTCAGTCGAAAGAAAAGGTTTCGGCCATAATTTTCTATCCGATAAAAAAAAGTTTAATAACATGTGTTTTTTCACGTCATGTTTTGCCATCATGATTAGTTTTGGAATGCTTCTACGAGAATTGTACACAGTCTTATGTCTTACAATCTTCAGTTCTTCTCTGAGGTCTTGAGATCGTTGCCCACAACCTCTGCGTGTAGCCAGGATAATCACTGATTTAGGTACGTCTGGTCCAGCTACCCTCCACTCAAACTGCCTCACATTTTCTCAGCTTTAATGCCCTATGTTTATGCAAATAAGGGAGGTCACTGTGCAGTTCGCTAATGCTTATTTGTCTGAAGCTTATACTTTGCAAGTGGTTTGACGTAAATTTCTAAGAAGTCATTTTGCATAAATGTATTCCTGTACGTAAATAGAGTTACTGGGTTATCTGGCTAGTGCAAAGTTCATTTTGCACTGCTTCTGAATTATCAGGTTGATTTTCTACCTGTCTACCTATCTGCTACCAGATCAGATCGTATGAATGTTTGCGTACAAGATCTGTTGTCTCATTTACAGTCCTTGTCTATACTCAGTGTATGCAGTCATCGGCTAGACAAGACGCGGTCTGTATACTCCAGATCAGTTAACATGTAGTTAACGTGAAAGTTACAACGCGCATTCAAAGAAATGTGTGCAGAAATAAAGAAAGGTTTCCCCCATTTACTCCCCGAGAATAGCAGAAGAAATGCAATATCTAATGTAATATAATATGATGTCTGCTTTTTTCCCTAAAGATCTGTTTAGAGCTGCCTGGCATGCTTACTTCATTTTTATCCGTGGTGTCATTTCTCTTGCTGTCATGGTTGTAACGTTGACATTGATGCAATCCATTAGCTACAAAGACTAAAGTAGACACTATTTTTCTGTTTCCGATGTTCGCTGCAGACGTCTGCGTCATTCTTGTCGACACTAACGATCCCGCGTAAATCAAATGCCCTTGAAAGCTTCAAGTACCTAATCCTGAGCACAAACTCCGAGATCGATCAGTATTGGATGACTGACGGAACCCAGATGTTAATTTAGGGTGTGGATGGAGAGCAGAAGCGGTGGGGTGAAATCAGGACACTGAAAGAACTGGGGTCTTGTCATGAAGATAGGGGCATCAGATTTTGCATAACCAAGTACTAGAACACAGAAGAATGCAAGCTTTTGTATCAAACTGTGTCTTGTCTTGCCTCCTTCCTCACTCACCTCTACTGAGGGAACAAATAAACGGCTCGGCTGTCTGATTCATATAATGGGATATTTAACGTTTCTGTAAGTTCCTTCCTCCATCTCTTGCGTGGGCGGCCCCTTCCTCTGCTACCTACAGATCTTAGTGTGAATTTTTTTTTCGTGGTGGTGTACTGTCTAGTAGATAGAGGTGTATGGTGCAGTTTTACAGGGCGGCAGAGCGAATGAGTAAGTGAGAAAAAAAAACGAATAGAAAGTATGAGAGTAAGATGACAATGTATAAATGAAAAACATGCAACATCCAATATTTCGACTTGAGCCTTTTTCGAGGATTACATATACAAACAACCACGACATATAACTGGCAGAAAAACGTATCTTAGCGGCATCCTCCTATGTAGGGAACACAGTAATACACGTCCCATTGACGAGACATAGAGACTACGGGAGGAGGGGCAAGTATTGCATCTACGACGCCCACAACTGGTACCATACGTCGTAGATGCAACACTTGTCCGCTTCTTGTCGAGGCTAGCCAGATCTCCTTCCCTAAGTCCACGTTATCAGTTCAGGAGGGCTTCATCTGCACTTCACGCAATATTATGTATGCTATTATGTGCAAACGTTGTGATATGAAGTATATAGGGGAGACTGGTTTACACTTAGGAGATCGTTTTCGTCAAAATCTTAACGACATTTCTAAGAGGGCCTGGTCACCTGTGACTAAACATTTTTGCCTTAGCAAACACAGGGGAAAATAGGACATTTCTGTTAGTGCGATCTGCTCTTATTCTGCTGATGTACCATCTTGGAGGGTCCTAGAGCAGGGCCTTATTTTCCAGGCTGGCTGTCTCCACCCAGCTGGAATTAACAATGTCTTCAGCTTCCTTTAACTTCTTTAGTTTTCCACTTTTTCTCTGCGATTTATATTCTACTTTCTTGTTTATTTCTCCTAGCTTCCCTCCGTGTTTTTTTTTTTGCCCCTCCGGGTCTTGTCACTAGTTTCATATTATCTCTCTGCTTCCTTCGGCTCTCCACACCTCGATTTGCGTCTCTAGCGCCTTACAGGTGTTTATGGCCCCTTATGTTCGTTCTTCATTCATTATCTCTCCGCGTCCCCTCTCCCCCCACCACACTGACACCTGCTTTTCTAGCGGCCTACACGTGTCTATTGCCCTTCCCTTCTTCCCCCTCCACTCCATCTATCGTCTTTCGTTAGCTTATTTCCAATTGGCTTCATCTACTATCCTTTGTGCCCCCCCTCCCCCATGGTCTCTATGCCTCGTCAATGGTTCACGCATTCTTGTGTTCCCTAAATAGGAAGATGCCACTAAGATAAGTTTGTTCCGTTAGCTATATGTTGTGTTTGTTTGTGTATGTAATCTTCGAAAAAGGCTCACGCCGAAATATTGGATATTGTATTTTTTCATTTATATGCTCTCATCTTACTCCCATACTTTCTGTTCTTTTTTTTCTCACTTACTTACTCCCTCTGCCGCCTTGTAAAACTGCACCATACACCTCTACCTACGTTTATTATTTGAACCAGTTTTACTGCAGTTGCCATCCCTTTTACTGTATAGTAGTAGCCGTGTAACGTGACTAAAACATTTGACTTGGTAATTTCTGGGTGTAGTGTAATACTCGATGAGGTTTAAAGGCTCGCCGAAGACAGGAAAAATTGGTGAACTACCTTGCGGGGCCTATGTGACGTTTAACGACACGGGAAGGATATAAGATAAGTGTAATACTGATGTTACTCCAACCTTTGCCCTGATGATGTCATATCTTATTTGGTCCAAATTGTGTATGTTTTATGCATAAATGTCTGATTGTTTCGCCTGACTCAACCATATTTCTAATCATGTTACTGTACATTCAGTTTTAGTTTTAGCTAGTGTTGGTAAAATAAAGAAAAATATTAAGAGAAGGGTTCTTACAGACGACGAAGATACAGGCAGTGTCTGGCATAAGTTTTCAAAGGGAACGTACAGAAGGCATTTTTATTCCATAAAAAAACGGCCTTTTTTCAATTCTCTCTTTATACTATACAGTTGTCATAGTTACAGCAGGTTAAATGATCACATAGATATGTATTTTATTTCTTTTTCATTTGTTCCGTCTGTGCTTCCAATGTTCTCAACTAAAATCTCTTGTATCTTTTTATTCTGCAGGTGATTAAAATGCTAATCACGATCGTCCTTGTGTTTCTGCTGTGCTGGGGTCCCAAGCTGATGTTCTCAATCTTTCAACGAATCGGTTTCAGCTGGATGTACTACCAGTGGGCTTACTCTCTCAAGGTACAGACCAGTGTCTCCTTGCTGACGGTTTATTTTCCTTTTGACGAAACTGAAGATGACTGTACTTGTTTGTGCTGATACCGTTTTTTGTGTTATGATGTAAGAGTGAGGAGATATGTGCTGATATTGTGACTGTTGTTACGATGCAAGATTTGACAAACTTTGTGCTGATCCTGTGTCCGTTGTTACATTGCAAGTCTTGAGAAACTGCTTATTGCTGAGAAAAAAATATATGCATTCATGTTAATAATGAAGGTAGTATGCGCATTCTTTTGTTCCTGGTGTTGCTTTGTTGACATTCTAACCTTCACTTGATTATATGGGAAGTATGATGTGGGAAGTATGATGTGGGAAGTATGATGTGGGAAGTATGATGTGGGGAGTATGATGTGGGAAGTATGATGTGGGGAGTATGATGTGGGAAGTATGATGTGGGAAGTATGATGTGGGGAGTATGATGTGGGGAGTATTATGTGGGAAGTATGATGTGGGAAGTATGATGTGGGAAGTATTATGTGGGGAGTATGATGTGGGGAGTATGATGTGGGGAGTATGATGTTGTGGGGAGTATGATGTGGGAAGTATGATGTTGTGGGGAGTATGATGTGGGAAGTATGATAAAGCCCTTGGAGTTGATGATATTTTGAAGAAGTCTTAGAAAGGGGTGGGGGTGTGTGAGTAAGCAGGGGCGTGCAGCTTGGAGGGAAACGCCCACAAATCAAAAATGTATTTTAAAATTCCAGCCTTCTCTTTAAGTTGAACCTATACCCTCAGGCTCAGTAATCGTGCGCTCTAGTCACTGAACTGTCTATATCCTTGTGATAAAACATTTAGACTCATTCTCTCTCTCACTATCTCTCTTTCACTCTCTCACTATCTCTCTCTGAAATAAAGATCAATCAATCAATCATTCAATCTCACTTATTCTCTCTCTATCTATCTCTCTCACTCTCTCACTATCTCTCTCTGAAATAAAGATCAATCAATCAATCAACCTCTCATTCTCTTTCTATCACTCTCTCTCTCACTCTCTCTCTCTATTTCTCTACCTCTGTTTCTCTCTCTCACTCTTTCTCTCACTCACTCTCTCTCTCTCTCTCTCTCTGAATGTCAGACGCCCTGCGTGCCCACTTCCTAACACGTTGGAAATAAAGATCAATCAATTGTCTCTTACTCCTTCTCTTTCGACCTGTGTCTTACAGAATGTTCAGTTTTCTTTGAGAGAAAACATATTTTCTTGTTAAATTCCTGTTTGATTCTGTCTGATTGCACACTTAGATTATCCTAGATAATGTCTCGCTAAATTAATTCGCAGTTTAGATTTTTGTTTAAAGGTTTACTTTTGAAGATACATTTCATTTTATTACTTTTGTTCTATTATTTCAAAGTAACAATATCATCATGGTCCTTTTCAGTGAATATTAACATTTCTTCCAGTTTTTTATTTTTATTATTAGATATTTTCATACCTGGAAATATCAGAAACAATTTTAGAATAAAAAGAAATTGATGGATGATGGACACTGAAAAACCTAGGTCATACGAGTGACGAGGAAAATAAAAAAGAGAGGCCAGTCAAAGATAACCTAATAGAGATCTGCACATCCTGGGCTAGATAGCTGGGGCAGCAAAGACTACTTTATTCCGCTAGAACTGGGGAGAGTTACCATAGATAGCTGGGGCAGCAAAGACTACTTTATTCCGCTAGAACTGGGGAGAGTTACCATAGATAGCTGGGGCAGCAAAGACTACTTTATTCCGCTAGAACTAGGGAGAGTTACCATAGATAGCTGGGGCAGCAAAGACTACTTTATTCCGCTAGAACTAGGGAGAGTTACCATAGATAACTGGGCAGCAAAGACTACTTTATTCCGCTAGAACTATAGAGAGTTACCATAGATAGCTGGGGCAGCAAAGACTACTTTATTCCGCTAGAACTAGAGAGAGTTACCATAGATAGCTGGGGCAGCAAAGACTACTTTATTCCGCTAGAACTGGGGAGAGTTACCATAGATAGCTGGGGCAGCAAAGACTACTTTATTCCGCGAGAACTGGGGAGAGTTACCATAGATAGCTGGGGCAGCAAAGACTACTTTATTCCGCTAGAACTAGAGAGAGTTACCATAGATAGCTGGGGCAGCAAAGACTACTTTATTCCGCTAGAACTAGAGAGAGTTACCATAGATAGCTGGGGCAGCAAAGACTACTTTATTCCGCTAGAACTAGAGAGAGTTACCATAGATAGCTGGGGCAGCAAAGACTACTTTATTCCGCTAGAACTGGGGAGAGTTACCATAGATAGCTGGGGCAGCAAAGACTACTTTATTCCGCTAGAACTAGAGAGAGTTACCATAGATAGCTGGGGCAGCAAAGACTACTTTATTCCGCTAGAACTAGGGAGAGTTACCATAGATAGCTGGGGCAGCAAAGACTACTTTATTCCGCTAGAACTAGAGAGAGTTACCATAGATAGCTGGGGCAGCAAAGACTACTTTATTCCTCTAGAACTGGGGAGAGTTACCCTAGATAGCTGGGGCAGCAAAGACTACTTTATTCCGCTAGAACTAGAGAGAGTTACCATAGATAGCTGGGGCAGCAAAGACTACTTTATTCCGCTAGAACTGGGGAGAGTTACCATAGATAGCTGGGGCAGCAAAGACTACTTTATTCCGCTAGAACTAGAGAGAGTTACCATAGATAGCTGGGGCAGCAAAGACTACTTTATTCCACTAGAACTGGGGAGAGTTACCATAGATAACTGGGGCAGCAAAGACTACTTTATTCCGCGAGAACTGGAGAGAGCTACTTTCTTCATGGGTTGGTGAATTTAAGGGTTTTCTGGGTGGGAATTGGGACCAAAGATTGATAGATTCAGACTCTCGAATTATCCCAACAGTCTGAGTCTGTCATACTGTGGCCCCAATTCTCTACTGATTGAGATCCTTTGAATTTACTGTTAGGCAGGATAAGGCGAGTTGGAGGACTGCCGTAGTATTGATTAACGAACTAATGGAGTGATGAATTAGGACAGTACTTTCCAAAGAACCTGATTATCTTGCTATACACAGATTATGAAGATAGTGAGAAATGTACTCGTATAAGTATGCATGAGTGAAAGGATGGCTCGCTTCTCGGTTAGTTTCGGGCCTAATGCGTGAAATCGAATCTCTCATGTCACCTCATATTCGTCAGTGTGCAGTGATGGTGTTTGTAAACATGTTTACATGTTTAAACCCGGAAATAAATGATTCAGTAATAAACCTCTTTGTAGAGCCTTACAATGAAGGCAGTGGAAGTAGTTAATCATCGTCATCAAGTGCCGTGCCGATCAGTGTTGGTCACCATGATCATCAGTTTGTAATGCAGTTTCTGAATATTTTTTACCTTTTACTGATGATTATAATGGTAACGTTTATGACTTTGTGTACTTTTTAAAAAATAATCTTTGGATTAATGTGCTTTTCTTGTTGTCTGCAGATCGTGATAAACCTGCTACCATTTGTCCACTCCTGTCTCAACCCCATAATTTATGGTTTTATGTCCAAGAACTTCAGGTCACGAATGCGATGCGCCTGCAGATCGTACGTATGCAGGAAGTCAGTCCACTGCGCTCACATGGACAAGAGACAGATAGCTGGTTCAGACCACGAACTGGACACTCGATCCCTGAATGGAACTGTCCACACCAAGATCAGCTTCGCCCACGGAAGCATTAGCCAGTCGGACACCTGACGCCAAGCCGCCTGTCACAGCTGGTTCTTCTGCTGCTGCTGTTGTTGCTGCTTCATGTTCGGTCCCATGAGAGGGTCCAGGAGGTCTGATGTCGCCACCGTAGTGCCTAAAGTCAGGATAGAGTTGAGCCGGTCTAGAGGAAATTACAGTCAAGAGAGACTGAATTACAACAAGAGAGAAAGCAGCAGAATTCAGTAGCGCGCAAGTCTATCCCAGATTTGACCAGAGAATGATAAAAGTTATATTTTTGTTAAATACAAGATTCATAGATGTAAATGTCTCAAGTGATATTAGTAATGCGGTCAGATATTAATGTCTGCTTTAGAAATTATAAGCATGAACTTGACATGAAGAATATGACACTGCGGAAAGAAGACTGACACTTTTTCGTCAGAGTAAAGCTTCTTTTTCCAACGCTGAGTCTGTCATACTGTGGCCCCAATTCTCTACTGATTGAGATCCTTTGAATTTACTGTTAGGCAGGATAAGGCGAGTTGGAGGACTGCCGTAGTATTGATTAACGAACTAATGGAGTGATGAATTAGGACAGTACTTTCCAAAGAACCTGATTATCTTGCTATACACAGATTATGAAGATAGTGAGAAATGTACTCGTATAAGTATGCATGAGTGAAAGGATGGCTCGCTTCTCGGTTAGTTTCGGGCCTAATGCGTGAAATCGAATCTCTCATGTCACCTCATATTCGTCAGTGTGCAGTGATGGTGTTTGTAAACATGTTTACATGTTTAAACCCGGAAATAAATGATTCAGTAATAAACCTCTTTGTAGAGCCTTACAATGAAAGCAGTGGAAGTAGTTAATCATCGTCATCAAGTGCCGTGCCGATCAGTGTTGGTCACCATGATCATCAGTTTGTAATGCAGTTTCTGAATATTTTTTACCTGTTACTGATGATTATAATGGTAACGTTTATGACTTTGTGTACTTTTTAAAAAATAATCTTTGGATTAATGTGCTTTTCTTGTTGTCTGCAGATCGTGATAAACCTGCTACCATTTGTCCACTCCTGTCTCAACCCCATAATTTATGGTTTTATGTCCAAGAACTTCAGGTCACGAATGCGATGCGCCTGCAGATCGTACGTATGCAGGAAGTCAGTCCACTGCGCTCACATGGACAAGAGACAGATAGCTGGTTCAGACCACGAACTGGACACTCGATCCCTGAATGGAACTGTCCACACCAAGATCAGCTTCGCCCACGGAAGCATTAGCCAGTCGGACACCTGACGCCAAGCCGCCTGTCACAGCTGGTTCTTCTGCTGCTGCTGTTGTTGCTGCTTCATGTTCGGTCCCATGAGAGGGTCCAGGAGGTCTGATGTCGCCACCGTAGTGCCTAAAGTCAGGATAGAGTTGAGCCGGTCTAGAGGAAATTACAGTCAAGAGAGACTGAATTACAACAAGAGAGAAAGCAGCAGAATTCAGTAGCGCGCAAGTCTATCCCAGATTTGACCAGAGAATGATAAAAGTTATATTTTTGTTAAATACAAGATTCATAGATGTAAATGTCTCAAGTGATATTAGTAATGCGGTCAGATATTAATGTCTGCTTTAGAAATTATAAGCATGAACTTGACATGAAGAATATGACACTGCGGAAAGAAGACTGACACTTTTTCGTCAGAGTAAAGCTTCTTTTTCCAACGCTGAGTCGGGATTCTGGAAGTAATTCATGAAGCTACATTACTGTGCTTTTGACTCCAGATTATCGAAAATGTAAAGATTAATGGAATTAATAAAGATGTTATCTGCCATACTGCTTTAACAGAAAGAAAACATAATAAATGAAATATATAAATAAAACTCTGGAGACCCTAATATATACATATTTTTAGGATAAAAGGAGTGACATTATACGAGCAGTGATCTCTCTATTTTATATATCTCGCTACAGAAAAAAAAATCTCATTTAGATTATGCAGGAAACATTTTTTTCAGTTCATAAACCAGAAAGGTTTACAAAAAAATGAAAAGAGATAGGAAAGACAATGTTATCAAAATCGAATAAAACTAAAGGTTTGAATTCTAAAAGAAAGTTAGATGGCCGAGAAGAATCTAACGACGTGTCCGTTACAAGACGAAATCAAAGTTTTATGTTTCATGGTGAAGAATACATGTTTAAAGATTATTGTCTTGAAGGAACCTGTGCCATAGCAGACAAGTTCCGGAATTAGTAACGAACTCTACAGATCCTGAATAGCATCCTGGAGATCAAAGCCTGTTCAAAAGTCGAATTTGTCGTTGAGAAACAAAGTGGAAGTAACGAAACTGAAGTTTAGACTTGATGTTCTCGTGCAGAATTTTAAAGAAATGTAAAGTTCCGGCAAGAATTGGAGAATAAAATGGAGAGCATACGAAGTATAAGAAGAAATTATTACATTTAATTTTTATTAGGTAAATTACTAACAGAAGTCAGCGTGAACATGTGGAATAATGTAGAAATAACAACCACAAAGAGTATGTATGTCTGAAAATACAGGATATAAAACCAAAAAAAATGAGCAAATAAAAAAAGTAGAACTTTTTGGCAACTAGCGTACTTGCTCTCAGTCTCTCGAGCAATTACATTTCTTTTTAAAATAAAGCATTTGAAAAAAAAAGTGAATGGAATTCCTGCTCTGGACAGATTATACCTTAAGAGAAGTGCCCCGCTGCTCCGAGTAACGTCAGATGTCTAAAACTGAAACAAGCTTTATTCGATAAAGTTTTAGCAAACCTATTTCTTTTCCTTCACGAAATCCATCTGTTGTTGACATGTGTACATCAACTGAGATTTTAAGTTGTAAAGTAGCGGCTGTAAAATGTCTAGTATCGCGTTATCTACAAACTTGTACTAAAATATAACAATGCACAGCGAGAACTGGCAACTTTCTCTGAAGCAGGTCATTGTTGACAGCACATTGTGAATACAAGCAGCTCACATCCTGGTGTGTTAATGAACCAGCCGTGACAGATTACTGTTAATTACGGTTGCTAGGTTGTCGAACCTAACCACGTCGCTAATGCTCACGTCATTTTGTTGAAACTCACCCTGGGAGACCCAGTTCAATGGCGGTCATCAGCAAACCATGTTTGCACTGCTTATTTCACGAAATAAACACGTCCGAATAAGCAAAGTTACACCTGCGTGGACTTTTATTATTTGTGTATTGTTGTAAACAGTCAGAAGGGAGAATGGAAGTGAGCAGGCTGGCCGAAAGAGCCCTGCCTTTATACCGAAGGCAAGTTCATGGACACGCTACCGGTGCAACGCCCCCCCCCCTCTCCAACCTTGATCACGCTATAGAACTCGAGCTAGTGTGTGTGTGTGTGTGTGTGAACAGTGAGTCTCTGAAGAAGGAGAATGTCCGCTTTCAAGGAAGACAGCCCAGACTCTAACTCGTGCACACACACATACACACACACACTTACAGGTCTATGTGAACAAAGAGAAAGCAGGGCATTAGCCAAGACTTCGGCTCGGAAACAAAAGACTTTGACTGAGTCAAGAACACACACACAGGTTAACACACTCACACTGGAGAACACACATATAGTGGTATACAAATACATACACGTTAACAAACACACAATGATATGAACACACACCGGCGAACAAACACACGTGAACAAACACACACTGGTGAACATATGCAGGTGAAAAGACACACGCTGGTGACAAACACACTGGGAACAAGCATACACACTAGTAAACACACACTGATAAATAAGCACACATTGATGAACACACACACATACACACATGAACAACCACATATACATAAACACTGGTGTACGAGCCAACAAACTTTATTTTCAAAGGGTTAAGAATTTGGTAGGCATGTCCGTCTACCATTCTGCCCTTCATCATACAACTTTCATTCAGTCACAGTTATTCACCATTTGTTATTGAAAATAATAAGTATTGTATGAAAAAACAAACAAACAAAAGAATAAGTAAATAGTTAATAAACTCTTTCTTTCCATACACTCCACATTCTGCTTTATGTAACTAAATGAAATAAATTTAATTACATTCTCACATTCATTACAAACTAATAAATTTTTGGAACACCAGTGTAATAGATACACCAATCAGGCCAAAATTTAGATCACATAGACATTGCATACACACATATGTATGTATGTACACATAAAGACATGCGCACATACACGTATGTACGTATAAACACATATATATGTGTGTGTAGACATGCACATACATGTCCGGTAAGTAATGAGACTTATTTTATTCAGCCAATCAGCAGGGACGGGGGGGGGGGGGGAATTCTCCGGACCTGAAGGTTAGTGGGGGGGGGGGGGTGTTATGTAAAGGGTCGATATCTCGTCATTTGGTTCTGAGCTTTTATAGAGTGCGGATCGCTTGCGAAGTTGACAACTGTTTAAGCGCCGCGTAACGGTCAAAATACAGAAAGTGTCGAGCAGCGATACGCGATAAAGTTTTGTGTTAAATTTGAACAATCCTCTACCGAGACGCTCGCTATGACAGAAAGTCTACGGGAAGGATGCTTTATCGAAAGAGAGAGAGAGAGTCGAGGATGAACAACGCTCGGATGTGCAAATTGATGACGAAATCGATGCTCATGATATTTTTTTACTCTAAAGGTGTTATCCATAAGGAGTTCGTACCACCCAGACAAACGATCAGCGTTTTACGTGGAAGTGCTTAAACGGCTGAAGAACAGAGTCGCACTTGTCCCCCCGGAGATCGCCATCACCTGGGTTCTTCACCACGACAATGCGCCGAGCCATGCGTCCTTGCTAGTGAGAGAGTTTCTGGCGAAAGAAACCGTGGCAACGCAGTGCCAACTTTCATACATCCTGGATTTAGTTCCGACTGACTTCTGTTTGTTTCTCCGGCTCAAATCAATCTCGAAAGGCTATCATTTTGGGACTGTTAATGACGTGCAAGCTGCTGTGGCGAGTGCTATGAAGGAGATTTCTGTTCAAGACTTCCAAGCGAGCTACGACGCGTGACAAAACCGCTGGCAACGGTGAATTGACGCTAAAGGATGTTATTTCGAGGAATTTTAAATATTTGTAAATATATCTTGAAAAATTCCAATTTTATGGAATCGGTCTCATTACTTACCGGACACATCTTGTATACATATGTACGCATATATATATATATATATATACATATATATACATCTTCACCTATTCATACATGTATATAAACTATCTTATATCTTATATCCTTCCCGTACCGTTAAACGTCACATAGGGCTCGCAAAGTAGTTTGCCAATTTTCCTGTCTTCGGCGAGTCTTTCAACCTCATCAAAGGATTTTATGCCTGTTAATTTGGCCTCTCTTAACAATGTCCTCTTCAGAGTTTCACGTGGTCTGCCTCTTTTCTTCGGCCTGTTGTGTTCCTCTTTACAGGTCGTTTTGGGATTCTCTGATCATTTCTTCTCATCACGTGACTATGCACAAACACAAATACATGTTAGGGAGGCATATAGTCGATCTGAAACAGATAATGAAAAAGTTTGAAGTAATAAGAATGCATATTACTTATTAAGTTTTACATGAGTTGGTAGGGTATTACAAAGGTGGGCAGCTGAGTAGGTGAAGCTTTTTTTTTAAACATGTCAAACGTTGGTTCTGGGAGAAAACAACTGCTTAAGCGTTGACTGTGTTTTGGGTTGGATTTTTTTAACAATGACCATAAATAGGGAAGACCAAGTGTGTTTGTATTTGTGATATGTAGTATATTTTCCTAGCGTCTGTGTCAAGAAAGTGTTTAATTTTGGCAAACTGGTAAACTTTTTGTATGATGGGTTTGGTTAGATTGTCTGCATGACGTTTCCAGCTGAAGTGGTGGTCAATCATGAGACCTAGAGTTTTATGTTCACTAACATTCTCTATTATGAAGCTCAAGCATAGAGCTGAAGTGTTATTGCTGGTGAATTTGTCAGTTTCCGTCTTGATGTAATGAGAATGGATTTTGTTTTTCTGGTGTTTATGAGAATTCTGTTGTTGCTCCAGTTAGTTAGACTGTTTATTTCAACAGGAAGAGTTGACTCAAGGTTGATACAGTCATTGTCAATAGTTTAAACTGTGCAGTCATCGGCAAAGAGGTCACACGATGATTTTTTAAGATGAAGTGGAAGATCATTGATGTAGATGGTAAAAAGCAGAGGACCAAGAATAGACCTTTGTGGAACATCATTATCAACCACAGATGGACTTGCGTTTTTGAGGCAAACTACCTGCTGTCTGTTAGAAAGAAAAGATATAATACATTTTGTTAAGTCCGGGTGTAATTTATAAGTCTCAAGTTTTCTAACTAGGATTTTATGATCAATCATGTCAAATGTTTTTTAAGCCAACAAAGAGAGCACCACATCATTTATATTAGACTAACGGATTACCTGGTGTTTCCCGGATATATATTTATCCCAATCGTCTGTTAGGCAAGAAAAGGAATAAATTCTGTCTATAGTGTAATATTAAAGTAGTTTTATTTACCGGTATTTAAAAGTATAACTTTACAAATTCACTATAATGTTAATTTAATTAAAAACTTGATTATAAGCAACATTTTTAGTTTCACCTCCAGGAGCAAGAATAAATAAATTCTTGAGTGAACCCGTCCTTGAGCAAGCAAAATAAAGCTCTCCGTGGGAGAAACATGGCGACTTCAAATCTAGCTCTCTCCCGTTCTCTCTCTCTCTATTTCTGTCTCTATCTCTCGTCCTCTCTCTCTCTCACGCTCTCTCCAACTCTCTCCTTCTCTCTACATCTATCTCCTCTCTCCCTGTCTCTACCTCTCTCCCTGTCTCTACCTCTCTCACCTCTCTATCTCTCTCCACCTATCTCTCCCTCTTTTTCCCTCTCTCTCCCTCCCTGTCTCTTTCCCATTCCCTCTCTCTCTCTCTCTCCTCTCTCTCTCTCTCTCTAATTTGAAGAGCTAATCTGAAAAAAATAAGCAAAAGCCACACTATCACTGAGCAGTGAAATCTCATCATCATCATCATCATCAGATGCCGTGCCGACTGGGTTGGCTATTATGCTTCTCCAGAGTACACGATCCTTCATGCAGGCCATCAGCTCAGTTGGTGATCTCCTCTCACACCATCCCGTCAGGCTGTCTAGTATCATTTCTCTTGGTCTTCCTCTTGATCTTCTTTCTTCTATTTTTCCTGTTGTTATACTATTTTCAATGCCCCCTCTTCTCATTGCATGTCCTATGAAAGTACATTGTCTCTCTCTCTCTCTCTCTCTCTTATCTTTTTGTCAAGATTTTTTGTCTCTCCAGCTCTTCTCATATATTTTTCATTAGTTATTTTTGCTGTCCAGGAGATTGGCAACACTCTTCTAATAAACCACATTTCTGCTGCTTCCAATGATTTTTGTGCAGACCTGCCTATTGTCCATGATTCACTTCCATATAACACGATAGGTTCAATATAGCATTTTTGGACACTTTTTATAACATTCATTGATAAAGATGTGTTAGCTAATATGTTTCTCATTCTCTGAAATGCAGTCTTTGCTTGGCCTTTTCTGTTCCTAATTTCTGTTCTGCATTTCCCATCTGAAGTTATTACTGCTCCAATGTATTTGAATTTCTGCACCTGCTTTAGAATAATTCCGTTTAATTTTATACTGCATGTTGGTGGATTCTGTTTCTTAGATATAACCATAGTCTCTGTCTTTTTGATGTTCAAAGCAAGGCCTTTCTGTTCACTTTCTTTGGCGACTTTATCCATAAGATTTTGCAGATCTTGTTGGTTCTCAGCTATCAGTACTGTGTCGTCAGCATACCGAAGGTTGTTAATATTGTATCCTCCAATTTTTATGCCTGGCTCTGTGATGATCATTCTTAGAATATTCTCACTGTTCAGAGAAAAAAGATCTGGAGCTAGTACACATCCTTGTCGCACCCCTTGTTTTATAGGTTGATATTTTCCAGTTCTATTTTCAACTCGAATTGCTGCTTCTTGCTGCCAGTATAGATGTTTTACAATCATCAGATCTTTATTTTGATGTCTTCAAGAACTTTAATAATTTCATTATGTTTCACCTTGTCGAATGCCTTTGTGTAATCAATGAAGCATAAGTAGAGATCTTTCTGTACTTCTAAAGCCCTTTCTGTTAGTGTTCGTAAAGCATAAATGGTATTGTGTGTTCCCTTTCCTTCAACAAATCTAAACTGTTTATCTGCTATTTCCATTTTTATCTTTTTCCTTGTTCTTATAATAATTATTATCAGAAGTAGCTTCGTTATGTGACATGAGAGGCTGATCTACAATAGAATAAAATAAAAAGCTAATATAAACATAAGGAAAAAAAGTTAAAATTTATTTTTACAAATATAATTGAAATAAAAAGAGACCATCAAAGTTATTTGTACTTTTCACGGGAGGCAACAAATGCTGCTCTTAGACCAGCACCGCTCTATTTCACGGTTATCTCCCTTAGACCATTCTTTTGTTCCTCCTTGAATTTAGTAGGTAGCATGTCACCCCGTTCCCACCCACTCCTATGGGAGATAGGGGTGTCTTACCCCAACATTATACATTTCCAGATTGTAGGTCATATATATATACCAAATCTGATGAAATTGCTCTAGGCGTTCCAGAGTTGTGTTGAAACAGATATTACATACATACATTACATACATAACATACATACATTACATACATAACATAATACATATATACACATATACATACATACATTATATAATACATTGCATACACACGCTACATACACACATTACGTACATACATTATATATATATATATACATTAGAAACATAATATACATTACAAACATAACATACATAACATACATACTCACATAATACCTACACACATAATACTCACATAATACCTACACACATACATACATACATACATACATACATACATACATACATACATACATACATACATTCTGTCATTTATGTGAGAGCTGTGTGTCATTAATGTCTGGATATAAAACTTGATTGACAGTCAATAATCAAATCATTTTCTTGCATGTTTTGTGAGATTGTCTTTTGTATGTGTTTTTCTATGGGTTTTGACAACGTTGGTAGAATGAAAATTGGCCTATAGGTTGAAAGATTGTTCTCTGAACCAGATTTGGAAAGGGGATATATTTTTGTAGTTTTAAAAGTCTGAGGAAAATGATAATGTTCTATGCACTGATTGTAAATGTATGTAAGTGTAACAATAATTACTGGAGTTGAGTAGCATAATATCTTGTTGCCAATTTCATCAGTCCTGTTGTGTTCTTGCTCTTTAAAGACCAAAGATGATTATAGACTCTACTAACTGACATGAAAGGAATTTTGATTGATTGATTGACATTCCTTTTGGACCAACATTGGCTCATAGGACGGAAATCATATCTTTCCATGTCTGACGACTCGCAGCCGCCCGCTGTATGTCTTGGATGGACTTGAATCCCAAAGTTGTACTCTCTCTAGTGATGGTTCTACGTAGAGTCTCCTTTGCCATGCCTTGCTTTGCTTTCTTTTGCCCTTCGCTGACCATGTGAAAGCTTGGTGAGGTAGTCGTGAGTTCGTCTATTCTGATAACGTGGCCGAGATAGGCCCATCGACGTCTTTTGATATTTCTTGATACGTAGATTTGGTTCGATTCTTATGAAAGGAATACTGGGTTGTTTTAGATTTGCTCATTTACCACCTAAGAATTTATTAAATTCGCTTAAGTCACAAGCAGGGTCGGTAATGAAGATTTTAAGATATTGACTTCTACTCTGAAGTGATTGCTGAACTCAAGACAAGTAGACACATGATTATAACTCTGCAAGTCAGACTGCTTTCTTTTGTTTGCAAGAATGTTACTAGCTTTCCAGACAGACTTACTGTCCGATTTAATTTCTCAAAGTATTTTTTTCTTCTCTTGCCTAATTAAATATTGATCTCCATTTCTAAATAATCGGTAGCTAGTGAATTCCTTATTTGTGTGGGCCTGATCTCTTTCCCTCATTACTTGCAATATCTCAGTTGTTATTTAGGGATACTTCACTTGATGTTTAACTCTCACCTCTTTAATGGGAACACACGACAGTTACTGCTATATTCAGGAATATGGGACGCTGTAACTACATGATTTGAACTCGCAATTCAGCTACATCTAACATTCGCCTCTTCCGCAATCATATTCTCTCTGCTCAAAGTGATATATGTCATCGTTTGCAAAAGATGCAGGATAACGTATATTGGTGAGACTGCCCTCAGATTAGGGGACTGCGTGCAAAAACATCTGTACGACATCGCCTAGCATGCTTCGAAACCAGTAACAAATTATTTCAAAGGCCCCAACCACAGAGGCAAATCTGATTTTCTGGTAACAGCCATCAAACAATGTCACGCAGATGACACAAGCCGCCTAGCGCTTGAGAACCGCTGCATTCAAATTATGGGACGCTGGAGCAACATGGGTTAAACTCCTGTTCAGCTACACTTAACATTCTCTTCAATCATTATAGTACCTCTCCACTAAGCTCCACCCCTTCTTACTTGTCAAACCTCCTCACAGCATCACTTTGCAACCCCTCTTCCCCAATCATCTATTTCACCTTCTCCTGGCTAGGTCAACATTGTATCACTCTCTCTCCCCTCCATGGCTCCCCATCCACCACCCCCAGTTACAACCCACCGACCACATATCACAGGTCTCCATTTAAACAGTCTCCACGTTCTACTAAATCAATTCCTGACACACACCGCCGGACACGCCATACCTTACAATTTACAGCTAAGTACTCTATTTAATTCTTTAATTAATTAATTTTTTTAGTATTCATGTGAATCTATACTTTATTTCCTCTCTCAGTTTCTTCGTCCTGTATGTTTGTGTATGAGAAGGCTGACGCCGAAACGTCACCACTTTCTAATCGTTAAGTAATAAAGCTGTTTCTACATTTTCCCTAGTTTATACATTCTGCACAAAGTTCCATTCCTCTCTCACTTGTAACATATAGTTCAGAACCTCCTCACAGCATCGCATTACAACCCTTCTAACCCTACTATAGTCACATATCCCCTCTTCTCCCAGCTAGATTACCATTGTATCATTTTCTCCCGTGGTTCCCCCCCCCCTCTCCCCATTCACGATCCACTTATTACACACCACAAGTCTCCTTTTAAACATTATTTACACTCCACCATGCGTACTTCTGAACACATTCTCTTATAAGTCACAGCTTCTTACAAATCACAGCTAAGTGCTTCAATCATTTCTCTCCAGAATTCCCTGTCTTTAGACTTGATTATGAGATGCGCCAGTGACTTTCTTCCTAGTCACACTGACAGCCCATCCAGTAATTTCTCTCTCTGTCTTCCTCTGTCTCTTCTTCCTTTAATTTTTCCAGTTGCCACAGTGTGTTTCAATTTTCCTCTTCTCAGAAAATGTCCTACAAATCTCGCTTGTCTGCCTCTGATCTTTGCCGTAATTTGCCTTCTAACTCCAGGTTCTCTTAAGACTTTTTCGTTAGTTTTCTTAGCTGTCCATGGCACCTTCAACATCCTGCTTATGAACCACATTTCCATGGCCTCCATTTTTCACAGTACTCTCTTATTCATAGACCATGCTTCACATCCATAAAACAAAATTGGCTCGATGTAACATTTAAGTACTCGGAATCTTGTTTCCATTGATATAGATCTGTTGCACACGATGTTTCTCATTTTCTGGAATGTAAAACTAGGAAAAAAGTAAGAGCAGCTTTATTACTTAACGACTACAAAGTTGTGACGTTTCGGCGTGAGCTTAATCATACAAAAACATACAGGACGAAGAAATAGAGAGAGGAAATAAAGTATAGATTCACATGAATACTACTAAAATTAATTAATTAATTAAATAGAGTACTTAGCTGTAAATTGGCAGATGTGGCTTGTCCGGCGGTGTGTGTCAGGAATGGATTTAGTAGAGCTTGGAGACTGTTTAAATGAAGACACATTTCACTTTATCGACTGCTTTACAGTTATCTATGAAGCATAAAATATATGTCTATCTTTACTTCTATTGATCTCTCCATCAGTGATGTCATTATGTATGTGGCATTACTTGTGCCTTTTCCTTCGACGAAGCCACACTGTTCTTCAGCGATTTCTGGATTTATTTTGCCCCTGACTCTTCTCATGGCAATACGAAGCAAGGTTTTGGTAACATGGCTCATAAGACTAATGGTTCGATTGTCTTCACATTCAACTGCATCTTGTTTCTTTGGTAGGGCAATGAAAACTGATTGCAAAAGGTCTAATGGGACATAGTTACTGTTATAGATGTCATTCAACAATCTGGTAATTATTTCTATGCCAAGCTCTGCTAATGCTTCCAATTCTTCCTTGGTGATTTTATCTGCTCCTGGTGCTTTGTTGCTTTTCGTGTGTTTGATGGCTTCTTCAACTTCTGCTTTTAATATGGGAGCCCTTTATTATTATTTCGTATATCTATTTCGCTTCTATTGTCCTCATAGAGTTCTCTAATATATTAGTATCATCTTGCCATTATTTCATCTCTATCCACTCCTGTATGCCCCTCCTTTGACTTCAGGCAACCAGCCTTGTGGTATGTTCTTTTGTATGTTAACTCCTTTATTTGTTTGTACGTATCTCTTGCGTTTCCATGCTGGTGTGTCTCTATTTCATTACGTTTCTTATTTAGCCACTCTTCTTTAGCTTTATTGCATTTGTGTCATATTTCTTCATTTATTTTGTTCTACTCATCTTTATCTTCCTTAAGACTTTTCCGATCCATTAGTTGCAAAAATTCTTCTGTCACCCACCCCTGTTTAGTGTGTCACTTATTTGGAGGTAGGATTTCGATAGATGTTTACTGAATAGTCTTTAAGCATATTCCATTGTTCATCAATCGTTTCAATCTTCTTTATAGCATTATACCTATTATTTACTATGGTCCTGTATTGTTCTTATATTGTCTTATCTTTCTGTAACAGCTCTCTATTTAGTTGTTTTTTGTTTGTTTTTTTTTTGCTTTTAGCTGCTACTTTTAATTTCTTTAGCCTGATTCTCACTTTTTCTACGACTGGGATGTAGTCGCTTGTAATGTGCGCTTGGTCTTGTTTTCACGGATATTAGTGAGTTTCTGAATCTTCTGCTGGTCATAATGTAATCTATCTGGTTACGTCTGGTATTATTTGGGCTTTTCCATGTCCATGGTCGCCTAGGGTGTTGTTGAAACCAAGTATTTCTTATTATCATGTTACTCTTTTCTGCCAACTCAATCAACATCTCTCCTCCTTTGTTTCTGTTTCCTAGTTCATACTTGCCAGTAGTTTCATTGTCCTGTTCAGTCCCTACTTTTGCATTTAAATCACCCAGCGCAAAGTTTACTTCCCATGGTTTGCACTATTTCATTGACATGTCCCGATTGTTGTAAAATTCTTTTATCTCATCATCAGAGCTTTCTGAAGTTGGTGCGTATACTTGGATGACATTTGGGTCTTTTGAGTGACCCTGTAATTCAACTATTAACACTTTGTTCGATATGCACCAGAAACCTTTCACGGTTCTTGCTGTCTTCTTATCCAATATTATGCCAACTCCATTTATACACTGGTTTCCACCTGAATATATTATTTTGAAGTCTTTATGATCTCTGCTTCCTGCTCCAGTCCATCTCATTTCACATGAACCAAGGATATTAATTTCCACTCTTTTCATTTTTTTTGTTCGATGTTTTCCAGTTTTCCAAGTTCTGTTAGTGTTCTAATGTTCACTGTTGCAATTACTGTGGTGTTACTATTGTTTTCTTTGCGTACAGTAGTTGGATGACGATCTGGTATCACCTGTCGCACGTGATAGTTCCTACCGGACGAGGTGGTTCCACTGGAACCCCCATTAACGTCGTTATGATTCAAAGAATTGTGGATTGTCGTGATTGTTCTTTGGAATGTACAGTGTTGGTTTCCCCTTGCCTTCCACCGGTTTGTTTATGGTTTACTCCATTAGCCTTTGACTCTGGCCAGAGCCTACTCTACAAGGCAGCAGTGGGTTTGAAATCAGAGTTTTCCCTCTCCTAGATGAGTTGCAACCCAAAACGAGTCTCACCTACCCGAAGGGTCTGGTTTACAGGCGCCAGATACTCGCCTTTCGCCCTTTCTCCTTTCGGTTTAAACAGTTCCGCCACGAGAAGGCCAGGAGCTGGACTTTGACTGTCAGAGGCTATTTGAGACGTGCGCCTTTGAGACATTTAATTGGAGTGGAGAGCTTATCCTCCACCCCACTTCCGGCTATTACACTCCTTAGAACCTAAATCTTATGATTCTGCTTAAATCTGCTTTTTGTTTTCTTTTTGGTAAATAAATCACCAGCTAGAGACAACACACAGTGAACAGTGTGAAGTAATAGACAAGTATGGAATAACATAAACTCACAGTTTATTAATGGAAAAAAAAAAGATGAGTGGTGATAAGTGAAGGTGAGAGAAAACTGATAACAATCAGTACAAATGTACAGGCAGCTCCACTTCCCAGCAAGAGCTAGTTTGCCATATAGGATGGAAGTGAACAACTCTCACACCACATTAACGCTGCAAACATACATAATGCAGGCACAACAAAAGAGCTTACTACTTGCTGTATCAGAAATATGCATTGAATCCACACACAACATCACAAATATTATAAGCTCACTGGTCTATCAAAATCTCGAAAAAGAACTATTTTTACATTCTGTAGTTCAGCTATATTGTCACAGCAAACAATTACTACACATGGTGACACTTACAAACTACACAACTGAAATCATGCTGAAACACGCATTGTCCTATCAAACGAACATTCTAAGCGCGACTCTGACTACAGGTGCACTCTATCACAGCAGAAGCATCACTTCAAACTAATCATTCTCATTATCCCCATAATCTTAGGCATAAGCTCCCGCCTTTCCCTGCCATAGTCGATATAGCGACAACTTCCTGTTAGTCTAGTGACTGCCATGTTCGTTACAGCGATTTTGTTTCGTTGCAACGTAAAACTATTGTAAAACGTTTTATTGTACACGATTTATCTGGGCATGTCTGGTGACCTTTCATAGTTCAATCCAAAGCGTGGCCAACAACCGAACGAAATACATATTTTACGGCAGAAATTTCAGTATTTATTGTGATTTCGGAGGCATAAAGGACATGTCCTATGACCCGACCACTGTTCCTGAATGTACCCCCAAGTACATCTAGACTTATTAAATTTACTGGAGAAGTAGTTAGATGGTTATTTCAGACATTATTTTAGTGAGAATGTCACCACATGGCGAGATCGGACGAAAATTTAAGTAGATCTAGATTTCGCCGGTGGTAAACATTGTACATCTAGGCACCGCCGACGGTAAGCACTACACAATTATCAGCTAAAATCATCACACTACTTCTTTTTTCCTAAAAATATAAAACAAAACTCTTCATTTATGAAATCTTCTTACATTTGCAACTACTTTCATGCATAATATGTATAGTTTTAAAGTGGAAATACTTTGTAAATTCACTTTTACAACTATACCCCCTATACATATCAAGACCCGTGCTTTTTGTGTGGCACTGACGGGAACGTCTGCGTTTTTTTCCCGGGCATGAGAAGAGTTAAATATCAGCTACAATTTCTCTTAGACTCTTCAGAAAATTTCTTTCACGAAAAAAACAAAAAGCGTGAATCTATCCGTTTACTGACCTTCGGTAATCAACTAACAAGACATTTCAGATTTGACGTTTCCGTTACTAAATTTAAGCGGCTAGAAAAACATGTCACTGTAAAATCTTCTGAATCCAGTGAAGTTGACAAGTGTCTTACTTTAACCTTTCCTTGAACTCCGTACGTCATAAATAAGGGCTTTAAAAACTTCGCCTTAATACTAAATTATCTTAGATTGTTTCCCTTTGATCGAAAAAAAGTCTACAGTGATCAAATGCAGTACTGAAATGCTGCTACACTTGCAACTCTTTCAGAAATGATTCTAAGTTGAATTTGTTGAGACTTCGAAGTTTAATGTTAAATGTTTGTTTTTGAGAACTTTAAATCCATTTCATGCCCATGTGCAACAGACCGGATAGCGATCACTCAGTGATGTGTGAGGGACTTTACATTCTATAATGTTTTCTGGATGAGTTACATATATGTTATTTATTAGTATGGATGATGTTTCGGTTACTCTGGTAGGTGTAGTGATAATTTTGGATAAATTGTATAATAAAACAATGTCATTCCATGTAACATTTGACTCTACTCAATACTGAAATCTCCAAGAACAGCTGTATCCTTTAACTTAAATGACAAAACATAATCCGCCATACTTGTAAAGTGATCATACCATGATGCTGTTGCATGTGGATTACGACAAAGAAACCTAGTTAAGACTGGACTCTGCTTTGGAAGTCACTGAAGAAAATATACAAGCGCTAGCGAGCACACAGACACACACATACACACGCACGCACGCACGCACACACACACACACACACACACAAGCTTCAGGAAAACATGAATAGTAACTTAATTTAATAGATAACTGAAGGTAAGGAGATAACGTTAAGTGAGAGAAGACACTTTGTGCTGGTAAAATGACAGACTGTGGAAAGAACATAGTGTGCAGAAAAGGAAACAATGCTAAAGAAACATGGGTGTAAAAGGCTGATAATAGAAACAAAACCTGATAGTGAAGAGAGAATGAATGAATGAATGAATAATCTTTATTTTTCAAGGGTAAAGAATTGGGCACGCAGGCCCGTCTTACATTCTGCCTTGAGAGAGACTGATTGATTGATTGATTGATCTTTATTTCAAAAGGGTTAAGAATTGGGCACGCAGGCCCGTCTGACATTCTGCCCTTTATCATACATCTTTCACTCTATTCCAGACATTCTACAAATATGCTGTTCATATAACAAACATAACTAACATTGAAGCTGAGAGACATAAAATAAAATATAACATTTACGTTTCGCTCTTAAACATTCACTCAGTACAGAAGTAACTACATACATTATAAATGACTATCTACTAAACAAAATTTTCGGTACTATTCAGAAAACAATTAACTGTATTCGGTGTCTGTAAGAGCAGCTTAAGATAACTTTTAAGTTTTATAATTCATGGAGGCATGTAGTCAACATCAAATAGATTTTGGGAAAGTTTGTATTTGTAGAAAGGAGTATAATTTATATTTTGTTTATACATGATGGGAGGGTATTCCAAAGATGAGCGCAGAATAACTAAAGCTTTTCTTGTAAAGACCAAGTCTAGGTTTTTGGAAGACATGTGTTGTTCAAGCGTTGGCTGCACTTTGGGCTAAATTTAAACAGGTTCCATAGATAAGGCGGACCATGCCGTGAAAGAATTTGATGTACTAACTTGACTTTGCTGAAGAGGAACCTGTTCTTAAGATGCAGTATTTTGATACGTTTGTGCTGGTTAGTTGTTTGTGCTTGATCTGTGTCACTAATAAGCTTTACTGCTCGCTTTTGGAGTGAGCAAAGCCTAGGGAAAGAGAGAGAGAGAGAGAGAGAGAGAGAGAGAAATATAAACATCTTGTACTGAAAAAAAAGTATAGATAGCATAAACTATACACCTACCATGTATTGAAAAACAGATCAAACTATAAACAAATCAATAATAATAATCAGTAATAATGTAAAAATCTAGTATCAAACAGTGTATGCAGATAAAAAAAAGACAAAGTTAAAAATTATATATTAACAAAGAGAATGAAGGCAACCATTTTTGTCTTTTTTATGATGATGAGGATATTGACGGTTTTAGAAAGCGAGTAGAACACAAAGAATGTTAAATCTCAAACTTGATGAGACAGAAGTGTCAAGTAAGGGAGAGAAGCAAAATGCGACGAAAGCAGTCAGCACACACAAGATGAAGGGCTTATATCACACACACACAGTTGCAGTAACAGTGCCAGGATAGCAAATATTGTGTACAACCGAAGATGTACTTAGATGCCTTCATTGCTGCACTCTTCATGTATATAATTACCTCAAGGAATGTATTAAAATAGCATCTGGGATATCACCCTCAGGTCTAGCGCACAATAAGGACTAATTACAAGATGAAAACGTTATAACACGTTGCTAGCGCCGCTTGCGTGAAATACACGACGTATTAATACGTTCATAACAATAGAGAACGATATTAGGGCGTCTAATAGTCTATATCTATGACAGCGTAAAATTATAAGGAAATAGCTGAGGAAACTTGAAATGAGAACACTGAAGAACAGCCAATTTTGACCTGCAAGCCCTACAGTTAATAATGTCTCCATGCAATTCTTTGTTGAAGCATCGAGTTTCCTGTTCGTGATCACTTTTTTTAACGACCTTAGAGATGTAAAAAGATCACAAACTTTAACAGCTACTAGGGTTGGAAGCAATACTGGAGTTAGATGGGCATGTAAGTAGAGTTTGATGGGCATGAAAGTAGAGTTTAATGAGCATGTAAGTAGAGTCTGATGGGCATGTAAGTAGAGTTTGATGGGCATGTAAGGCAAAGAAGCTACTGGGGAATAGCCTAAAATGTGATATTGATTTTGGCGTCACGTTAGATCACCCTGGTCTAGTTGCTTGTGTTTTGTTACTTCCCTTGAAGACAGACGCCGTATAATACAGAAATGCTTTCTCCCAAAAGACACTGTTTCGGGTGTCTACATATGAGACCTTTCTCAACAGCTTATTAATTCAGACACCGTATCACTGAGAGATTGTGTAGTTTTCTTGATATTTTGGTGACGATCAAATTACTTTGTCTTGACTTTCTGGATTTCTCGAGGCGTATACAAGAAGGTGAGTAAATGTCTACTGGACTCTCATAGGTTTCCATTTAGCTCCACCAAGACGAAAAACCACATCAATCTTCACTTCATTCGTCAGACTTTTGCAACGTTGCCTTTTGCCGGAGAGCACTCAAGAACTGTAGGTACGGTCGTGGCCAGCCATAGGTGCCAACCCAGACAAAGGTACAGACACCCTTCCTGCTCTGGCCATAGCAACATCAAATTTGTAATTTAATATTCTTCTTAAAATAAATAAAAATAAACTAAAATAAAATAAATGTGTCCTTGTTGTTCGTATCCTTTCTTCAGATCTTCACTTTCATAGTTCTTTATTACCCAGTTATTTTCTTGCCCCTTCGTCATTTTTCATTTGTTCTTTTCAAGTTCTTTCTTTTTTTTTACTGTTGTTTGCACCCAGTATTACAAAAATATATTGTCTGTTCACATTCTTTCTTTCATCATTAATTTGGTCTATTTACAAGCAAAATAACAGACGTATATTTTAAAGTTCTGGTTTGTTAATTTTAGTCTTTTGTCTTTTTTAAAATTAAAGCATTATCTTTCATTTTAGCAAAACACTGAAACGACTAAACAGCGCCACAGATGATGATCTCTAAGCTAATGTTTCTCTAGAGCCCGTCATTGAAAAAAAAACAACCTTTCTTTTCTAAAATGTGCTACAAATGACCAGGATCGTTACATTATTAACTATATTTAATTGGACTGTTACATTTACAACTGACTAATCACGCCAACAAGCATTGAACTGTAAATATTCTGTTATTTCAATGGTCATTTCCCTCCTTCCTTCCTCTTTTTTTCTCAAGACTACCATTGATTATTATAACACCCCTGGCCCTATACACTCGAAATTCACACACATACAAACAGTCTCTCTCAAACACAGATAGAAAAGAGTGTACCCAGGGTTTTTGCCTCAGCTGCTCACATTGTTCATGGCTTGAACACGAACCTGGCTCACTAGAGTTCGGTGCACAGCTTTGAACACGAACCTCTCTCGCCAGCATTATGCTCATTAACCTCAGCACAAACCGCACTCATAAATTTCTTATAGATGAAAGATTTTTAAAACGGAGTGAAATTTGCCTAAAGATATGGGCACATGATGGAAGAGTTGATAGCAACACAAAAATCCTTGTCACGCCTCTTTCCCGCGAGCGATGTGACTTTCCTTGTGGCTACGAGTTAGCTCTTGGCAGCTGATGCCACAGATAGAGAACTTGGACCGTATTTATTCTGCTTTGAATGTTTTAAACTAGCTATTTCGTCGGAATGAATAATTTAAAGTACGAGAACATATTCAACGCCTTTTCTTGCATCTGCTCCAGTGTTTTTTTTTCTTTCACAATGACCCTGAACCTGCCCCCTAAATATGCGGGCTGGTACAAAGTTCATCCTAATCCAGTTTCTTTTTTATATATACCCGCACGTAATCTTTTTGCCTGTTGGCAATGAACAGTTGTTGCGTCAAGAAATCATGAGTTTTACAGCATATTGTACAATGTTTAGGACTAGAGATGAAATTGTTTTATGAAAATAAGATTTTAAAATTAATTGACCGTGCACTATATTTAAAAATGGCGCATTAAATATGTTGTTTGATGAAAAATATAAGTAATAAAAATGTCTCCCATTGCTGGCAAACTCTGGTAGCAGTCTGCTCTAGCTATGGTGGACGGTGTAACAGAGAGGAGGAACTTTACATGTTTTAGAGTTTGATTGCATTGCATATTATCATGGCAACGAAAAAACTTCTTCATGCAATCATTATGGGTGCACCTGGGTCTGGAAAAGGCACGATTTCATCGCGAATTGTACACGACTTTGGAGTAAAGCATCTTTCTAGCGGCGACTTGTTACGAAAACACATCCAAGATAAAACAGGTGCGTGTAAACTATGGCAGCCTCATGTTTCTCACTTGATGATTGGAATATGATGATAAATTTGTTTAAATAATGAAAAAAAATAGATAAAGGAAAACTACACTAGTTTGTCATAATAGCAGATATTACAGCGTTTGTGCCATACACAACGAAGGATAGCTGTAGATTATGAGAGGGTTCTGTGAAGAGAGCGTGTATGTTCCGGATGCAGCAATATGGTCACAGACTGGTTTTCATATGTGAGCACGATTAAACCAATGGAGTTTTATTATCTCTGTAAAGCTCATGGATCAGACTAAGTGATTACTTGTGTCTGCAGTTTTACATGAATATTGTTTCATACTCATACGTGGTTTGAAAAAAAAAGAACAAGATCAGTTCACAGGGATAAAAAACTATGGAGGAATGGTACTGGTAGATGATTATAGTTTTAAAAAAATATTGGCAAGGAATGCATAAATTCTAGGAACCAGGTTGCCTTTAGCAACTAAATATTCTGTGGAAGCATGTAGCATTTTTTGTGTTTGCAGCGTTGTAAGATATTCCTATTTCAGCCATATCATCATTACAGTAATTGCACTAGGATTTTGTTGAAACAAATAACACCTGTACCTGTCGTTCACCTTGCATAAACACCAGTTTTGGCAAAAACGTTTGATACCTTATCTCTCTTTCTCTCTCTGATCCATGCCAATTAGGTGTTTGTCATCATTGATTTCCATAACTATATATCTTTTGCTCTTTGTATAAGTTGCTCTGTGCCACTCTTTTAGTATGTCAGGTAACACGTTTCTTTGTCTTCTTCTGTCCTTTTTTCCCTCCAGTTTTCCTGTTGTCATTAAGTGTTCCAGTATGCCTCTTCTTAAAACTTGTCCTACAAATCTAGACTGTTGTGTTCTAAATTTTCCCATAATTTCTCTCTTTTGCCCAGTCTTGCTTAGAAGCTTTTTGTTTTCTTGGCTGTCCATGGCATTCTCATCATTCTTCTTATGAACCACATCTCCTCTGCTTCCAGTAAATTTTGAGTACTCTTTTTATTGTCCGTGTTTCTCATCCATATAATAATATGGGTTCAGTGTAACACTGAGTAGCTCTTTTTTTGGTGTTTATTGACAGAGCTAAATGCACAGAACATTTTTCATTTTCATAAATGCTGACTTGGCCTGGGCTATTGTGCCTCTTATTTCAGTTTCGCATTCCCTGTATTGTGTTATTCTTGTTCCTAAATACTTGGAATTTGTCCGCTTGCTCTAATTCTGTGCCATTTACTTTGATGCTACATTTTGCTGGTGCTTCTTCCTTGGATATGACCTTGACTTCTGTCTTCTTATTATTTAAACAAAGTCCTTTCTCCTCAGTTTTTTTCGACGATTTTATCTAACAAGGCTGTAGCTCTTCTTTGCTTTAAGCTATCAGTACCGTGTCGTCTGCATATCTTAGACTGCTTAGGTTGTGTCCACCCACTGCTATTCCAGTCATGTTCTCAGTGTCTCATAATCCTTTCACTACATAGGTAGAAAAAGGTCAGGGGAGAAAACACATCCTTGCCGTACTCCTACTTGTGTGTTCTGACACTCTCCTGTTTGATTATCAGTCCTGACTGCAGCTGTTTGTTTCCAATATAGCTGTATAATTTAACAGATTCTCAGGTCTTTTGCATGTATATTTATGTCTTTTAATATCTGTATGATTTATTTGTATTTTACTTTATCAGATGCTTTACAGTAATCTGTAAAACATGGACAAAGATCTCTTTTCACTTCTTTGGCCCATTCTATCAGTGATCTTGTGATATGTATTGCATTACTTGCACCTTATACTTTTTTTTTAAATGCAAAATTAAAAACACATTATAAACATTAATGAGAATTAAATGTTCAGGTGAAAAGTTTTTATCTTTTTTTGTGGCAAGATTTAATGTTTACAGAATGTTGACATGTTGAACCAAAGTCAAAACTGACTGATTCTCCTCCATTCAAATTGAGCATCACCAACCTGCTGACCCAATTATCCTAAACCAATTTCACAACACAAAAAGAAATGGAAAAACTAATTATGTCAGTCTGTAAGAACAGCGAAGAGCAAAACTTCTGTCTTAATGCAAAGAAAACTAAATTGATGACAACTGACAAAACAAAAAAGGCAGATGTGTATCAGTGAGGAAAAATTGAAAGAATTGGAGAGTTTTGAATATCTTGGATCACAGCTATCTAATATGAAGATACGATGAGGGAAATTAAAAGGAGGACATCTATCACTCTTCAGAAAGTAAAACAACTAAAGAATCTGTGGAGAGGAACAGACAGAACTACAAAAATAAGATTTTTAAGGGCGTGCATCTTTCCCCTCACAACATATGCCTGTGAGACCTGCACACTTAACAAAACAGCTGAGAAACACATAAATGCCTTTGAATGTAAATGCTACAGAAGAATTCTTCAGATATCATGGACACAAAAAAGAACAAATATATCCATACTGCAAGAACTCAGAATTGAAGAAGGCTGGCTAGTAAAGAGGATTAAAGAGAAAACTTAAATATTTTGGACACATTAAACGTCATGATAATCTAGAGAAGACCGTCTTGGAAGGGTACATAATGGGAAAAAGAAAGAGGAAAACCAAGGCGAAGATGGCTGCAAGACATCGTTGTTGATCTGCAAATAGATGCATCAGTAGCAGGCCATCTTGCTTACAACCGAGAGACCTACAGGAGTGCTGTTAGTGAGGCAAAGTTCTGCAAAGGACATGCAAATGAATGAATGAATTGTATTCTTACTTTAGTTCTGAGAACTAGTAGAATAATCTTTTTTTTTTTTTTCATGATTCCTCTACTTTTATAGGGTTGGTTATTCATAGATAACCTGCTTCATTCACCTGTACTGACATATTTGACATGGCCATATTTTATCCCTTACAACCCTTTGGTTTGTCGCCTTTTGGTACATATAAATTATAGTCTAACTTTTTTGTGTTATATGTTTAAGCTAATATTTCAGACTGTGAGACAGTAAAAGTTTAACAGCACATAAATCTACAGTTGGTAAGTTAAGGCGAAAATAAATATAGTGGATAAAAATCCCATTATGCCATGATGGAGAAAGCCACCAAGCTGTGGTAATTTGATTAAGATGTGGTCATTAATTTTTAATCCTAGTGATATACAGTAAATATAAGCATTTTTTTTTATCCTTAGCTAATGGTCTGTTGGCCAAACGTTATGTTGACTCAGGAGAGCTTGTTCCAGATAATGTGATGATGCGAATGGTCTTGGGTGATCTTTTACATTTGCAAAATGCTGGTTGGCTGTTGGATGGTAAGTCAGACCAAATAAATTTATAAAGGAGGTCCAGAGATTGAAATTGTTTAGTTCATTTAGCTATTTCTGGAGAATAAACCTGCAGACTGTATAATGAACACTGAAGTACAGTTTCTGTGCTGAAATGTATGGCTAAGAATTGTCACAGAATAGTAGCGGAAAAACCGCATTGTTAAGCAAAGAAAGATGATCGGCAGATGGGAATGTTGTACATATACAGTACAATATTATTAAGTACTTATAATTTCTTCCCCTGAAAAAAAAAATGGTGGCCATATAACAGCAGGAAAGAACTTGTAAAGGATGATACAGAAAAGTAGGGAGTAAGCAGGAGTAACTGTGAATGGTAATCTGTGCATAGAGAGAAGGGCAGTGCTTTTGTTAACCCTTTGATTCCCACAGAGGTGAAATAAAGAAATGTATCCTGTTTCTCAGAATTCCTCTATAGCAGAATCTTCACTCATTTGAATGCACAGCCTTAGCTGACTCAGTCAGTCGTTTGCATGCCCCTTGTGGAACTTTGCCTCCCTAGCAGCTCTCCTGTAGGCCTCTCATTTGTAAGCAAGATGGCCTGCTGTTGATTGCATCCATTCAAAGATCATCAGTGATGTCTTGCAGCCATCTTCGCCTTGGTCTTCCTCTCTTTCTTTTTTCCCATTATATACTCTTCCAAGACTGTGTCTTCTCTAAATTATCATGACGTTTAATATGTCCAAATTATTTCAGTTTTCTCTGTTTAATCTTCCTTACTAGCCAGCCTTCTTCAGTATTAAGTTCTTGTAGTATGGATATATTTGGTTTTTTTTTTTTGTGTCCATGATATTTGAAGGACTCCTGTAGCATTTACATTCAAAGGCATTATGTGTTTCTCATCTGTTTTGTTAAGTGTCCAGGTGATGAGAAAGATGCATGCCCTTAAAAATCTTATTGTTGTAGTTCTGTCTGTTCCTCTCCACGGCTGCTTTAGTTATTTTACTTTTTGAAGAGCAAAGATGTCCTCCTTTTAATTTCCCTAATTGTATCTCCATTATTAGTTAGTAGTGATGCAAGATATTCAAAACTCTCCACCTCTTCCAATTTTTCCTCATTGATATATATTTCAGCTGCCTTATTTGTTTTGTCAGTTGTCATCAGTTTAGTTTTCTTTGCATTAAGAAAACTATATTGCTGACTAGATTGCATATATACAAGGGCAAGTCAAAAGTAACCAAACTTTAAAAATTTGTATAAAACGTACAAATCCAGGGTTATTCGTGTCCGTAAAACATTTCAAAATGTCACAACAAAGAAACTATGTAATGGATCATGATAATTCTTATGCCAAGAAAGAGAAACTCTTCAAGTTTTTTCAAAATAAAGCCTGCGCGCAGAGCTCCCGTGGTTTGCTGCTAGGAGGCAGCAGTAGCAAATATGGTGTTCAGTAAAATTGAGCAGTCATTTTGTGTTTTGGAATACACAAGAACCTCATCTGTTGTGACTGTACACTGACAATTTCGAGCAGAACTCCAGAAGGCACAACCTGTTTTCAGCAGTGTCGAGAAGTAATATGCGAAATTCCAGGATGAAGGCTGTCTTTGCACTGCTCCTTGGCAGGGATGTCTAGGACCTAGTGAAGAAACTGTGAATCATGTTAGAGAAGCTTACCAGCAAAGCCCCCACAAGTCCACTACGCATGGAAGTTTACAGCTAGGAGTCTCACAATCAACAGTATGTTGAATTCTCTGTGTAGTGAACTTGCGGAGGCTAAGCTTGAAGAGTTTCTCTCTCTTGGTGTAAGAATTATCATGATCTGTTACATAGTTTCTTTGTTGTGAAGTTTTGAGATGTTTCACTGACTTATAAATAACCCTGTATAATAAAAAACTCCTTATCACCTTTCAACCTGGTTCCTGTTGTGTCCAGTGCTGGTCTGCAACCTATGCCACTAATGTCTAGATTCTTTAGGGGGAAAAAAATCTTCTTAACTGATCCTGTTTAATCCCTTTGTCCATACTGAACTTCTTCCACCAAGTGCCTCCTTGGGTGGTCCAAACACACGATAATCACATGGTGTGGGGTCAGGTGAATATGCAGGATGTGGGAAACACTCAAAATGCAGATGTGTAATTTGTTGAGTTGTTGCATGTGCTATATGAGAGTGAGTGGTATCATGTTTTAACAACACCCCAGAACTGAGCAAACTGTGATGTTTTGACAGGACTGAATGATTAAAGTGGTTCTCAAGCAGTATGCTTCACTGTTGATAGTAGTTCATCTGGGCATATAGTGTTCCAGGATTGGGTCTTTACAGTCCCAAAAGGGCATGAGCATCAGTTTTCTGGCCAGAGGAATTTATAGAACTTCTTTGGTTTCAGCGAGAAAGAATGTCGCCGTTCCTTGCTGATACACTTTGTCCCTGTCTGGAAGTATTGTACCCAGCATTAGTTTTCAGTGACTACACATCATAGACAACTGTCTCCTTCAGCTTCAGAACATACAGTAGATATCCTCATGATGTTATTTCAGATTAGGGGTGGGTTGTTTTGGTACTCACCTGGCAGAGACTTTTATGGTGCTGCAACACTTTGTGAATGTTGTGGTGCGCCAAACCATGGCTTACCTTCAGTTCTCCAGCCGCATCATCGATTGTTACCTATCAGTTTTCCCTTATTTATTCCATTTCAGAGGTCAGCTGGAGTGAGCTGCATCTGCCAATATTACACCCCACTTTAAACTTCCTGTACCATTCATTTATTCCATGTTCCAAATATTATGTTTTTGACGTTCTAAGGTCATAATCTATTTTTATCCGTCCAATTTTGAGGTTCCTCTAACTGTTCCGTAACACTACTCTATTTTCTGGAGATGAGGTCGTTGTCCCCACCCTCCAAAACCCCCTTTCCTCCTTCCCCCCCGACCTGGAGGACCAGGGTGCAAGTTTCATCCAACCCCTACCAGCGCAGACCTTCCCAGCTTGGTTGAACCTGCCAGGAGTCAAATTCCCGCTGGTATAGCTCTGGGGGTGGTCAGGGTACACAAGCTGTCAATTGCAGATCTTTGAGAACAAGATCCTAAGAAGAATCTTTGGGCCCACAAAGGATACCAACAGTGGAAAATGGAATGAATGAATGAATAATCTTTATTTTTCAAAGATTATTCATTCATTCATGGAGAGCTAGAAAGAACACTGAACAGCTTATTTAAATCCCAACGAATTATAAATGTCTTGAAACCGAACAGACTACGCTAGCTGGGGCATGTAGAAAGAATGGAAAAGAACAGACAAATAAAAATTATGTATGCACAAGAGATAGAGGAAATAAGACCAAGGGATGGAAAGACAACATAGAAGAGGATATAAAAGAAATTGTTGTCACCAACTGGAGAGAGAAAAGAAGAATAGAGAGGAATGGAGGTGAACTTTATCTGCAGCAGTGAGCCTTAATGGCTGTGAAAGCTGAAGAAGAATACCATTTATATACCTGCAGAAGTTACACACATGTCCCCATGCTGCCTCTTCATTCTGCAGTGAATAACTACACATTGTTCTTCTCACATGCATGCTTCCAAGTGAGTAGCCATCTTTGTTCTGATCCACTGATGTCATATTTCCAAAGTAGCCAGTGTGGCACCACACACGTTCATCTAGAGAGGGATAGTGTAACATATCTGTTTAGTACAGCTGTCTACTACTCAGTTTAGTTTTTTGTTTTTTTTTTAAGAGCAAAGTTGAAGTTATTTTTTAACTCCCTTGAATCAGTCTTCAATTTTGAAAAAGAAATCAGTGTTTAATCAGGAATTCAGAGTCAGAAAATTACTTTTTGGGGTTCTGTCCTACCCCCTTTCATTCCCAGAGCTCTGAAGATTTCTGGTTTGGTGAAAATTCAACACTCAAGTTCACAAGGTTAAGTAGGTCAAGATGAAATTATTTATACTCAGGAATTGATTTTGATAAAGTGTCGGGGATGCAGTTTGTTCATCAATCACTAGGCAGAGATCCAGACGTGTTAAGAAGTTGGGAAGAAAATTGAAACTATCAACTATAATGCATCTGCCGCTTCATTGTGCATACTGTTGTAGCAGTGTTAGTATTGATTGATTGATTGATCTTTATTTCAAAAGGGTTAAGAATTGGGCACGCAGGCCCGTCTGACATTCTGCCCTTTATCATACATCTTTCACTCTATTCCAGACATTCTACAAATATGCTGTTCATATAACAAACATAACTAACATTGAAGCTGAGAGACATAAAATAAAATATAACATTTACGTTGAGGACAAAGCAGTAACCCCATTAAATGTATTGTCTTTCTTAATTCTTAAAACAATTTCCAGGTTTCCCAAGGACAGTTGAACAGGCGCATGGCCTCCTGAAGGATCAGCCAATTGACATTGTTATCAATCTCCGAGTACCATTTGAAGTGATCATTGATAGAATTAAAGGCCGCTGGACTCATCTTCCAAGTGGACGCATTTATCACACAGAATTTAACCCTCCAAAAACACCAGTAAGTGAATTTATGAGGGTTTTTCCTTGAATTACTTGGAAAAGTTATGAGATGTCTAGTTGTTGAATTATAAAAGTAAACTGTTGATAGTTTTATGAAATAGATCATCATCATCATCATGTGCCATGCCGACTGGCATTGGCTGTTATGCTTCTCCAGAGTACCCGATCCTTCATACAGGCCGTCAGTTCAGTTGGTGATCTCTTCTCACACCATCCCGTCAGACTGTCCAGTATCATTTCTCTTGGTCTTCCTCCTATTTTTCCTGTTGTTATAATATGAAATAGATCACACTTTTATAAAGGTACAAATTAAGTTGTATTGAAAGTTGCTGAAATTACAGCAGTATTATTTCTCCTCCTCCTCAGACATCAGTCTGGATATCTTTGAAGAATGCTGTTGTTTGTCTTAGGCTGCTAAGATCACCATACAGCTTGTCATGGATTGGTACAGCTGATGGTCTGAAGTGCCATCTCCATTCTCCAAATGATGACCAATCCTGTAACAGGTGCTAGGTGGCCATTTTGTCAGTACTACAGGTGTATTCATCAGTAGTGCCTATCTAACATATAGTATCTCAGTCTATTGTGGCCTGTTCTGAGTCTAAAGGTCTTGACCTGTTCTTCTCTGTAGGCATCATTTTTATGGTGTTTTGGGTGTTTTTATTTGTTCTTGTATTTGGCTTTTATCAGCATTTTGGCTTTATCATATGATAGGCTTTTGTCAACCTGGGGACGCTCTCTGGCTTTCTTGGCCAATATGTCAGCCTCCTAATTCCCTTGAGATATTACAGTGAGATTGTACCCACTTCATGAGAAGTCTTGAAGAGATTTGTGACATGTTATATATGGCCTCATGTTGTATATGGCTAGTGTAGTTCTCCATGTTCTCTGTTCTTACTACTTATGAGTGCTAATGTTGTTTGTTAATCTTGGACAGGAGTAGTTAGATTGATGTTGCTATGCTTTCTCAGACTGCATCCACTACCATCACCACCTTTACTTGACCTGACTGTAAAAACTGGTGTGCTGCATGCTGTGTTGGAGAAAACTTTGATGATGTCTGATGGTACTAAGATGAACACTTTTGAGTTGTAACAAGAGTATGTGTGTGCATATGACAGACAGATGGCATATTTTGTAATGGTACTGAAATCAACAGTTTTTAGTAATAACAGGTTTGGGTATGCGTGAGAGAGTGAACGAGTGAATGAGAGAGAAAGAGACAAAAAGTTATTTTGATGGTACTGAGATCAACAATTTTTAGGTAAGAACAGATGTGTGTATGTGCAATGCAGATAGACAGATAAAGAAAAATTGGAAGGTTTACTGTGTTATGGAGAATTCTTTTCACAGCATTTTGATAACATATTTTTCTTACTTGTGGTCAGTTTTGTAAAGAATGCTGTCATCAGAGGCTTGTTTGGCATTTTGTTTATGTTTTTCCCTGAAGGCATGAAGAAAAATTGTGAATAACAGTCTTGGTCCGATTTGCAAGACTAAAGAAAGTTAGATGCTCATAAGGGGTCTTTTTGTCTTTGAAGATGTTTGTGAAGAAGGTCAGATGTTTTTGTGGAAGTTATCAAGCTTCATTTTCTGAATTTTTGTTATGAGTTTCATGTAATAATTTTCATAATTTGTTGGTGATCTTCCATATTACTTGATGGTTCTTGGATTAAGTTTTTTACTGTTATATGAAAACACAGCAGTGGGATTTTTTCTGGTACACACCAAAAAGGCCCCGGGGTTCACCCAGCCTCTAAAAAACAAAACGGGCACCAGAGAAATCTGGGAAGGTAAAGCGGCCAGGCATGTTACTAACCACATCACACTTTCATGTGCCAAAGGTCATGGAAAACACGGGCCTAGCACCGTATTCCCCAATATGCCTTAATGGCATGGAAACAGGAATTTATCTTTTTTTTAATATTAAAATATATCTATAAATAGATCATTTTATGATTGCTAACAATGTTTAGCACATATCTTTGTCATACCTACCATCCAGCATAATCTGGAAGAGTTATAGAACATTTTAATAATGTACTTGTTAGCTTGTAACATAATAGAATATTGAATCAACGGAAAGCTTATCTTCACTTGCTGAATTTCTGCATCAGGGAATTGATGATGAAACTGGAGAGCCCCTTGTACAGCGTCAAGATGACACAGAAGAAACAGTCAAGGCCCGTTTAGAGCACTATAGGCGCCTCACTCATCCTGTCTTGCAATACTTCAGGTTAGTATGATCAGTTCTGTTAATTGTAGTTTGCTGGGACAGGTTTTAGATGTGTTCTCTTAATCCAGGCTCCAAGAGCTTTTGGTTGGTTAATTTCCCCCTGGTACTTGTTTCACATCCCTACTGTTAATTGTGGCTTCTGTAATCTATATTGTGTTCTGTTAATCTTAGCTGATGAAGCATGTTGCAGATCTGTCCCAGCAATCCTAACAAGATGTGTCTATGAAAGAATAGATTGTGGCTTGTTCCATTAATCCTTCCCGTTGAAACCTGTTTGTAATCTACGCCATTAACTCTCACTACACGGGGGGTTGTTTTACATCAAAGGACCAACGGGGGTAAATTTCATAAAGTGGAATGGGATGGTTGTCACATTTAAATGCATCACAAAGGCAAAGCCTGATATGTAGTGTAACATATATTAGTTTAAACAGAAAAAGTTGTATATTGTTTTTCTAATAGAATTGTTAGTATGTTATTAGTATAGAACAGAAAAAAAGAGCTAAGAATTGAGAAGAAAGAGTGGAAAATGAAGAAATACAAATAATGATTTTCTCACTTACCCCTAAAGTTAATCCGCTGTACTGGGTCCAATATATCCAAAACAAATAAAGTTTTACACAAACGCCATTTCCTCACAGGAAAATATACACTAATTATTTATTTACTATTTAACTAAAAACAACAAGCAGGCAGCTGATATTTACATGAGAACACAAGTGGGTGGCAGCTATAAGCTTAGAAAAAACTTAAAAACAGTTAAATTTTAACACAAAGTCACACTGAATTCAATCTGCTGCACAGCTCATGGTCAGATTAAAAACAGTTACATTTTAACACAAAGTCACACTGAATTCAATCTCCTGCACACACCACACCCCCCCCCGGTCAGATTCTAAGAAAGGAAGTAGGACTACCGGGCTTGCCAGATTTTAAGGCATAGTGAGGATGTATTCAGAATTAGAGACCAACACGCTACACGTTGGTCAGGAATCTGAAAAATAACTGATAATGCAAGGCCTATTGATTGGTATTTGTTGATTTAACCTTAGTTGCTGTAGCCTGTTTCTGCTTATAAAAGAATACTGATATATTTCATTAATCCTGGCTACTACATGGTTTTCTGTACTACATGAATTCATGCTGCTGAGACTGCAAATACATCTCATCAACAGTTCTAGCTAGCCTATTTTAGATTTAGCATCAGGAATCCAGGCTATGGAGCCTGCTTGTAATCTGTTTCATTAGTCCTACCAGCTGAAACTTTTAGTGTCCTCACAATCCTAGCTGCTAGCCATGTTCTAGATGTGTACCAGTAGTCCTTAGAAATGGCATTGTTAGCCGCCAAACACTGGTGGAAAATTGAAGATAGGATCGGAGCACTTGGACTAATTATCTGATGTGCAGTGAGAATGATACATCGACTAACTAGCTAACTAACCAACCAGTAGTCCAACTGCCTCTCTTAAATATGTTTTATTAACCCAAACTACTAAATTCAGTTTTAAAGATCTGTGATGATGACTTGCATTGATAATCTCTTTATTATCTGTAATCTGTATCTGCAGGAACAAAGGAATGGTGGAAGAATTCACAGGCAAATACTCCAATGAGCTTTGGCCTAAAATCCATGACTCCTTATCCCAGGTGGTGAAGCCAATCAAGTACACACATTATGAATAACAGATTCAATAAACAGATGTGAAGTCCTGTGGCAGCAAAACCACTGTTTGTGATAGAATTAATTTAAACTGAAATGATTGACATGATAGCGACAGCTTTTGTGTGCATTTTATTTTAAACATGGGCTTATTTATTCAGAAAATGAGATAGGAAATGATAATGCTAAACCTCTCAGTGATAATACTAAACCTCTCACTGGTGAATTTAATCACAGGAAATTCTTCTGACTAATGAGGTGATTGCTGTAAAAATTTTGTATTGTGATTATTAATGTGTCATGTGATTTCATCCATAAAAGAGAAATGGTCAAAGCCACAGTACTTGGAATTTTTGTCAAATGTCACCTAACTAGTTCTAGACCATCAAGGATTTCCTTTGTTTTCTTGAGCCATTCCAGTCCCATCATTCATGCTTGTTTGTCAAATGTCATTTTATCTTTATAATTTCTGTACGTTGTCAGTTTATAATTTCTGACCTTGCTTAGTGTCACTCCTTGATGTGCAAAAGCAGAGTAGAAGTTTTAATTAATCTCATTTTTTTCCTTTTTTTATTCTTGTCCAGAATATAGTCGTCATTTCCTTCAAAAGTTTTTTTTAAATTATTTTTTAAGAAGTGGTATTTGGAAGTTATTCTGTCACCACAAGATATGCTAATAGTAAATGCGAAGAATTTGTCTTAAGGTTTTAAACATTTCAGTCTTTACTGTAAATTTTGCATTTTCTGTTAATGATTCTCACTGAAATCAGTCGTTAAATTACAGAAATGTGTTAATATTGCAAATAAATTTTGTTACAAATGCAAATACAGTTAATGTATACTTTTAGGAGCAAGTTTAATGTTTACAATTTTTGACCTGAAGGTTCTTTATAATGCAGTGTTTTCACAGCTAAAGAATATTTCATGTTTTACAACAGTCATTAAAATAATGTGTTTTTATATCATTTCTGGCTTTATGCTATTTTAAAATGTATATATTCATTTACTCAACAGCAGTAGTCAGCATTGGCATTGGTAGTTTTTTGTGATTTGTGGATCCTTTTTTTTTTTTTTTTACTGCAGCATTGTTCATCCATACAGTTGCTAAAATTAAGAGAGTGGTTATGCTAGTGGTAATTTTGAAGGTCGGAAGTCTAGAAACACATTTTAGGATCAGCCAGTCTGAGGAAAACAAAACATTTTAATACATCAGAATGTTATTTTGCTAGACGTGGAGAGTATGGACAGAATGAATACAGACAAAAGATAAATATATCTGAACATTATCACAGAAATGGCAGGAAAATGTGAAGGAGCACTTATATGTCTCTGTTACTTATCTTGGTAGGAGGACTGATAGAGCACACTTCAGCTGTTACTTATCTTGGTAGGAGGACTGATAGAGCACACTTCAGCTGTTACTTATCTTGGTAGGAGGACTGATAGAGCACACTTCAGCTGTTACTTTCCACTTGTTTATCAGGGAGATATGCTATTTCAGACATGTGCAGATTTGATTGGTAATACCACATTTTGTAACTGCATATCTCTGTAATCACCAGATTTTTATGAGATGGCATGGAGTCTCATGATGTGCAGTTGAGCAGCATAAATCTTTGTTTTTAGAATATATACATATGCTTAAAGCTTTTCAAACATAAGATCAGATCAATGCCATGCTAATAGCCATAGGCGGCCATATCTCTCATTTGATCTTCCGTGTCTTGAATCAGTTCACTTGTTTTCACACCAAACCATGCAGTCAGCTATCTCTAGGTTTGTCTGTCGTTTGCCGTTTACCTTTCCAGTCATGACCAATTTTTCTAGACCTTCATGTCTGCTGATGTGTCCAAGAAACTTTTATTGTATTTTTCTTGTGTATGGTGCCAGTTTGGGATATTCTTTGGCCTGCTGTAATACTTCTTCATTTGTCTTTCTGGCTGTCCATGGTATTCGAAGCATCCTTCTTAAGAACCACATTTCAGTAGTAGCCGTTATTCTTTGTTCTAATTGTTTATCATGGTCCGTGTTTCAGTTGCATAAAGTAGAATAGGTTCTATATAGCATCTCAGAACTCTCTTTCTTGTTTCCAATGACAGTTTTTGATTTGTTAATATGTTCTTCAGCACTAAGATGGACACCACAGGGGAACAGAAGTAAGGGTTGACCAAAAGAGACATGGAGAAGAACAACAGAAAGGATGTTGAGCAATAGAGGGCTCACCTGGACAAGAGCAGAAAAAAAGGCGAAGGACAGGAGTTTGTGGAAAACCCTTGTGGAAGCCCCATGTGCCCTGGGCACTTAAGGTTCAGAGAGAGAGAGAGAATATGTTCTTCATTTTTCCAGAAGCTGTCTTTGCCAATGCTGTTCTGGTTTCTTCAGTGCACCTGCCCTCAGATGTTATGACTGTACCTAAATATTTGTATGTGTTGATCTGTTTTAATAAATTCCCCTGTGCTATAATTCTGCATTCTGATATTTTCTTTTTCTTGGATATTACCATTACTTCTGTTTTGTTTTTTTTGTGCTTTCTTCTGTGACTTTGTCTAGGAGTTTTTGTAAGGCTTTCCTACTCTCTGCTATCACTGCTGTGTCATCTGCATATCTGATGTTGTTTACTTTCTGTCCCCTAATCTTTACTCTGCCTATTTTCTCTATTTTTCTCATTCCCAAACATGAGAACCATCAAAATGGAATTAAAGGACTAATATACTAAGATGGACACCGCAGGGGAACAGAAGTAAGGGTAGACCAAAAGAGACATGGAGAAAAACAACAGAGAGGATGTTGAGCAATAGAGGGCTCACCTGGGCAAGAGCAGAAAAAAAAAAAAGGCAAAGGACAGGCATTTGAGGAAAACCCTTGCAGAAGCCTCATGTGCCCTGGGCACTTAAGGTTCAGAGAGAGAGAGAGAGAGATACTTTATTATTTGACCATTAAGTATAGTTTACTGTACTTGCACATATTTTGAGAGGCCTTGTGGCAGATCTCATTTCAGTTTTTATTAAGCCTAGTGTGGGTTTCCCGGTGAGTGACAGCATCAGTTTTGGTTACTTGCAGCATTTAGATTTTACTGTGTGGACATTTGATAGCAAATTTGAATCGCAAAGATGGCAAGTTACTTATACAAAGTAGAACACTGACACTGTTTGTTGCTTCTTGTAAAGACTGCTTTGATTTTTTTCAAGTTTACTTTAAAAAAAAAAAAAAATTTTTTTTACTATTCATACACATTTGTGTTGTTTACTACTTGACCAGAGCTAAGCTCTGTGGGAATTATCTCTTAAGTTTAAAGAAGAAGAGAGCTTTTTTTCTGATTCATTTGTATATATTGCTCCATATATCTCTGAATATATTTTCCTGCTTTTCTGCAGAATAATGTACAAGCAACAGTGGTATATTTTTCCAGCGCAACTGTTTTCAATTACCTTGTTATCCCTGTGTGCAAGTCTTCATGTAGGTTTTGGTTTTAAAGTGTTAGGCAATGCCTAAATTACAGTGGCCACTTCTGTGGTTCTGTATGCAATGTTTTTACGTTTAATTGTTTTTATTTTCCCTTTCTTGTGTAATAGAAATAAATGTCCCAGTAATGGATGTGTTTATTGAGTGTACAGTGTGCAGGATGTTGCCAAATGGTGATGAAGCCTGCAAGTTTTTGCTTCCAAGTCTTCAAAAACAAAAAAAGGGGGTGGGACATGTCTTGAAAGTAGTTTGTTCTGTTTGATTTTAAAATTTGTAGCAGTAAGGCAGGATCCTCTGTGATTCTATGTGTAGAATGTAAACTGTTGCTTATTGTTATTCATCCCTCTGTCAATTTCACTATTGTCCACTGTAATAATGTTCTTTCTTTTATACTGTTAGCTTTTGTCTCACATCTGTTTTGTTATTCACTTCTCAGACTTACTTGCTCCCAGGTTCATTCTCTCTCAGTGGAAATAGCAGTACAGAAGGAGCAATGTTATAATTTGAAGTGACTTTATTGATGCACGGTATGATGATGAGTCAATGAGCGATATGACAAGGCACAAACAAATTCCATGAACACAAGACTGGACGTAATTTACAAATCCATGACAGAATATATGTTCCCGGCAGAAGTTTGTCACCATCAGAACATCCTACTACACTCTGTTTCTACAACTACCTTACTAACGACTACATTTTCTAACAACCTAAATCTACGTATTTTTCCAGACGATACGCAAAACACAACTCTCTCTCGCCTGGCTTCTTTGTCATACCTTATCTGTGACCCATGAATCACACATGAAAATTGAGACAGTGCGAGTGGACTTTACTCACAAACAGCTGACTGCTTTAGAAGATAGCTCCTTTGTGTATTAATTTTTCCATTTCTCAGATGAATTATCTATCTTACATTCTAACATTCTGTATACTGTTATAGCAGTAGATCAGAAGTGGTCAGACTTTGTTTCTCATCTTTGACACAGCAAGACAATACACAATATGTCAGTCGTAAATCTTCATGTCTAACTGTAGGGGAAAAAAGGCAGAGTAAACACCCATTCTTCATGAAGCTGTGTTTTTGGTCATTTCTCATACAGTGCATGTAAAAAAAAAAATTTTGTATGTGAATTCATAGGGAGCAGGAATACCCAAACAAGCTATCAAGTGGAGCACAACAGGCAGAAGAAAAGGAGGTTGACCACGAGAAACTCTAAAGAGGAGCCAGTTTAGTGGGCATAACATCCCTTGATGAAGTTGAAAGACTCGCAGAGAACAGGAAAACTTGGCAAACAACTATGCGAGCCCTATGTGATGTTTAACGGCACGGGAAGGATGTAAGATGTAAGGAGTGATCAAATTAATATCAGCTTGTGAGGCTGTAGGAAGTAGATTCTAAATATCAACTTGTGAGGCTGGAGGAAGTAGATTCTAAATAGCTTGTGAGGCTGGAGGAAGTAGATTCTAAATATCAGCTTGTGCGGCTGTAGGAAGTAGATTCTAAATATCAGCTTGTGAGGCTGGAGGAAGTAGATTCTAAATATCAGCTTGTGAGGCTGTAGGAAGTAGATTCTAAATATCAGCTTGTGAGGCTGGAGGAAGTAGATTCTAGCCTTGCTAATGATGCTGCTTCCATTCATTAGGATTCTCACCAGTGCCTCTGAGCTTAATGAACTGTACTTAGATCCTTTTTACGAGATGGAAATCAGAGCACTTGTGTTGCTTGGAGTACAGTTATAATAATCCTTCAGCGTTTAACCAACTGCAAAAAAAACAAATAGAAAAGCATGGATGTGACAATAAAGTAAAAAGTTCAGCTAGAAGAGATAAAAGAGAATATATAGACAATATGGTGAAAGAGGCAGAGTGTCAGAAGTATTTTGCAAAGTAATTCTGAATAGAATTAAAAGTACAGTGGATAATGCAATGAGAGAAGAACAAGCAGGATTTCAAAAAGGGAGGTGTCTTAACCAGATCTTTACTCTAAGAATAATACTTAAAGAACATATTGAAAAGCAAAAACCATTAATCCTGAACTTCATAGACTTTAAAAAGGCATTTGAAGCATACGCAGAGAATAATTGTGGAGAATTTTAAGACTATATGTAATGCCATCTAAAATTGTCAACATCATTAAGGACCTCTACAACAGATATGTTTGTTTAATAAATACAGAAGAAGGAGTAAACAAATGGTTCCAGATTGAAAGATGTGACACAAGAATGTATACAATCTCCCTTGCTTTTAGGAAATGCCATAGACTTCATTATGAAAAAAATTGCACAGGCACAACGGACATTGGGTACATGGGACCCAACTAGAAAATCTTGATTTTGCAGATGACATAACTCTTATCAGTGACAATGTGAATTTAATGCAAGAAAAAATAAATACCCTGTCTTCACTGGCTAGCAAAATAGGACTTAACAAGGAAATATATATGCAGAAGGAGCAGCTATTGAAGAAGCACGCCAATTTGCATACCACGGCAGTTACATAGACCAAGATGGTGACACCAGCATTGACCTTCAAGAATCTTGATAATATATGGTAGTCAAAAGTTATAAGCACAAAACCCAAGCAAAGATTATTCGATTCAGGTGCAAACATCCACCCTTGTTTATGCATGCAAAAGCTGGAAAGCAACTAAAGACAACAAATTAGACTTTTTTGGAAAATGAACGTGTAAGGAAAATCCTCAGAATAAACTGGAACAAATTCAAGAACAATGCAGAGATAAGGCAAATGAGTTAAGAGTAATCAGTCTCATGGGTGATCAGAAAAAGGAGACTGACATGTATCAGATATGTGATGAGAAAAACCAGTCGGAGAATCCCAAAACAAACTATCAAGTGGAACACAACACTCCGGTGGCCACATGAAACTAAAGAGGACATTGTTAAGAGAGGCCAAATTAGTAGGCATAAGATTCTTTGAGAACAGGAAGGCTTGGCAAACTACCATGCGAGAGCCTTATGTGACATTTAATGGCACATGAAAGATATAAAATTTAGCCAACATTACAGAATATAAAAAAAATGCATCTGATGGATTCGTTTTTTTAGCTACATTCGGTACTTCTAGTACTCATAAGGCACTAATTTTGTGCTGGTGAGCTGCATTATGTCAGACTGTTATAGGACTTGTAAGCAAAATATCACACGCATTAATAAGCACTAATGTGGCTGCATCACTTCATTTTCCAAAGAAAATCTAGAAATCAGTACTGAAAGGTGATTCAATTTTTTTTTAAAAATCAACCAACCATGATTAAAGGTAGGTTATGACTCTTTTGTCTATAAAATTACATATTTTTAACCCTAGTTCTCTGGTCATTTTGATGAAGTATGCATCAACTGCCTTATAAATTCCATTTTCATGAACTTGTTAATCTTGTAATACATCTTCTACACTTCCTGTTGTTGTTTACATCAGAAAATAAAACCAAAAAAAAACGAAAAAAATTATAAAATTACATGAGAACATTGATCTGTATGTAACTGAAGCAGCAGTTATAGCTTGTGTGTTAACAATTCCTTCCTGAACTTTACCAGATTCTGTGTTCTGAACATAATTATGCCAGATACCTGTTTATATGAATGTAATTCTTAATCACTTTGAACCTAATACAAAAATTTTACATAATATGTACAGCTGGTGATTAGTCAAGATTCTATTGGTCCAGAGCTTTACAAACTTGGGCCTTACATTATCAGTATGTAACTATCTCTTGTTTACTTGTTCCTGTGCATAAAAATTCTAGTATGGAATGTAACCTTAACTGTATTTGTGTCCTGTGACAAGTTGTACTGCTTTGTGATGTAAGGGTACTGATAAGAAGTTACAGAATCATAAATACCAGCTTTTGAAATGCAAATAGACTAGTCAGACCAGATATTTTTTTATCATTCTGTGAGCAGGGAAAATAGCAGAACTTGAAGATGGGCTACATAAGCAAAAACAGAGATAAGGGATTGCAATCAAAAGTTAAACTCTGTTTACTTTTTTTATCTGTTTTTCAATATAAGAGCTTTATTTTGTAATACAAGGCTTTTTTTTTTTCTTATTTCATTATGTGTGCCTTTTTTTTTATTTTGTTACACTAGCTTTTTCCATCTTTCATCATGTAAGTGTTTTTCTTCTTTTGTCAGATTCTTTGACATATTTCTTATTCTTATCTGTCCAGACCCTGTGTCTGTGAACTGTTAGTCTTTGCAGCTGATATCATGGTGATGTTGAAGCTCAGGGTTTGTGCTGGATTATAGTGAAGATTACTTGAAGACTTGGGGTGATCACAAGAAATTATCCTTCTGGCAGTGACCGTACCATCTGGGACCACAGCAGGCCTTACATTCAGTAGCCTGGTTGAAGTAGCACTTTAGCTAGTGGAACCAGAATAGAGTTGCTGCCAGTTCTAGTTTGCCAGTCTCCAGTAAACCATAATATCACTCTCACATAATCATTACTTAGAATTTATTTCAGTCTCGTATAAAATGAGGGTGCCTGAGTGGTGAAGTGGTTAGTGCACTGATCTCTCATGGCGAAGGTCAGGGGTTCAAATCTGGCTGGAGGCACCCCAGTCACCCATTTGTAGAAATGGGTACCCAACTTCTTCTGGAGTTGGGGAAGGAAAGGCGGCCAGGCGTGATACTGACCATATCACTCTCTAGTGTGCTGACAGGTCAAGGAAAATATGGGCACTAACACCATATCCCTATGTGCCACTAAGGCATGACAGGGTTACCTTTACCTTTTTTTATATATATATTTTATGAGGGTGGCATGGCTGTGGTGCATTAAATGCTGGTTTCTTATCAGGCAAAAAAAAGGTTCAGATTGTTGTAGGACCAACATTTTGTCAGTGGGGGGCAAAGATGAAAATTCAGCTTGCACACACGGCAGTGACTGCCCTAGTTAAGGTTAAGGGGCCATTAACCAATCAGCCTTAAAGTACCACACCTCTGCTGTCTCCAGACATGCTAAAATAACCGTTGTATATGCTGTAATTGACAGTACATTTTATGCAAAAAAAGAAAAGTTGTATGTACATATTTTTATGATGTGTTCATTCATTCATTCATTTACATGTCCCTTGCAGAACTTTGCCTCCCTAACAGCACTCCTGTAGGCCTCTTAGTTGTGAGCAAGATGGCCTGCTGTTGATGCATCCATTTGCAGATTATCAACGATGTCTTGCAGCCATCTTCGCCATGGTCTTTCTCTCTTTCTTTTTCCCATTATGTACCCTTCCAAGACAGTTTTCTTTAGATTATCATGATGTTTAATGTGTCCAAAATATTTAAGTTTTCTCTCTTTAATCCTCTTTACTAGCCAGCCTTCTTCAATATTAAGTTCTTGTAGTATGGATATATTTTTATGTGATGTGTTACATACTGTAAAGCTATTATTTAAGTAAGTATATTTGATAACTTGAGTCTCTAAGAGAGTGTGATAGGCTTCCACTGTGGTGTGTTTGATAACAGGCTCACAAGTATATCAAAATGTGGATGTTTTGGTTATAATCAGACTGAACTCTGTACCGATTTCTAATAAGCCAAAATAATGTACAAAAGTGTACTGTCTATATATGCTACTACCTTTTTTTTTTTTTTTTAATTTTTGAAATCATACAATTTTTTTGCTAAGGATCATATGTGCATTGAGTTATATTTTGATTCTCAGGATAATAGTGTTTTTAAACAATTGTTACTGGAATGAGAATACTTTTGTTATTGTTACTGGCTTGGTTGGCTGCATTTAAGAAATAACTTTGTTGAGAATATGAAAATGCCCTTAAACAAATGTTTGTTTATTTGTTTGTTGAGATTTTATGTTTTTGAGAGCAATTTCTTAAAGTGTGAGTGAGTGTCTGTTAGCACCTGCTTGTGAAAAAAATGTAATAATTTGGAGTTTTATCATTGGTTTCAGCATGTTTTCTTCTGTTTGATTCTAATCTTGGTACTTACCAGTTTTTTCCTGCAGTTTTGAGGTCTTTGATATGCTAGAGGCAAGAGACTGTCATACTTCTCATACATCTGTATGTCCTTCCAGATTAACAGTCTGATGTATGAAGCTTGTCAGCGCTAGCATCTTCAGCCATCATACATCTGTACAACCTTCCAGTCTTATGTGTCAAGCTGGTCAGTGCTAGCATCTCTGGCCATCATACATCTGTACAACCTTGCAGTTTGATGTATAAAGCTGGTCAGTGCTAGCATCTCCAGCTTTGCTGCTGCACGTCATTGTTGAACTGGGAGTTTACATTCTTCTTCTGGCTCTAGTTTTGATACGTCTGTCAAAGATGTTATAGTCAATCACCCTTTTACTATTGCTTTGTAGCAGGTGTCCCTCATTTTAACTTTATAAGATACCGCCTATACAAGTAATGCTAGAATCATTTGTTACTGTACTGTTGATAATAATTAAAAATATACTTCCATTACCAGGTTCTTTGTTTTTTTAAGTGTTTACAATTGCTTATTTATGTTCTTGTCAGCCTTTTTTTATGTTGTCAGGGCACATGGCTTTCTCTCTCATTTATCACATCCAACTTGGAGCAGTATTATCCTACAGTTTTTGCCAAATTGTCACCAAACCTACTAGAGTAACAGAAGTATCATCCACATTATTAGATCATATATATGTAGCCCACCATGAAAACATCATTGAATGTAACATCCCTCATACTTCGTTAAGTGGTCATTACCCAGTCTGCTGTACGTGGACAAGAAAAGGGTATAAACTTCCTAAACACAATCACACCAGTATGAAATTTAGAAGCTTCTGAAAATTTAACCTAGAATTATTCCTTAATGATTTGCAAGCATCTTCACTTACGTGTACCAACTAACTGACCCTGATGAGGCAATAGAATATTGGCTAAAGATCTTCAGAGATATATTAGACGAACATGTCCCCATGAAAGAGGTGAGAGTAAAACACCAGACGAAGTCACCTTGGATAACACCTGAAATACTACAATTCATGAGAGAACGTGATCGGGCGCACAAAATCAAGGACTTTATGACCTACCGTTCACTCAGAAACAAAGTTCAACACTTAATAAGACAAGAGAAAAAATACTTTAGGAATCTAGTACGTAATAAATCAGACAGTAAATCAATTTGGAAAGCCATAAATACCCTATCAAATAAAAGAAAAGAGTTTGAGTTTCAAGCCATCAATCGTGCATACACTAGCGAACATATCAGTACACATTTCAGAGAAGAAATCGACGTTCTTATATCATCAATATCAGCTCCTGTATGCGACTTACATGAACTACAAACATTCCTGGACAGCAGATGTACTGATTTTAAACAGTTACACACTCCATTCTTAACAGTCAGTGAAGTTCATGGTTATCTCTTAGCCTTAAAAAACAATACAGCTGGACTTGATGATATTAGTAATAAAATCTTACGTTATGCTGCACCTGTCATTTCACATACACTAACATACATTTACAATCAGTGCATTGCAAAATGTTATTTCCCTGAGGCTTTTAAAACTGCTAAGTGTATCCTCGCTTTAAATCTGGCTCATCCAACAATCTTACCAATATCCATATTATCGTCATTATCAACACCACTCGACAACACATACACAAAATAACTCTACGACACATGCAAGAGAACAATTTACTCATAGACAGTCGGGCTTTAGACCCAATCATTCCTGCCACACAGCTCTTACCAAAATGACAGAAAACTGGTTAGTAAACATAAATGACGACAGACTATGTGGTGCCATCTTTCTCAACTTTAAAAAGGCATTTGATATGATTGACCACGATAATCTTGTAAGAAAAATAAAGACTTATAAATTACACCCTGACCTAAGAAAATTAATTGCATCATTTCTTTCAAACAGACAACAGGTAGAGTATCCTTTAACAACTCTCTATCAAACTCTGCTATAGTTGACATTGGTGTTCCACAAGGTTCTATTCTAGGCCCGTTGCTCTTTGCTATCTACATCAATGATCTTCCACTTCATCTTAAACACTCTTCTTGTGACCTTTTTCCGATGATTGCACAGTCTACATCAGTCTTCTTCTTCGCTCGCTTCTACCACCAAGACCGCCCTGTGATCCTAATGAATTTACACCTGTAGTCCTCTTTAGGTCCCGTGGCCCCCAAAAGGACCACACGAGATCCCTGAGAGGACCATAAGAGGTTCAGAGTATCGCACGGCTTGAGCCTGTATTCTTGGTGTGTCTCAGAAGCGGGATTGCGTGGCACCGTGGTTTTCGTTGCACTAGTTTGATCTAGAGTTGGAATTTCTCACCGGAAAACCTCGATGTGTTTTGAGATACCCGTGTATCACCGCCGGGTGAGAGGTGGTTACCCTTCTATTCCGGTGTTGGACTTTCTCACCGGAAAACCTCAGCGTGATTAGGATACGCATACATCCCCACCGGGTGAGAGGTGGTTGCCCATCTAGACTGCCCTGATCCAGTGTCTCCGACTTCAGCATTTTGTGGTCGTGGCCGCTACCCTTCCTAGTTGTGACTAGGACGGAGCTTTTGTCCAGGAGGACGAATCCTCGCCACTAGTGATTTCCACCCCTGGGTTGAGCCGGTTTAGGCATATTATCCCAGTATGGGCGTGTTTATGATATGACTGACCTCTGGAGCAGAGGTACCGTGACATGCGTAGCCATCAAGTTTCACTCCTGGTGTACGCCGGTTTAGGCATATTTCACCAGTATGAGTGTATTTCGGATGTGGCCGACCTCTAGAGCAGAGGCGCCGTAATATGAGTAGCTCTCGCCGCGATACTACTGGACATACCGATTAACCTTCACTTTTCACATCGGCGCCACACAGCAAAAGGCCACTATCAGCCTCTCATGTCACATAACGAAGCTACTTTTGAGAATAATTATGAGAAGAACAAGGAAAAAGATAAAAATGGAAATAGCAGATGAACAGTTTGGATTTGTTGAAGGAAAGGAAACACACAATGCCATTTATGCTTTACGAACACTAACAGAAAGAGCTTTAGAAGTACAGAAAGATCTATACTTATGCTTCATTGATTACACCAAGGCATTTGACAAGGTGAAACATAGTGAAATTATTAAAATGCTTGAAGACATCAATATAGACGGCAAAGACTTGAGGATTGTAAAACATCTATACTGGCAGCAAGAAGCAGCAGTTCGAGTTGAAAATGGAATTGGAAAATACCAACCTATAAAACAAGGGGTGCGACAAGGATGTGTACTATCTCCAGACCTTTTTTCTCTGTACAACGAGAATATTCTAAGAACAATCATCACAGAACCAGGCATAAAAATTGGAGGATACAATATTAACAACCTTCGGTATGCTGACGACACAGTACTGATAGCGGAGAACCAACAAGACCTGCAAAATCTCTTGGATAAAGTCACCAAAGAAAGTGAACAGAAAGGCCTTACTTTGAACATCAAAAAGACAGAGACTATGGTTATATCTAAGAAACAGAATCCACCAGCATGCAGTATTAAATTAAACGGAACCATTCTAAAGCAGGTGCAGAAATTCAAATACCTTGGAGCAGTAATAACTTCAGATGGGAAATGCAAAACAGAAATTAGGAACAGAATAGGCCAAGCAAAGACTGCATTTCAGAGAATGAGAAACATATTAGTTAACACATCCTTATCAATGAATGTTAGAAAACGAGTCATAAAATGCTATATTGAACCTATCTTGTTATATGGAAGTGAATCATGGACAATAGGCAAGTCTGCACAAAAATCATTGGAAGCAGCAGAAATGTGGTTTATTAGAAGAATGTTGCGAATCCCCTGGACAGCAAAAATAACTAATGAAGAATGTATGAGAAGAGCTGGAGAGACAAAAAACCTTGTCAGAAAGATAAGAGAGAGACAATGTACTTTCATATGACATGCAATGAGAAGAGGGGGCATTGAAAATATTATAACAACAGGAAAAATAGAAGGAAGAAGATCAAGAGGAAGACCAAGAGAAATGATACTGGACAGTCTGACGGGATGGTGTGAGAGGAGATCACCAACTGAACTGATGGCCTGCATGAAGGATCGGGTACTCTGGAGAAGCATAATAGCCAACGCCAGTCGGCACGGCACCTGATGATGATGATGATGATGCCACACAGCAACCCTGATTGCTTTTCCTCATTTTCTTCCTTGGCCGGGAGGAGCTTCACTCCACGCTCGGCATCTGAAGAATCTCGTCATCAGTGTCTTAACCTCTGGGTTAAGGCGGTTCATGCATTTCGCCCGATATGAGTTAACTTAGGATGTGGCCGACCCCCAGACCAGAGGTGCAGTGATTTGATTACTGTTTACTTCGCTTATTCCTTTCTTTCACTTTTTCCACAGTGGTGGAACCCCACTCCACACACGGCAGCTGAAGAATCTCGCCAGCAGCGGTCTACACCAGTGACTATCATTGTATTAATCTAGAATCAACTCTTCAGGTTGAGTTATACAATTTAATTAGATGGAGCAAAAACAATGGCATGATTATAAATACCAATAAAACAAAATCAATGCTCATAACAACAAGACAGAAACTACAAAACGCAACAAAAACAACACTTTGGTTCAGCACGGAAACATCACAGATAGGAAACGTTAGCGAGCTCAAAACACTAGGTCTTATTATTGACCAACATCTGACCTGGAACTCTCATGTGCAAGGTCTAACAAAACTCATCGCACAAAAAGTATACAAGTTAGCCAAAAGTAAGCACTTCATCGATCAAGACACAAGGAAGACATATTATATATCACATATACAAACACATTTAGACTATTGCTCAACAATCTGGGATGGTTTCTCAGTGTCAAATACAAAGCGAGCAGTAAAGCTTATTAGTGACAAAGATCAAGCACAAACAACTAACCAGCACAAATGATTCAAAATACTGTTTCTTAAGAACAGGTTCCTCTTCAACAAAGCCAAGTTAGTACATCAAATTCTTTTACAGCATGCCCTACCTTATCTATGGAACCTGTTTAAATTTTGCCCAAAGTGCAGTCAACGCCTGAACAATATATGTTTTCCAAAACCTAGACTTGATCTTTACAAGAAAAGGTTTAATTATTCTGCTGCTCATCTTTGGAATACTCTCCCATCCTGTATAAAAAAATATAAATTATACTCCTTTCTACAAATACAAACTTTCTCAATATCTATTTGATGTCGACTACATGCCTCCATGAATCATAAAACTTAAAAGTTATCGTAAACTGCTCTTACAGACATTGAATACAGTTAATTGTTTATTCTGAAGAGTCCCGAAATTTTTGTTTAGTAGATAGTCATTTATAAATGTATGTAATTACTTCTGTACTGAGTGAATGGATAAGAGCAAAATGTAAATGTTACATTTTATTTTATGTCTCTCAACTTCAATGTTAATTACGTTTGTTACATGAACAGCATATTTGTAGAATGTCTGGAATAGAGTGAAAGATGCATGATAAAGGGCAGAATGTCAGACAGGCCTGCGTGGCCAATTCTTAACCCTTTTGCAATAAAGATCAATCAATCAATCAATCAGTCTCTCCCTCTCTGAACCTTAAGTGCCCAGGGCACATGGGGCTTCCACATGGGTTTTCCACAAAAGCCTGTCCCTTGTCTTTTTTTCCATTCTTGCCCAAGTGAGCCTTCTATTGATCAACATCCTCTCCATTGTTCTTCTTCATGTCTCCTTTGGTCTACCCTTACTTCTGTTCCCCTGTGATGTCCATCTTAGTGGTATTTTTGGTAGTAAGTTGTCAAGTCATTCGGAGCACATGTCCCAACCATCACCAGCATCTCTCCTCAATAATTGCTGTCAGTGGCTTCATCTGCATTTCTGCCAACAAGATGTTGTTTCTTATGGTGTTTGATCAAAATATTTTTTCTAATTCTTCGTAAACATTTAGTCTGGAAAGAATTCAGCTTGTTCTCTATGGTTTTGGTGATTTTTCAGCATTCACTTCCATTGCATAGTTTTAGATGAGTTTAAATATGAGGAAAACATTCTTGTCGGTGAGCTCCTAATCATATCATACGTCATCTCATACAGAGGAACCAATAGTTAGAGTCTACAGAATTCACATAATAAGTGGTGTAGGTACACAGAAAGAACATATCCAGAGTAACAAGAAATCAGAAACAATGGTTATCATACGAAGTATTCATCTCTGAAACCAAGAATAAAATATCAAAGATGCATTCAGTAAATTTCTGTGTAATCTCTTCCACTGGATGTAAGAAAATATGCATTAGTTTTATACTGACCTATCTTCTTCTGTGAGGTGAATTGTGGATGGACCAGTTCAAAATTATTAAAAGCAAAGGAATGTATCATATTTTAAAGAACCATGACAAGAAACAGAATGTCTAGTAAATGCTAATGCTAAAACAATAATAATTATTATTAAAGCAATAGAAAGTCACCAAATGAGAAGAGAGCTTTTAAAATGTTAACAGGAATGATAAAAGGTAATTATGGCAGAAGGAGAGGAGCATAGACAATCAAATGCACTGGCATAATTGAGAATCTTAAGATATCAAGAAAATAAACATTAAAATGTGTGAATGATGACTTCTCATGCATATTGCCTTGGCAAAGATGATACATCATGTGCCAGCTTTCTTATCCTATTACTACTACTACTAAATAATATAATAATGATAAACCGATAATCAAACAAATATTGATAGAATCATTTTAAAGAAGCAGCTCAACAGTATCATGCTTCATAATGTGCACTCAACATAATATCTTCCCCTCCTCTCTCACTCTCTCTCTTTCTCTTGAACATCTTGATATTCTACACCTCAAGAAGAGATTTCTTTTTAACAAAGTCAAGTTAATCTGTAAAATTCTATCACATGATGCTCCACCCTATTTATGGTTGTTAAAATCCAACCCAAAACACAGCCAGCGCTTAAACAAATGTTGTCTCCCAAAACCAAGGCTTGACATGGCTTGACATGTTTAAAAAAAAAAGCTTCTCTCACTCAGCTGCTCACTTAGGAGTACCCTACCAACTCATGTAAAACTTATAAGTAATATTCATTCTTAGAACCTCAAACTTTGTTAATATCTATTTGATATGGACTATATGCCTCCCTAACATGCATTGTTTGTCTTTATGTGTATTGTCTACATGTATGAGCGATTATTGAGGAAAGACGCTGGCAATAGTTGGAACATGTGCTGTGAATGACTGAAAACTCACTACCAAAAATAGCACTAAGATGGACACCACAGGTGAACAGAAGTAAGGGTAGACCAAAAGAGACATGGAGAAGAAAAACAGAGATGATGTTGATCAATAGAGGGCTCACCTGGGCAAGAGTAGAAAAAAAAGGCAAAGGACAGACATTTGTGGAAAACCCTTGCGGAAGCCCCCATATGCCCTGGGCACTTAAGGTTCAGAGAAAGAGAGACATGTATGAATATGTGTAAGTATGTATTTGTATAAGTGTGAATGTCTATATATGCATATATATATGTGTGTGTATGTGTATTATATATGTATGCATATTACAAATATATATATACTTATATAAGCATATGTATATATGTGTATGTATATGTGTGTATTTATGTATGCATATAACTGTATGTGTGTATATATCCCTATGTGCCTCTAAGGCATGACAGGGTTACCTTTACTTTACTTTTTTACTTATATATACATTGTATGTGTACATATGTGACAGCATATGTTTATGTGTATACATATGTAAGTGTGTATATATGTATATGTGTTTGTATACTGCTTTTCTATAAATTTGTTAGTTTTGAATGAATGTAAGAATGTAAGTTTATTTCATGTAGTTGCATAAATCAGAGTGTGGAGTGTATGGACAAGAGATCAGCCTGCCCCTTGCGAAACTTTGCCTCCCTAACAGCACTCCTGTAGGCCTCTCGGTTGTAAGCAAGATGCCCTGCTACTGATGCATCCATTTACAGATTATCAACGTCTTGCAGCCATATTTGCCTTGATCTTCCTCTCTTTCTTTTTCCCATTATGTACCCTTCCAAGACGGTCTTCTCTAAATTATCATGACGTTTAATATGTCCAAAATATTTAACTTTTCTCTCTTTAATCATCCATTTTGCCAGCCTTCTTCAGTTCTTGTAGTATAGATGGATGATGGATGATCAGGAAAAGGAGATGGACATATGTTGGTCACGTGATGAGAAGAAACGATCAGAGAATCCCAAAACAAGCTATCAAGTGGAACGCAACAGGCCAAAGAAAAAGAGGTAGACCGCGTGAAACTCTGAAGAGGACACTGTTAAGAGAGGCTAAATTAACAGGCATAAAAATTCCGTGATGAGGTTGAAAGACTCGCCGAAAACAGGAAAAATTGGCGAACTACCTTGCGAGCCCTATGTGACGTTTAACGGCACGGGAAGGATGTAAGAAGATATAAGAAGTACAGATATATTTGTGGACAAGAGGTAGTGCATTATTTATTTATGTAATCATTTAACCGTTTCTTAATGCTTATTATGCACATTAACAAATGCTTAATGACTGTAACTGAGTGAAAGCTGTACGATGAAGGGTAGAATGTTAGAAGATCAGCGTTCCCAGTTCTTAATTTAACTCTTTGAAAATAAAGTATGTTGAATCGTTCGTTCATCCTCTCCCCTCACTACTCCTCTATCGTGGTTCCGATGAGGCCCCATATTCATGGGACCGAGTTTTTAACGTGAAATCCTACAATATTCTTCTTTCAAAAAATCGTGGGAAAAAATAAAAACAAAGAAAAAAAAAAAGCAATTCAGAATGTTTGCAGGCTTTTGGTAGGTACCCGGAAATTTGTTACCAACCAAGGTTGAGTACCCTCTTGCACAGTTTGATCGTCTGGAAGGTGATATACAGGGTAGGGGAGGGGTGATCCCATTTCTTCAATCAGAAATCATGTCACTATCGAGATGGTCAACCTTACACCAACATTCTGTAACATTTAAAGATGAAAATGAGATTTTTAAACATGCCGTTTACGAAAATATCAGGGTTATGACTCCCGATTTGCCATGTACGTCACTTCCGGGAACATATAGCTAGAAAGGCGGAGTGTTAAGAATTTGTTTTTGTATTTTTCCTGGCATTTTGAAATGGGTTGCGACGGAGGTACAATTCCGAAAAGGGACGAGCTAGTTCGTAAGAAAAAGAAACCAGAGCAAGTATGTAACTTTGAATGTACTAATATTAGTTTGTAAAATGTACAGTAGTAACAGAATGTGGTAGGGTAAACATTTGAGACAGTAGTGTGTAATATCTCAAATCCTTCCCGTGCCGTTAAACGTCACATAGGGCTCTCACTGTAGTTCGCCAATTTTTCTATTTTCGGCGAGCTTTTCAACCTCATCAAAGGATTTTATGCCTACTAATTTTGCCTCTCTTAACATTGTCCTCTTTAGAGTTTCACGTTGTCGACCTCTTTTTCTTCGGCCTATTGTGCTCCACTTGATAGTTTGTTTTGGGATTCTCAGATTCTCTCTTCTCATCACATGACAGGCATGTCCATGTCCTTTTCCTGATCACCCATGAGACTGGTTGTTGTTCACTCATTTGCCTTATCTCTGCGTTGTTCTTGAATTTGTTCCACTTTATGCCGAGTATTTTCCTTAGGCGTTTGTTTTCAAATTTTGCTCACATCTTGCTGACAACCAAGAGGCCTACTGGAGTGCTGTTAGGGAGGCAAAGGACATTTAAATGAATGATTTGTTTTAAAAAAAGTCTTAATTTCTTGTCTATTTTTTTAGTTGTTTTCCAGCTTTCGCATGAAGGTAGATATTACATTTGAATTGAATAGTCTTAACTTGGTTTTTGTACTTATAACTTTAGAGTGCCATATGTTTTCAAGATTCTTGAAGATTGATGCTGCTTTTGCAATTCTAACTTCCTTTCTGGTGTTGCTATCCTATGTAGCTGCCGAGGTATGCAAGTTGATTGACTGCTTCAACAGCTGTCCCTTCCTTCTATGTATATTTTTCCTGCTTGATTTTAATAGGAATTTTCATTATTTTTGTTTTGTCCTTGTTAATTTCAAGTCCTGTTTTGCTACCCAGTGAAGACAGGATATCTGTTTTTTCTTGCATCGAGTTCACATTGTCACTGATAAGAGGTTATGTCATCAGCAAAATCAAGATATTTGAGTTGAGTCCCATGTACCCAATCAATACCTGTGTTACCTGTGCAGCATTTTTTTCATTATGATGTCTATGGCAATTCCAAAAATCAGGGGAGATAGTATACATCCTTATTTCACACCTGTTTCAATCTGTAACCGTTCGCTCATTCTTCTCATGTATTTACTGCACAGACATATCCGTTGTAGAGATCCTTAATGATGTTGACAATTTTAGATGGTATTCCATACAGTCTTAAAATTCTCCACAATGAATCTCTTCTATCAAATGCCTTTTTAAAGTTTATGAAGTTCAGGATTAATGGTTATTTGCTTTTCAATATGTTCTTCAAGTATTATTCTTAGAGTGAAGGTTTGGTTGAGACAGCTTCTCCCTTTTCAAAATTCTGCTTGTTCTTCTCTCATTGCGATATCCACTATATATTTGAGTCTGTTCAGAATAACTTTGCAAAATATACTTTTGACACAACTGATAGTAAGGTTACTACTCTCCAGTTATTGCAGTTGCTAAGATAGCCTTTTTTATTTTGGTATTTTAACAGTGATTCCTTTTTTTCCATTTAGAAGGAATTGTGTAATATCCTGGGCAAAAAAAAAAAGGAAAAACCTTCGTCATGGCCCCATGAAACAGTACTCTGAAGTAATGCATGCAAATAGATCATAAATTATACTGTCACTTAGTCTAGCCATAAATTGTACTATCATTAAGTCTGTATCATAAATTGTACTGTCATTTTGCCATTTTGTTAACATTTTATTAATAATTGCCTGTACATACATAATGGCTCTTATTTGAATTGTTTAGCTGGTGCTTGTAACAGCATGCAAGAAAGTCATATTTTACAGCCACGGTTCTTTTTGACTTGGTTTTAGTGCACTCTGGAAAGAAGCAGAAAAAGTAATAATCTGTTTTGTTATAACTGCCAGAAAACATGTCAGTGATCATTAAATGTGGAATTAAACCCAAACAAAATCATTTGCTGCAGTTGACTGAGGAGAGAAAAACAATTTCGTGTTTCTTGGAGATGAACACAATAAGAAAATAATTGCTGAAGTTCAGAAAGTAGCTAACAGTAACTTTAAAATACAAAAATGTTGTTTTAAATGTCTGGCTTAATTTTGTAGAATAACCTCTGCTTGTTTAGGGTGATAGTTTGTCAGAAACCTAAACAATACAGGGTGTATTATATTTTTATAATCAAGAATTTGATATTTAAAAGTTAAGGCATTTATTACCACTGCCTTCGACAGCAAGGTGAAACTTGTGTGTCTGAAGTTTCATATGTATTTGTGTTTGTGTCCAAGTTTTCATTGTTTGTCATTTGAGTGATGTTCTAGTTTGTGCTTTGCTTGTGTGCCACGTGTTGCCCTAGGAGTTGACTAACTGAATGTGTCCAATATAATTACAGAAGGACAAAAACTCAGAACTGGCCTTTAAGTGGAAACACTGTGCTATAAGTCAAGAAGTGTTGGTCAAGCCTATAGTGGCTTGTGAACTGGGAAGGTAAATACCCTCTAGTTTTGTTTTAATGTTTCATTTTGTATGTGTACACATTATGTGATATTTCTGTTGTTCATTTCACAGATTGTTTAATACTTTAAGAATAAATGAGGGATATAGTGGGGAAAAAAAAAGATTACAACATTAATTAAATAAGTTGTCATGTGACTGTGACTGCTCAATAATGACAGGTGTGTGTCGTTATCATGGTGGAGGAATTTGTGCCTAGTAACAAAAATGATATTGAGAACATTATTGATTTGTGTATGCAGATAAGTTTTAAGTTTTGAACTGATAATTTGATTTCCTCTTTGGTGTCATTCCAAGATCTTTCATTCTCTGTCCTTCACTCTGACACATACACAGAAGTATTTACACACAACTTGTGATGTTAAATAAAGAGTAACATGTTTATCACAGAAACAAGTTACTGTTTGAAACAATTTTATATAATTTAACAGGCACAGAGAGAGAGAGATTATGATCGCTGGCACTACAGATTTAAAAACTGGAAAATGCTTTATTTATACTTTCTGAAATACACTGTGCTCTCTGTTTTTTTTGTCTTTATGTTATTCACGTCTTTTAATGTCATTTGTGTAAACTGGACGTAGAAAAATATTATGCGTATCACTCATTGTTTAAGCTTGGTAGTGTTAAAAATCTGCCCATACATTGTTAACCAATAAGAATTATTGAAATGTAAGATAATTGTTGTTGCAGGTTGTACAACAAAGAGTCAGTTCTTGAATTTCTTTTGGACAGAAGCAAATTCGACATTGCTGTTCAGTTTGATCACTTGCGAGGTCTGAAGGTACTGCGACTGTTTTTTTTATGTTTTGTTGAGATGTATGTGTATTCATGTGTAACATTGATATGTGAGTGGCCAAATCAACAGAATTTTTTAGAATAAAGGAAGTAAGTTCTATCTATACTACTGTCTCTCCTGTTGATAAAGATTCTCAAATGTGCTACAGAGTACATGCACATCTGCAGATATTCTTCCTTCCAAGGAGCATATAGATTACCCACGGACTTGGAGATGTGAAATACATTCGTTATGTGAAACATTTGAGTGGAACATGTGATAATGACATAAATGAGTTTCACCTGTTAAACAATATGATAGTGATGATGATAATTCTGAGACTCTTGTTTTGTTGGACAAAACATGAGGGTCGCTCTGAAAGTAATGCCTCCTAAATTTTATATGGAAACTGCAACAGATACAAAGAGCACAATAACACCACTTGATAGAGCAGTGTCTCAGGTAGAAAACACTGTTCCATTATTGTTAAGAAAATTTTTCCCACGAATTCATCCTTCATGGGCCCAAACAGTTGGAAGTCAGAAGGTATCGAATCCAGACTATGTGTGGGGGGGGCACGATAGGGGTAGTCCAGCCAAGCTTAGCAATGTGCTTACCAATCTTCAAACTGTTGTGTGGCCTGGTGTTATCATGTTGCAAGAGAAATGTTGTCTTCATCTCGGCGCACAAATGTTCCAAGTTTGCTGTCATTGTTTCTAAAACATTGAAGCCATCATAAAGCTGAGTACACATTTACCTGGTCATAATCCTATGATTTGCACAGATGAGCTGATCAAGGCACTCTTCATTTGATGGTGCGACAGCAGCGCAAGGCCATACAGAATGTGGCTTATTTCTCACATCACTGTCACCACCCACCGCCTCACTGTGCTGACATCACCGTTTGGTCTCTGCAGACATTCAGCAAGTGTCAAGTTGGTGCAGTTTTTCAGCATTGAAGAATTTGATCATAAACCTCTGCTTCATGTTAACATCCACATCATATTTCGGCAGCCTGTTTCTCTCTTGCTGTCTCACACGTGCCAGCCAGTTCTGTGCAACAGTTGCTCGATTTCTGAATCTTTACTTACACATCAACTTCTGCTTATGATGTTTCCAGAACAAAATTTTTAAAATTTTCATATTTTATTATATATATCTTATATCCTACCCGTGCCGTTAAACGTCACATAGGGCTCACAAAGTAGTTAGTCAGTTTTTCATAAATGCATTATTATATATATAAAAAATATTATTTTATTTATTATTATAGCATATAAAAAAACTAAATGCGACAGTAATTTGAAAACTTTTAGTTTTTGAACCTACATTATTCCCCTATTTCTCAACGTAATTGCTGCCAACATTGATAAATTATAATATATATCTTGGATCACTGCTAATAATGGAAATACAATGAGGCTCATCAGAAAGTAAAACAACTAAAGAATCTGTGGAGAGGAGCAGACACAACTACAAAAATAAGATTTTTAAGGGCGTGCATTTTTCCCATCGCAACATATGCCTGTGAGACCTGGACACTTAGCAAAACAGCTGAGAAACACATAAATGCCTTTGAATGTAAATGAAACAGAAGAGTTCTCCAAATATCGTGGACACAAAAAAGTACAAATATATCCATACTACAAGAACTTAATATTGAAGAAGGTTGGCTAGTAAAGAAGATTAAACAGAGAAAACTTAAATATTTTGGACACATTATGCATCATGATAATCTAGAGAAAACCATCTTGGAAGGGTACATAATGGGGAAAAGAAAGAGAGGAAGACCAAGGTGAAGATGGTTGCAAGACATCGTTGATGATCTGCAAATGGATGCATCAGCAGTAGGCCATCTTGCTCACAACTGAGAGGCCTATAGGAGGGCTGTTTGGGAGGCAAAGTTCCACAAGGGACATGCAAATGAATGAATGAATATATATACACATACATGCATATATACATATATAAAAAGTAAAAGTTTGCAGATATATTTAAACTTTCTGCTTCAGTACTGAAGATTTTTTAAGTGGTTCGATAGATTTTTTTTTTTTGTTGTTGTAATTGAAGCATTGTTTTCTCTTGCCATTGAATATTTGATTTTCTTTTTTTTTTTTTTTCTTATTGATTGAGATTTTGTTTCTTTTCTCTTCTTATTGAAATTTTGACTGTCTTGTCTTTAAAGTTCTCTTGTTATTGAAGTTTTGATTTTGTTGTCACTGAAGTTTTTCTCATGTCATTGAAGTTTTTAATTCTCTTGTTATTGAAATTTTGATTCTTTTAGGACATTAAAGAGCTGAATCTGACTGATAACCCAGAGAGGCGCCCCAGGGATGCGGAGAAAGGAGATGGCTTTATTGATCCCAGCATCTCTGACTTTATTTGTCCAGTGGTTGGTCTGGAAATGAGTGGCAAATATAAGTAAGTGAGAAAATGAGTTTAGTGTTTTTTTAGAGGTTTTATTTTCACTGTGCTTGTGACAGCTGGGCAATGAACAGAGAAAACAGAAGTTGGAAGCAAAATGAGATATAGTTCTAGATAAAAAAGAGAAACAAATGACTAAATTCTAAGAAATTTTACAGAATAGTGAAAACAAAATTAAAAGAATAAAGAAGAGACAATCCAAAATCTTTCATATCATGAGAGGAAAGGAGTTATTTCAGTCTCTTTGCAAAGACTGGAAAACTGTAGAGAAAAAAAAAACGAGCAAAGGGAGATTGATAGAAACATATTTAACCAGACAGGCTGACCAAGTGCCACTAGAAAAGACAAGCAAAATTGATTACAAATATCCTGAACTATGCAGACTAGGTAACAGAGTGACACAGACATGATCACCATCTATTTAATGAGTGAATCATATCATTAGTTCCCCTGGGAACAACTGTGTTAAGAGCACACTTATCTTAACACAGTGTTTGTGAGACAGGGAACATAGATCTGTTTGCTTAAAAACTCTGACCTACCTCTGTAGCCCAGAAACTTGTAGCAATCAACACTAATTGTAATTGTTATTTTTGCAAAATGTAATGTCAGGTTGGTGGACGGATGGGGACATGGAGATCTCTGGCGGGGATGAGGGAAGTCTGGTGTGAAACCAATGAATCCAGGACGTGACAAGCCTATGGGTCTTTACAACAATGGCTATCAGAATGATGTGAACAAAACAGAGCCAGTAGACTATAGGTGGCGGGGAATGGATATCGTTGAAGCACTCATCAGATTCCTCATCTCAGAGTCAGAGTGTCTTTGTGGAACTGTCTCAAACCATCTGACATGGAGAAGGGGTTTAAGTACAGCCACCAGAGGCTGGAAAACAAAGTTTTGGCCAGGCCAGCCACACTGTCTTCATGGCAGTCCGAGCAAGACCACAGTCTGCCCTAGCAAGGAAAGGTGCTGAAGTCGGAGTTACCCAGCCAAAAGGCGCATCGCAAAAATCAGGGTAACACGCATTATCGCTAATGAAATGTCTATATCTACAGTTTTCAAACATGGTGCTCGCCCTGTGAAGACTAACCAGGCAGGTGCAGTGCCGGGCCCTCTGCCTCGAAAGGGTCCACCCAATGCTACTGGAGGTCCTCTCAGTTCGTCTTGTGGAGTCAGGAGACATGAGAGTAGAGCTACTGGCCAAAAAATACAACAGAAGAAAACAGCCAAAAAGCAAGAACTTAAAATAATGCAGTGGAATGCTGAGGGTGTCAGCAGTGTTAGAGATGGCTATAGCAAAAAGGTTGAACTAGAGAACATACTTTTTGCAGAGCAGGTAAGTATATGCTGCATACAGGAGACACACCTAACCAAAGATGCCGCCTTTAAAATCAGAGGCTACCAGTGCTTTAGATCAGACCGACAGGACAGAAGAAAAGGAGGAGTACTCACACTTGTTAAGAATAACATCAGCGCATGTCAGGTGGGAGTGTACATGGAAGGAGCCGAATACCAGATGATCCATCTAAAAAGTAGTAATACAGATTTCCACCTCCTTAACTATTACTGTCCTAATGACCGCCCACTTGCTTTAGGAACAATCCCACACAAAGAGAGACTGATGGTCTGTGGTGATTTTAACAGTCATTCCCAGAGCTGGGGCTATGACCACATAGACAAGAGAGGAGAGGAAGTTGAGAGCTGGCAGGATGATAATGGACTTCTCCTGATCAACCAGCCAATGGATGCCCCAACATTTTACTCAAGGGCTTGGCATACAAAATCAACACCAGATCTGGCATTCCACTCTCCAGATCTGAAGTGGAACATTACACGTGAAGTTGGAAAACAACTTGGAGGTAGCGACCATCGACCAGTCTTCCTGACAATAGAAAATGAACTCCTTAACACCAGTAACCCTCTCCCCAGATGGAACTATAAAAAAGCAAACTGGACAATGTACAGACATCGTACAGGTATCCTGGTGGGACAGCTGTCCATAGAAGGTAAGGATATTAACAGCATAGTGAAGGAGTTCAATGCTTGTATCCTTCAGGCCGCTCGTGAAACCATTCCCAGAGGAGCTCGCAGGGACTATAAACCATACTGGTCTAGTGAGCTGGGAAAACTCCATGATGACGTGGAAGCAGCTCGAAAGCAAGCAGAAAATAGACCATGCCAAGAACACCACAATAATTACCAACATTCTAAAGCCAAATTTCAGAGAGCAAAGCTGCAAGCCAGACGGGAAAGTTGGAGAGAGAAAACAGAGTCCCTAAACTTTGAAAAGGATGGAAGGAAACTGTGGAAACTAATCAAACAGTTAAATGATGAGAGTACTGGAAGAAGTACAAAGATTACACTAATAGAGGATGGGAAAACTCTTACAGGTAAGCAGGTAGCAGATCACTTTGCTCGCATGTTTGCACAGGACTGCAACATTGATATCCATCCAGAGAAGGAGCGTACAGTGCGCATCGAGCCACAGAAAGAGGAGGAACAAGTCAGAAAAGTGGAGGTCATGGATGCACCAATCACACACAGTGAGTTAGACCTAGCAGTTAGTAAACTGAAACCAAGGAAATCACCAGGACCAGATGGAGTGTCCAATGAAATGATCAAGAACCTGGGAGTGGCAGCAATGGGAAAGCTGTTGGATATTTTCAATATGTGCTGGAGCACAGGTAAGTTACCTCAAATCTGGAAGGAAGCAAGCATGGTACCACTGCTAAAACCAGGGAAAAACAGTGATACTGCCTCCAGCTACAGGCCAATCAGTCTCACTAGCTGCCTGTGCAAAACGATGGAACGCATCATTGACCTGAGGCTAAAATGGTACCTAGAAAGTGAAAACCTTCTCGTTCCACAACAAGCAGGATTTAGGCAGTACTACAGTACGGAAGATCAAGTGACCTATCTCTCTCAAGAGATTGAGGATGCATTCCAAGAGAAAAACCTTGTACTAGCAGCGTGGATAGACCTGAAGAAAGCCTTGATAAAGTATGGAAAAAAGGTCTGTTGTGGAAACTAAGAAACTGTAATGTGAATGGAAGACTGTACAACTGGATAAAGTCCTATTTACACAATAGAAGAGCTAGAGTAGTAATGGATGGATACAAAAGCCAGAAAGTACTTCTGCGACACGGTGTACCACAAGGAGGAGTCCTTTCGCCTACACTATTCCTTGTATTCATTAATGACCTGGTCAAGGAACTTCCCTGTGGAATCAAAGCAGCACTGTATGCAGATGATCTGGTCATGTGGTGTACAGATGAATATGCGACAGTTGCTACACAGAGACTCCAAAGAGCAGCAGACATCTTGACATCATGGACAAACAAATGGTGTGTAAGTATCAACACAGAGAAATCAAGTACCACTCTGTTCACCCTCTCATCTAAACAGAAAGCAGGTAAGATCTTTGTAAATGAAATACCCTTAAGGATGGACAACCAACCCACTTACTTAGGAGTGACTCTTGACTCAAAACTGACTTGGAAGCAACACATCAACAGTGCAGAAGCAAAAGCCAGAAGAAAACTAGCCATATTAAGAAAATTAAGTGGGACTACATGGGGAGCTAGTGAAAGAATCCTCAAGAACGTATATCAGCAAAGTATTCTACCACATTTAGAATATGGCTCAACATCTTGGTGCACAGCATCAAACACTACGCTGCATAATCTAGACAAGGTTCAAAATCAGTCACTACGGATTATCACAGGTGCCATGAGGTCCACACCAATAGTAGAAATGCAGAAAATAGTTGGTGTTCAACCGCTAAAGGAACGTAGAGACACAAAGGTCATGACCATGGGAGAAAAATTCCTTAGCTCTGTAAGCCATCCCCTGAAGGAGAGATTCAATAACTTGGCATTAGGACGGCTTAAAAGAAGCAGCTTCATTCATCAGGCCAAGCGTATGCGTAAGCTGATACCTGACCTTCCAACTGTAGTCACTCCATTATCATCTGTACCAGAGCATACACCATGGAAAGAAGCAGATTATACACAAATAACTATTCAGACTGAAGTGAAAGGTGTGCAGAATGGTGAGATGCAGAGCAGTCTTGTAAGATCAGTAGCCACACTTAGTGTTCTAGATGACAAATATCCATGTGACACCTGGATACGTGTGTATACAGATGGATCTGCACATAATGCCATAAAAATGGTGGGGCAGGAGCATATATTGAATATCCAAACAACACCATTGACAAGATTTCCATACCCACTGGTAAATACTGCAACAACTTTGATGCAGAAGTTAGGGCAATTATTGCTGCAGTTGAAAAACTATCAGACTCCAGAATTGATACATGTCCTGTAGTAATTCTCACAGATGCAAGATCAGTACTGGAGGCTCTTCAGTGCAACAAACTACCAGACCTTAAGGATGCCTTGTCAAAAATTGGCTTACAACATGGAGTCACTTTGCAGTGGATTCCCTCCCACTGTGGGATACCAGGCAATGAGAAAGCTGACCATCTGGCCAAAGAGGGCACTGAAATGGAGCAACCAGACATACCAGTCACCTATAATCAGAAGAAAAGCATGATAAAAACCTACAGGAAGCCACAAACACCACCACATGATGACTATCACATGCTAAACAGAAAGGAACAAGTCACCATCTTCCGTCTCCGAACAGGACACAGCCGACTCCGAAGTCATATGTATACAAAGTTTAAGGTTGGTACTACTAATCTATGTACATGTGCTCAGGTGCCCCAAACCGTGGAACATATCCTCCAGAACTGCATCAACTACGAGACACTGAGAAATAATTACTGGCCCAGTGAAACCACTAAAGAAGATAAGCTCTACGGTTCCATACATGAGTTACAAAAAACAGTGAAATTTATCCAAGAGACAGGACTGCAGATATAGACAGACAGTGCGAACGAAGAAGAAGAAGAAGAAGATATCATTAGTAAAAAAAAAGTTAAAATTGATCTTTCACTGAAGCTTAGCAGTGTATAATTTTTCTCACCATTGTTTTTGCATTCATCTTTTGTTGAACTTAGGATGATATCTTCCACAGATTCTGCTTTCTTTGGTCATGCGGGTGTGTTGTGTCAGAGCGTGCCCTCAGGGAAGTCAAGTCTGAAACTTGCCACAAGGTAAGAGAATCCAGAATTTTCTAGCATTTGAAGCGTTTCAAAATTTATATCCAAATAAAGTTCAGCAGCTCAACAAGGTAGCCAGGAGAAACTAGAGCTAGTCCAAGTTCCGTCTTTCATGAACAGTTTAGATATATTTTCTTAGACTGTTGCATGGCCAAGCTTTTGAATAAGAGTGGCTTAGTTTATTAAATCTTTGTTTAAACCTTCTTTAATCTATTCAGTTGTTGCAGTTCTGTGGCACAGTGCCTTATGGTAACTTTAAAATCGTTGAATGATTCATGTAGGCAAGCATCAGTTTTTTTGGGGGTTTTTTTTGCAATATCTGAGATTTTTCATGCATGAAGTTTCTTTGTTTTAGAAGAAATGAATATGAGGAGAGAAATTTGTCATGGTGAACCCTGTGCTTTTGGTTTTGATGAAGAATAAGTGGACCAGAAACAGCAGTAAAGACTAAAGGTTGGAGATGCAAATAGAGGGACAGTCTGAACTGATGAAAAGCACCAGAGATAAAGAGAGAAGTGGAGGCAAGTGTAGGCTAACAACACATGTTGATGATTTAAGCTCCAGTTCTGCCGCTGTTGTGATCACTGCCCTGGTTATGTTTATTAATGGTGGGTCAGCTGATTTTCAGAGAGGGAGCTGTTACCATCAGCTAGAATATGAGAGAATGATTTCCGCCATTTTGTCCTCTTAGTGTGGAAAGAAGTTCATGGAGGAAGATGTGGTTGTGCTGAATGGGACCGAGGAGGAAATGACGGAGATGAGAACAAAGATGGAGAATCGGAGGGCACTGCTCAAAGCTTCAAGGGTAAGACCAGATTTTTGTTGTTGTTGATATCTTAGTCCGTTTTCCTGCCATCCTGTTTTATGTTTTCTTATTTTGATGTCCCATTCCTGTGTCCCAGTTTTTCTTTCTTCAGTGTAGCATGTAAAAGGACAGTTATTCATCCTCCCCACTCTTGTATGATCATTTCACAAACTCATTAGTATATATGTGGTCGTCTTTGTGAAATGATTAATGGGAGATTTGGCACATTTGATTTTGCTGTATTTTCCCTCTCATGTTCAAGGGTAAACTAGTTTCTTACTTTCTGCAATATCACTCATTGTGCTTGGTCATGAGAAGGCTGTGCTTGAAGGCTTAGAATCCAGTGAAAGACAGAGTGATGAAGAGCGGAGTGTAAGACAGGCCTGTGTGCCCAGTTCTTCACCCTTTGAAAATAAAGATCATTCATTCATTGGTCTTGCTCTTACACTCATTCTCTCCCTTTTCTCATTTAGGGGCAGTGTCAACACAGCTGCTACTGTGTTCAGAAAAAAAAAAAAAGTTATGTTCCTGTTATAGTCATATATTATACATGTGTACCTACATACAGTTTTTTGCATGCTAATTACCAAGTAATCAGAGTTAGCTATTTGTGGAAGTTGCTGATCATCAGGTCAAGCAACTTCTCTCTACCTGATCCTACCAGTGCTTGAGTAACAAGTAACCACAGTAACAGCAAGCCGTGTTTATGTTCAGTTTATGATCTCATTGTTCTGACAAGCCATGTTTATGTTCAGTTTATAATCTCATAGTTCTGACAAGCCATGTTTATGTTCAGTTTATAATCTCATTGTTCTGGCAAGCCATGTTTCTGTTCAGTTTATAATCTCATTGTTCTGACAAGTCATGTTTATGTTCAGTTTATAATCTCATTGTTCTGACAAGCCATGTTTCTGTTCAGTTTATAATCTCATTGTTCTGGCAAGCCATGTTTATGTTCAGTTTATAATCTCATTGTTCTGGCAAGCCATGTTTATGTTCAGTTTATAATCTCATTGTTCTGGAAAGCTGTGTTTCTGTTCAGTTTATAATCTGATCGTTCTGGCAAGCCATGTTTCTGTTCAGTTTATAATCTCATTGTTCTGGCAAGCCATGTTTCTGTTCAGTTTATCATCTCATTGTTCTGGCAAGCCATGTTTCTGTTCAGTTTATCATCTCATTGTTCTGGCAAGCCATGTTTCTGTTCAGTTTATCATCTCATTGTTCTGGCAAGCCATGTTTCTGTTCAGTTTATCATCTCATTGTTCTGACATCTTCTGTTTTCAGGCTTGTTCCCATCCCCTTCCCCCCCCCCCCCCCCCCAAAACAAAAAAAAAACAGATCCTGAAATGATTCAGCACCCATATAGTCAGTTGGCGTGATCTTTCACTCGTTATTTATTTTGTTTTGTTTTGCTTTTTTGTCATTGTGGCTTTTGGAGGAATCTCTCATGGATGTCCTGCAGATAGTCTTATATCTGTTTTGGGTTGCTTTAGAATGTTATGACATTATGAAGAGAGGAACGAAGGAACATTTTTTTTTTAAAGAAAGCGATTGCAGAATTTTAAAGTCTCATTTATTTTTTTCTTTTCTGGTTTCACATTTTCAGAAAGCCAAAAAAGCAGATAAACACAAACTGGCAGACACCTCTGAAGGTAAGAATTTAGAGTTCACCATTTTAAGACATCCTCTAAAAAAAAAAAAATGGGTACCAGAGAAATCTGAGAAGGTAAAGCGGCCAGGCATGATACAGACCACATTGTGCTTTCATGTGCCGAAGGTCATGGGAAAATACGGGCCTAACACCGTATTCTCCAATATGCCTTAATGGCATGGAAACAGGGATTGTACCTTTTACCTTGACCATTTTAAGACATTGTGTATGTTTATTATGATTAAATTTATCTTGGAAACTCATTTCATATATTCTTGCTTTCTATATTGTAACGTACACCTCTGTCTTGATAAAACATGGGTCACTAGAACGCTGACCTGGATACAGTACAGACATCTTACTGTCATCTTACTGATGCCGAGTGCAAATAGTAGCACGTAATAAAAGTACTAAATCAGAATCAATGACTGTAGTTTAAACTGCAAGCAAACAGTGTGAAAATGATGAACTTAGACATTTTCTAGCAACTTGCTATCCCTCTTTCCAACTCCAAATAAATTTTGGAAAATGCCTGCTTCCTTCATGTCCCACAATTCAGTATTGATTACATCCCAGAACTGAACAACTACGAAAGAAAGCAGAGAATTTCACCTTGACAGCAGTTGGCAGAAGCTACAGTTTCAGATCTAAACTCAGTATGAGCATGGTACAGGTATAGAATAGAAGTATAGAATAGAATTCAGTGAACATGCAGGTGATGACAAGTATTAACCTGACTGTGATTGAATGAATGTGCAGGTGATGACAGGTATTAACCTGACTGTGGTTGAGTGAACGTGCAGGTGATGACAAGTATTAACCTGACTGTGGTTGAGTGAACGTGCAGGTGATGACAAGTATTAACCTGACTGTGGTTGAGTGAACGTGCAGGTGATGACAAGTATTAACCTGACTGTGGTTGAGTGAACGTGCAGGTGATGACAGGTATTAACCTGACTGTGATTGAGTGAACGTGCAGGTGATGACAGGTATTAACCTGACTGTGATTGAGTGAACGTGCAGGTGATGACAGGTATTAACCTGACTGTGATTGAGTGAACGTGCAGGTGATGACAGGTATTAACCTGACTGTGATTGAGTGAACGTGCAGGTGATGACAGGTATTAACCTGACTGTGATTGAGTGAACGTGCAGGTGATGACAGGTATTAACCTGACTGTGATTGAGTGAACGTGCAGGTGATGACAGGTATTAACCTGACTGTGATTGAGTGAACGTGCAGGTGATGACAGGTATTAACCTGACTGTGATTGAGTGAACGTGCAGGTGATGACAGGTATTAACCTGACTGTGATTGAGTGAACGTGCAGGTGATGACAGGTATTAACCTGACTGTGATTGAGTGAACGTGCAGGTGATGACAGGTATTAACCTGACTGTGATTGAGTGAACGTGCAGGTGATGACAGGTATTAACCTGACTGTGATTGAGTGAACGTGCAGGTGATGACAGGTATTAACCTGACTGTGATTGAGTGAACGTGCAGGTGATGACAGGTATTAACCTGACTGTGATTGAGTGAACGTGCAGGTGATGACAGGTATTAACCTGACTGTGATTGAGTGAACGTGCAGGTGATGACAGGTATTAACCTGACTGTGATTGAGTGAACGTGCAGGTGATGACAGGTATTAACCTGACTGTGATTGAGTGAACGTGCAGGTGATGACAGGTATTAACCTGACTGTGATTGAGTGAACGTGCAGGTGATGACAGGTATTAACCTGACTGTGATTGAGTGAACGTGCAGGTGATGACAGGTATTAACCTGACTGTGATTGAGTGAACGTGCAGGTGATGACAGGTATTAACCTGACTGTGATTGAGTGAACGTGCAGGTGATGACAGGTATTAACCTGACTGTGATTGAGTGAACGTGCAGGTGATGACAGGTATTAACCTGACTGTGATTGAGTGAACGTGCAGGTGATGACAGGTATTAACCTGACTGTGATTGAGTGAACGTGCAGGTGATGACAGGTATTAACCTGACTGTGATTGAGTGAACGTGCAGGTGATGACAGGTATTAACCTGACTGTGATTGAGTGAACGTGCAGGTGATGACAGGTATTAACCTGACTGTGATTGAGTGAACGTGCAGGTGATGACAGGTATTAACCTGACTGTGATTGAGTGAACGTGCAGGTGATGACAGGTATTAACCTGACTGTGATTGAGTGAACGTGCAGGTGATGACAGGTATTAACCTGACTATGATTCAGTGAAGAACAGCAAGAAAAAGCTGCTGTTAACAGTGACAAAAGAAGCACTTGCTGTGACTGAGCAGACAGATTAGGCTCAGTCCATGGACAGAAAAAAAAAAAATGGCAGAGCAGAGAGAGTTAGGTAAGCTTATAGACTGTAAGAGAAAAAATTTCTCCATTGTACTTATGTTATATATATATATATTTTTTTTTTTTTCCCAGATGTTTCAGTATCAGGTAAGAAAGCCAGCATAGATCCAGCTGCTTCATCTTCATCATCATCATCACCATCTCCACCTCCAGCTTCAGAACCAACAGGTGTTGGCGCAAAATCTAAAATCTTAAATGGCCGTGGAAAGTCTGGCATTAACAGAGGCAGCAGTGGAAAACTGCCAACGGTCAAGACACTCACGGAGGCACCAAAAGGGAAAAGTGTAGTGAGCATACAGAGAAATCCAAATGCAACCAAGACTTTCAAGTCATTGTTTACAACCAGCGAAGATGCAAAGAGCCAGAAACAGGCCCACTGGGTCACATACAATCCTTTGTATTTCTGAGGTTTTGCAAGTTAAGATATTACGGCAAACTTTTTCTTAATTAAGTGCTAATCCTCCATTACTTCTCATACCACCATGTGGTGCAGCTATACTAATTGCACACTTTTGTATGGCTACATTTTTCTTGTGTAAATTATTATGTAAACATTATGTACTTCTTGTTGTGTATTTCTTCTTTGACCCCTGCCATCTTGTATCTTTGTGGTACACAATTCTGTCAGCAAAGAAGAGAGTAATAAAAGAAGCAAAGATAAAATGACACCAGTATGGTGAAGCATGAAACAACCATTACAAAGGGGCTGCAGAAATGTTATCTTTTGATTTGGATTTTGTCCAGGAAATGCCGCAGCTTTTGTTTCTATTCTATGCTTGTCCTCACAGGTCCCCACGCCCCTTTAATGATATTCCAGGGTAAATATTTGTCTGATGATGTCTGTGGTGGGTTGGGGCAGAGCTTGATAAACTGTCTTTTAAACTACCTTCTCAACATTTTGATCCTTTTTTTTTTTTTTGGGCATTCATTCTGGTAATTCTGTTTCATGTATTTTTTTTGTTTTTGTTTATTTGTTCAGGCATTATAAGGCCACTTACGTGCTCCTGCGTGCACGTTATCATGAAATTTATAACTTGAGTATACAAAAGGTCTGATTTTAGAAAACTATGAATACCCGAGTAACAAAGTGGTTGGTTCTGTCATCTCTGATGGCAGTGATTGGTAATTTGATCATAGCTGGAGCTCTTCCAACTAGGCCGGCTGTAGAAAAGTGGGTATCTAGATACTAAGCACTTCAAAACTATCTGCTCAGTCTGAGAGTATTTCACAGATGTCAGCTATACTAGTTTCTGAGTAATTCACATTCATCATCTCTACCAGTCAATGTGCACTTCATATGTGACAGCTTTACTAGTCTCTGAGCACTTCACATAGATCAGCTTACCAGTCTGAGAGCACTTCACATGCATCAGCTATGGTGTATCTAAGTACTTACTTTCATCAGCTCTACTTTCTTCTGAGCACTTTACATATGATGGCTGTATTTGTATCTGTGCACTTTACATTCATCAGCTCTACCAGTCTCTGAGCACTTCGCATACATGTGCTCAACCAGTCTCTGGTTATGACATTTCATAACTGTCAGGTATTCCAGTCATCTCTTTGCATTTCAAACAGAAGCTGGTAGAAAACTGTTTGTTTTTGATTACTGGGCAGTTTCCCCCACATTGTACAGCAACTAAATGGCAGAGGATAAATATTTTGCTGTATGAGATAGGTTCATTTAAACCATGTGATACAAGCTGTTCTGTTACATTTTTATGTTCAAAACGTTCAGTGTTCAGCACAGTTGCTAATTATCCTGTTGTCTGTATGGATGAATGACACAGATTTCCCTGTGTTAAGAAATTTGATCTGTTACCACATTATTAGACATTTGTAGATTTACAACTTTCCTGGAATGTACAGCAAATGTTGGACTGGATTTGAGAAAGGTTCTGGATTTCCAGATTTTCAAGAAAAAAAAGAAAAGAATTATTTAGATTTATTTTGCTTATAAAAAAAAATGCTTTTGAGATTTTGTTTTTTTTCTTTAAAATTTATTATCTGTTTGTTGTACAGAGTTAAAAAAAAGCTTAGCTGTGTTTGAGGGGGAATAAAATAAGTTTTCTTGATGTTTTTTGTTTGTTTGTTTGTTATTTCCTAAAAGAAAGTATGAGGATGCGTCAAAAAGTCACCTTAATTTTTTTTTAAAAATCTGAATAAAATATGAAAATATGATTGAAAGCTCATAATCCAACCATTTTTATGACTTTGGGAGATACAGGCGCCATGTGAACATGTTTGCTTTTTAATGAATTCAAACCAATAATTACCAGGTAGATTTACCCCCCCCCCCCTTTTTCAACAATGTTAATATTTATTATAACATTAATAAAAGTTTGCACAAAAATATTTGAGTAATGTGCTGTACTTATATAATTAATGTGACATTTGGCAGCGCTTGTTTGCTGCAAGTTTGGGAAAAGTTAGCATGCAACAAGGACAGGATACTCTTAATGCATCATCATCATCATGTGAGTTCATCGGGCATGCCCTGTCTTTGTTTTTGATGATGCTTACTGGGAAAAATGATGAGAATAATGCAAGCCAAAATAACTCTTGTTGAGAGTGATGAAAAGAGTACTCCAGTGCTACATCGAGCCAATATTATTTTATGAATGCAAGACATGGTCAGTCACTGATGAAGTACAACTCCAACGGGAAGCCGCTGAAATGTGCTTCCTTAGAAGAATGCTGCAAATACCATGGAGGTTCTGAGAGAGGCTGGAGAGACGACACAAACAATAACAAAAGTCAGAAAAAAAGACAATTCAGATTCTTAGGATATGTTCTACTGCGAGGCAAGCTAGAAGTCATTGTGACAACAGGAGAGATAGAGGACAAAAGAGACCAAGTTAGGCAGAGAGAGAAAATGCTGGATGGACTAACTAGAAGGCATGGACAAAGAACACCAACACAGCTTCTAATCAGGAAATTGTGGACAACCATGACAACCAACGCCTGTCGGCAAGGCAACAGATAAGATATCGTAGCAATAATAATAATTTGTACTTCCACACCTCTACCGGGATAAAGTCAATTTCTCGATTAATCTGACGAGAAGAGATAAATCAGTGTTGACAAAGCTCATGTACTTAACAAATCAGCTAGCCTGACCACTGACTGGTAAGATTCATGGCTGTAGAATGTCTCCATAGTCTACAGATGTAACTATACGTTAAGACAAAACTGCCCTCTCTACCTTCAGCGACATTTCTCTGCCAAAGGTTTATTAGGGGAAGTTACTACTGAACAACCATATCCGCTAGGTGAAGGCTTTTAAAAAAATTAACTCCCTTGACCTTTAATTTGTCGTCTGTTCTATCTCTTTCGCGTGCATAGTAGAGATGACAAAATGACACTGAAACTATCTTGCATTGAGAAATCATGTTTGTAGGTATAAGGGGCCATGCATAAACATACTTTTGCAGAGTACAGTTTTAATATAATCACGATTATATAATCATGATGTTGCTTGCGGCATGGAGTCGCTTTGCGATGGATTCCCTCCCACTGTGGGATGCCGGGCGGTGGGAGAGCTGGCCGTCTGGCCAGGGAGGGCACTGGGATGGAGCGGCCAGACATGCCGGTCACCTATGGTCAGAGGAGAGGCATGGTGGAAACCTACGGGAGGCCACGGGCACCACCACGTGATGAGTATCACATGCTAAACAGAGGGGAACAGGTCGCCGTCTTCCGTCTCCGAGCGGGACGCGGCCGACTCCGAAGTCATATGTATGCAAAGTTTAAGGTTGGTGCTACTGGTCTGTGTATATGTGCCCAGGTGCCCCAAACCGTGGAACATGTCCTCCAGAGCTGCATCAACTATGAGACACTGAGAAATAATTACTGGCCCAGTGAAACCACTAAAGAAGATAAGCTCTACGGTTCCATACATGAGTTACAAAAAACAGTGAAATTTATCCAAGAGACAGGACTGCAGATATAGACAGACAGTGCGAACGAAGAAGAAGAAGAAGAAGATGATGTTGCTGCTTGAAAGCTATTTTCTACTTCAAGGGATCAAAAACTCCGCCGATTCCAAACATCTGAGATCCCGTCCTTCTCATGTAATCAAGTAAACCAATTGGGGTGGGGGTGTTTATTGCGATTTAAAGTTGGGGGGGGGGGGGGGGGGCAGCACTTGGGAGGAAAATGCATGCGACAGAGTTCTAGGAAGAAAAGGAGCCGCATGTTAGAAATTTCGTGGCTGGGAACAGACCAGCTCGACAATGTTCCAGTCAGTTATAATACACACACTCACTCTCTCCCATTCCGTCGAGCCCTTTCTTCGTTATTTTACCGAATGCGCGGTTTTAAAGAAATAAAACATACCGGGGAAAAAAAAGCCACAAGCAGCACAATTAAATCTGTGTAAGAAGCACGACTGAAAATGACATAGTGGCGCCACGCAGGAGTGGCCTGGCTTATCACTTTCTTAGTCCCCTGTCACGTTCAGAGCAGATCTCCCATCGCTTTATCAGAGCCGGGGGGGGGGGGCGGCGGACAAAATTATCTGACTGACCCTGTAGCCAGTTGTGCACGACCTCTTTAATCTCTTCGTCCGAAATGAACTTCTTCTCACTTAAGCCTCCTTTAGCGATCCAAACAACAGCATGTTCCAGGTCTGATGATTACGCAGGATCTAGAATGCCCTAGAACGCGCGTTCGTGCTGTAACAACTCACCAGAAATGAAAACTCAGCAAACCGCAACGTTTTGACCCGACTGCAGGTTTAAAGTGGTTCTCAAGCAGATCATACTAAGCGTCACTGTTGATAGTGGTTCCTTTTGGCATGTAGTGTTCCAAGGCTGAACCCTTACAGTCCCAGAAGAGCGTGAGCATTATTTTTCAGGCCGACGGAGTTGTATGGAACTTCAAATTTGGTTTTGACGATGAAAAATGTTGCCACTCCTTCTTGGCTCGCCTGGTCTCTGGCTGGAAGAATGTTGCCATTCCTTGCTGGCTCGTTCTGTCTATGGCTGGAAGAATGTTGCCATTCCTTGCTGGCTCGCTCTCTTTCTCTGGCTGGAAGAATGTTGCCATTCCTTGCTGGCTCGCTCTCTTTCTCTGGCTGGAAGAATGTTGCCATTCCTTGCTGGCTCGCTCTCTTTCTCTGGCTGGAAGAATTTTGCCACTCATTGTTGGCTCGCTCTCTTTCTCTGGCTGGAAGAATGTTGCCACTTCTTGCTGGCTCTCTCTCTTTCTCTGGCTGAAAGAATGTTGCCACTCCTTGCTGACTCGCTCTCTTTCTCTGGCTAAAAGAATGTTGCCACTCCTTGCTGGCTCTCTCTCTCTTTCTCTGGCTAAAAGAATGTTGCCACTCCTTGCTGGCTCTCTCTCTCTTTCTCTGGCTAAAAGAATGTTGCCACTCCTTGCTGGCTCTCTCTCTCTTTCTCTGGCTAAAAGAATGTTGCCACTCCTTGCTGGCTCTCTCTCTCTTTCTCTGGCTGAAAGAATGTTGCCACTCCTTGCTGGCTCTCTCTCTCTTTCTCTGGCTAAAAGAATGTTGCCACTCCTTGCTGGCTCTCTCTCTCTTTCTCTGGCTAAAAGAATGTTGCCACTCCTTGCTGACTCGCGCTCTGTCTCTGGCTGAAAGAATGTTGCCACTCCTTGCTGGCTCTCTCTCTCTCTCTCTCTGGCTGAAAGAATGTTGCCACTCCTTGCTGGCTCTCTCTCTCTTTCTCTGGCTAAAAGAATGTTGCCACTCCTTGCTGACTCGCGCTCTGTCTCTGGCTGAAAGAATGTTGCCACTCCTTGCTGGCTCTCTCTCTCTCTCTCTGGCTGAAAGAATGTTGCCACTTCTTGCTGGCTCGCTCTGTCTCTGGCTGAAAGAATGTTGCCACTTCTTGCTGGCTCGCTCTGCCTCTGGCTGAAAAAAGATTTTCACGGGCAACCTCATGACGTTCTTTCAGATCGGGTGCGAGCTGTTGTTGATGCCTAGCTACTGGCGGAGAATTTTCGGAACGTCGTGAATGATGTGGTGCACAAAGCTATGACTTCAGTTCTCCGGTAACTTCAGTGATCGTTACCCACCGGTTTTCCTGTATCATTCGTTCCGCTTCAGTTTAATCATTGTGTCAGGCAATAAATGTCTGCAGCTTTGTCATCTTTACTGTCAAAGAAACATACGTATTTCCAAACTGGCCCATGTGCCTATTGGACATATACACCTAGAGAGTGATGACATGACATATCTGTACTAGAGTGGGAAGACATAGCATATCTGTACTATAACTGCATATTATTTGATTTAGATTTTTTTTTCCTAAAGTAAAATTAAGGTCACTGTTTGACTTACTCTTGTACATGAGACAGTTTTCTAAAAATCTTAACATAAGTGACTTTTAGAATCAATACTCAATAATATTGGATGCACGTTCTTTACTGACGGATTGCTATGACTTTCTCTGGTAGCAGTTGTGTAGTAAAGACGGATTGCTATGACTTTCTCTGGTAGCAGTTGTGTAGTAAAGACGGATTGCTATGACTTTCTCTGGTAGCAGTTGTGTAGTAAAGACGGATTGCTATGACTTTCTCTGGTAGCAGTTGTGTAGTAAAGACGGATTGCTATGACTTTCTCTGGTAGCAGTTGTGTAGTAAAGACGGATTGCTATGACTTTCTCTGGTAGCAGTTGTGTAGTAAACTGATTTGGGATAGTAGAGTCCTGTGCCACGCATCCATCCACACACTATCATCTATCAGTCCTGTGCCACGCATCCATCCACACACTATCATCTATCACTGAGAACGTGTAACATAGAAAACAGAAGCAACATTTTCAAGATGGAAAATGAGTAATTTACTGTACTAGCAATCTGTTCCTTCAATATTGGCATTTCATACATACATACTTAACAAATCCCTATCAAGCATGTCGATCTGAAGTTGTCTTCCCTAGGTCGAGAGCCTGAAGGGTTTAAGAAGTTGCAACATTTAACACATTCATTTCTTTCAGTGTGTTAGATTTTTCATTTCTTTCAGCGTGTAAGCTTATTCATTTCTTTCAGCATGACAGATTGTTCATTTCTTTCATTGTGTTAGCTTGTGTTGTTACCTCAAGGTTTCAAAGTTCACATAGTGAAAGAAACTTTAACTTTGATGTCAAAAACTTATCATTTCATGAAAATCAAGATTTCAACTACTGTTACATCCATACAGAAGAGATATTCTAACATTATAAAATAAAAGCATTAGTTATAATTTTTGATGTGAATTAGTAGCACACAATAATGATAAAACAGCACACTTGAGTGCTTATTACTTAAGGCCAGGTTCAAAAGAGAACACACATTATTTGAGATAAGAAGAAATAATATATACACAATGATGAAATATTAAATTAGAAAGTATAAAAGAACATACGTACATACTTATGAAAGGCTGCATAGAACTTTGAGATACAATGATGCTCCTATTATCTTTGTGCTGTTTAGCAGGTTAACTACAAAAATCACACAAAAATATATGAAAATCTGATTTAAGTTTTTTTTTTTATAACGTGATATTTTCAGCACTTCTGTGCTAATTTTATTATAAGAAATAATGATGGCTATGTTCATCAAGAAGATTTTTTTTGTTGTTGTTTCTAAACAATTGACAAATCATGAACAGGAAACTATGACTGAAGTTATATGAACTTTTTAGTGATGAAATTTTTACTGAAATTTGAGAAGTATATCTGCATATTAGACTGGCAGAGCTGATATTGTCTTAGGTTGACACTGTCATAAGACAAACGTTTGTTTACAGTTTTGTGAATTTCCTATATCAGAAAGTTTTAAAGTGGGCATGAACTTTAGAAAATGGTACAGATAACAGATGCACACTGTGGTCTGAGTTACCTTTAAGTAAGACATACTAAACACAAAAGTAGACCCTATGCTGCAGTTACACTCTCATCAGGCCTAATGGAATAATATAGCTAATGCAATTTAAAATCATGAAAACATGTAACAGCTGAGCTTTTGAAAGTAGCTTTATAAATATTTCACAACAGAAATACACTCGCAATTTCTCTTTGTAGCAAAATAGAGGAACCAGACTTAGAAAAAGTCATCTACAGTATCATGCTTCTATGAAACAACAAAGCAACAGGATCAGATGGAATTGCTGCAGAACTGATTAAGGACAGAGGTCTAAATCTGCCTGAATGGATATGTACACTGATACAACAAATATGGAGAGAAGAAAAACTCCCTAATGAATGGAGAGAATCATTACTGATCCCAGTATTTAACAAAAAAAGGCAATAAGAGCAAGTATGAAAACTACAGAGGAATATTCTTACTACAAACAAGTGACAAAATACTGTCTATTATACTTTTAAATAGATTAAAATCATACAGCGAGAATATATTGAGAGACTATTGAGCAGGTTTTATGAAGAATTAGATCAACCATAGACCAAATATTTTATCTCCACCAAAGAGCAGAAAAGAACTGGGAATATGGAAAAGAAGTATATAATATCTTCATTGACTTCAAGAAAGCTTATAGACAAGAGCAGCTTATGGAAAGTTATGAAAGAATTTGAGATACCTAATAAATTAATCAGTCTGACCACAAAATGCATGGAGGATGCACAAAATATAGTAATACATAAAGGAAGAAAGTTGGAACCCTTCTATAATAAGAACTGGTTTAAAACAATGTGATACATTATCTCCATTACTTACTATTCTACCTAGTACTAGAAAAGGTAATCAGAAAAGTGACAGAAGAAAGCAGTACTGAAGAAAAAGCTAAAATACTAGGATATGCTGATGTCATCGACCTGGTTGGGTAAATTATGCAAGAAGTCACAAATACTTGCATACACCTGAGAGATGTGGCACTAAAAGTGGGCTTGGCCATTAACCAAGATAAGACAGAGTATATGAAGATATCAAGAGACTAGAAGCAGAATGATCAAGATTATATGAATACTGGAAATATGATTATTAGGAAAGCAGAAACATACAAATATCTAGGCACAACCTTCAACAAAAGCAACACAGTAAGCGAGGAAATTAAAAGCAGAATACAGACAGGGAATAAAATAAACTTCACCCTGCAACACCTGTTAAAATCCAAAATCCTGTCCCAAAACACCAAAATAGCAATCTACAAAACTATAATAAGAAGAATCATCATGTATGGATCAGAAACATGGAGTACAATAATGAAAGATGAACAACAATTGCAGATCTTTAAGAACATGATCCTAAGAAGAATCTTCGGGCCCTTAAAGGATACCAACAGTAGAGAATGGAGAGCTAGAAAGAACACTGAACTGAACAGATTATTTAAATCCAAATAGATTATAAATATCTTGAAGCTGAACAGATTATGCTGGTAGGGCTGTTTAGAGAAAATGGAAGAGAACATAGATAGATGAAAATTATGTATGCTCAAGAGATGAGGGAAACAAGACCTAGGGGTAGACCAAGGCAGAGATAGAAAGACAACATAGAAGTTATAAAAGAAACTGGTATCACCAATTGGAGAGAGTTAGATTAGGAATGGAGGTGAACTTTATCTGCAGCAATGAGCCTTAATGGCTTGGAAAGTTGAAGAAGAAGTATTATTTTGTATAGAAATATCTAAAGAAAAGCTATAGAGTAAGTAATACAAATAAAATCATCCCTGTGAATTATGTCTGTATTTTCCATAAGTTTCACAGAGACCTACACAGAAAACATACTCAACATTTATAAAAGATTGGTCAGTTGTATCTTGTTAACAGTACAAACCATTTTCACACTGTAGCTTACTAATAGAAAATATCATTCCATATTCAGTAACAAATGACAGATACCAGCAACAGATGATAAAAAAACCAGCAACAGATGACAGATACATGCAACAGATGACAAAAAAACCACCAATAAGTGATTGGTACAAACAAATACTGCTCTCTGAAAAAAAAAGATTTTAAAGTTGTAAAGAGAAAGCTGTCAAAATAACCATCCACATCAAATTTCAATATTTCATTTCTTCAATAATAAAATAAAAATGATAAACTAGAAAGCAATAAAGATGTGATTTTTGGAGACAGAAGCAAACAAATATCATTGAAGAGCTAGAGAAACACATGAAAAGGTTCTCAGTCGAGTTTCTGAACAATGACCGAAAACTAGAGAAAGACAGTCAAAATTTCTTGCATGTGTCATTAAAAGACAGAAGTTAAAATATAAGAGTTTGGTAATAACTGGGATATTCAAGGGGAAAAAAAGGAGGAGAGGAAGACTCAGAGATAAAATATCTTAGAGAACTGACAAAGTGGCATGTAGAAAAAGCATAAGAACTAAGCAGAAAAACTCAGGCTCTCACAAGACAGAGAAGTATGACTGCCAACATTATTCATAGGCCATCACAAGACAGAGAAGTATGACTGCCAACATTATTCGTAGGCCATCACAAGACAGAGAAGTATGACTGCCAACATTATGCTTAGGCTATCACAAGACAGAGAAGTATGACTGCCAACATTATTCTTAGGCTATCACAAGACAGAGAAGTATGACTGCCAACATTATTCATAGGCCATCACAAGACAGAGAAGTATGACTGCCAACATTATTCGTAGGCCATCACAAGACAGAGAAGTATGACTGCCAACATTATGCTTAGGCTATCACAAGACAGAGAAGTATGACTGCCAACATTATTCTTAGGCTATCACAAGACAGAGAAGTATGACTGCCAACATTATTCTTCACAGCATGTATTGTGACAACAAAATAAAAGAAAAAAAAATCTATGACAGTTTGCAAATTGGTCAACTCAGATTTTGATAATGGGAATAGATACAACTAAGCATATAAGAGAGAAAAAGAAGAGAGAGAGAGAATGAATGAATGAATGAATAATCTTTATTTTTCAAGGGTAAAGAATTGGGCACACAGGCCCGTCTTACATTCTGCCCTTAAAAAAGAGAGAGAGAGAGAGAAAAAAAAACCAGTGGAATAAAGTTTATAAATATTTATAATTACATATGTAAACATTCTGAAATCTCAGCAGTAAAGCTATGGGAAAATAATCTTAGCCCTCAAAAATACGTTACAGCACACTAAGGTAAGGCAACCTCAAAAAACACAATAGCATTGAAACATTTCAGCTTTTGTTTTCTGAAGGTTAAAAAAAAAAATTAACACGGAATAACAGGAGAAAAGGTTGTCTGATAAAAAATGTAGCTTTTCCGAACTTTTTATTTAAGTCAAAACTTGAACAATTTCTTTACTTTTTTTTTGGTCTACCTTCCGCTTTCATGATTAGGCTTAGTTACTTATTGTATCCAAAGACAATGTTTAAAGCAACAAAATGTTTTAATTTGTTACCAAGTAAAGCTTGCTTCAACCCCCCTTTTTTTTTAAAACAATGGAGCAGCATTATGATAGTAGTTTGAATGAAGGGGCTTGTGTATGTCTCCTTGTACTCAGTCTGTATCTTGACAGAATGGAGAGCTGAAGTATATGGGCTGATAACTCTACAAGAAATAGCACAGTTTAATAGATATTTACTTTACAGAACAAGCTGGAGATCCATCATGGTCAATTTTCATTGTTGGGATAGCACTGGATGATGCTGTGATAATCCCTTCAAACAGGGGATTTAAATACACATGACAACATGAAACACAAGATGAGGTCATGGGTATTATGACTACGAAACAAAAATATAACAAACATATCACCATAATAGATGTGGGAGTCAGAAAGAGACTGTGAATACCTGAGCCTTAACAGTAACACTGTCTACTACCTAGTGACAGCTCAAAGTAAATTCTGATGTTACACAATGAGTGTATAGCATGAGCTATCTTACTGTTTTAAATCTATGTTGTGTCAGGTCACGTTTGAGCATGAACTCTTACTCTCTGCTGTGCAGTTTTCATATGTCAACAGGCTTTAAACACAGAGGATTTGTCCTTGTCTTCCCTTCTGTCACAGTATCACCATGCTGTACTTCTTTACTGTCCCATAATCAGTTTTGACATTCAAGTTATAGGACACATAAAATCTGAAGCCATATATTTGTTACAGTGTCTGTTTGAGAACCAGTCCTTCTGGTGAAATGTAAATGCACAGATTTACACAGACAAGTCAAAGATTTATTACTTTTAATAAATGAAAACAAACTGTAAAACACTTCACACACAGGCAGTCTGATAGATAAGTGTTGTTTCCATTCCATTTTATTTGTTCAACTTTACTGTGACTCCTTATGTAGGCTTATTTTGTGGTGGAAATATTTGTCATTTTATTCCTTTCTTTTTCTTATGTACCAATTTTTATAAAATATATTTTCACTCACTTTCATTACTCTAGGTAAGGAGAGGTTATCATAAATGTAAAAAAAAAAAGAAAAAAGTTAGTATCTGAAGTTTTGACTGTAAAATGCTTAAAATTGATACTGAAGCGTTAAAAATTTGACAGTTAAATGTTTAAAATGCGTGCTTATTTTTTTTTTTTTAAACATTTTCTTAGAAATGAAAATACTAAGGAAGTACAGGGTGAAACACATGAAAATATTGAGTTCACATCTGTAAAATACTGAAAATGACTCAGATCTGAAAGAAACACTAAATACCTGATATTTCTCAGTGAATACATTTTTGGACATTTTTGTTCTCCCCACTTATAAAGTTTTTACAAGTTAAGGCCATGGATGAAACAAAATCTTCATTATTAATATAAATTAATTTTACATATGCATATTGTCTCTCAGAAATAATACAAGGAATATTCAAGTCACTAGTCCCTTAAAAGTCTAGAACAAGTCTGTAAACATGTTACCAATTAAAAAAAAAAAACAGTGAAACTAAATACACGTTTGCTAAAGATATCCTTCAATTTTTGCATGCACATTCATTATAATCATTTGTTACTGCTTTCAAGGGCACATAAGTCAGAGGGAAAAAAAACTTTCCATTTCATCTATTTTTGTCCCTCCCTTTTTAATTATTCATATTGTTAATTTGCGTACCTTGAAGTTCTTTTTAGAAGGTTCATCTCTGTGTGTCTTTGCTTCCTCTGTGTTCTCTCTACTTGTGGCCCCTGTCTATTCTTTGACTTGGCTTATCTGTTCCTTTCAGTGCCTAATACATGTCCAGCCATTGTTACCATCTTTGCTTTATCTCGAGATTCACATTATTATTTTGGTATACTCATTAGCCTTCTTCCAAAGTTATTCCAAAATTCTTGCAAGCACATTATTTGAAACAAATAAAGTAATGAATGTATAATATATTTATAACGCTGTTGCCTGGTCATAATGTTTAGCAGTAGTCTTTATACTATAAGAGTTAGCTCCAGCAGCTGAATATATGACAAACATAACAGCAGCTGTCAAGAACAAGCATGACATACATAGAATATGGATAGACATGAGGGAGGAAAGGCAAATGACAATCTGGAATTACGTTTGAAATGTATCTGTTACAGGGCACTAAACAATAATTGTTTCTTTCTCATTGTGCCCACTTGACCAACTGTCAGAGGTAGAAAAATGCAAGATATACAAGAAATCTGTGAAAGCATGGAAGAGTATATGTACATATCTTCAGTGGTTTATGGCAAAAAAAAGTCTGGCCTTCTCTCAAAGTCCACGAGATGTTGTAAATATCTTTTTTTTTTTTTTTTAATTCAAGGGACCCTCACAAGTAAAGAGTCAAACAAATGCAGTGATGAAAAAGCTGCTTCAGAGAGTGCTTTATTTGTCTTTAAGTTTTAACAAAACAAACAAAAAAAGAAAAAAACTTTTCCTAATTTAACCAGGTAGTGTAAAATGTGTAATTCTTCGACAATTTCAAGATTAGCTCAAGAAACAAATTTCTATGAACGAAGCTTACAGGCAGGGAGGGATTCCTGTGAACTGCTATCAAATGTTGCCATATTTCAAACAATCTTTTTAAATCATGTTTTGGAAAAGAAAAGGATTTGAATGTGAAATTTCAGTTTGTGAGGAAGCAAATTTCTTTAAAATAAAGATCAAAATGTTTTACAATTTAACTCCCCCCCCCAACCAAAAAACTGAACTACAAATATGCAGTCTAAGTTTTAATATTGACAGAAAAAATAAATGCACATAAAAAAACTGATATTCATTTTGAAACACAGAAAACAACAAGCACACTTAATGTTAAATACAAAGGAAACCAACTTATGTACCCTAAAATACTGCTTACACAATGAACCACAAAACACAAAAGTTGGTTGTACATGCTCTGTAGGACAGTCTCTCCAACACACAAAGATGAAACATGTATTAGTTATAACAGCTAGCTTCCTTAATGAAAGCCAATCAAAAACAGTTTTTAAACATAATAGGCTGGTCCTTCATTGCACTGATTGCCTACAGTTCACTTAATAAAAACTTAATAAGCTATTTCTTTAAAAATATCTTCTTCATCTTTCCACAGCACCCTGTAGGAATTACCATATCTTGACTCAAATGTGGTCTGCTTGTTCCACAATAACATTTCACAAAGTTACCTCCTGTGTCCCTGTTTATGTCTATAAACAAATGAAACATGACTACAAGAGCACCTAAATAGTTACCAGAAACAGATAATTCTAAATGACAAGTCCTATTCATGTTTTGGAGATTGACAAACTTGCCATTCTGGCATTTAGTTCTATCTGAACTTTATTTTTGCTTTTTTTGCCTACTGTGTCCTGTCGTCTTTAATCTCCAGAAGGAAAAGCATATTACAGGCTATAGAGGACTCTCATAAAGAACACGGTTTAGTGTGGTAATACTTGCAGATACTGTCATGGCCCCTTGACAGTATTTCTTGTTATTGGAACAGCAAAAGGTGCCTGTAAACCATATCCACAAAATTCGCAGTAACCGGGTGCACCAGGAGCACCAGGGATGCCTCTATGTCCATGGATACCAGGTAAACCAGGCAGACCCCTCTCTCCTGTTCTCCCAGGAATACCTTCCCCAGGTGGTCCTGAAGGACCTGTTTGAAATAAGCAGGACATTGTCTTGATCCAAGTTATATATCTAAACAATCAAGCAAGACACTGTCTTGACCTAAGTTATATATCTAAACAATCAAACACCATCATCAAAACAGGCCAGAACAAGCAGAACTATAAATGCAACAGGACAACAAACAACAGTACACTTGCACTAGAAAGTAAGTATCAGCAACAACAACAACAACAACAAAAATCATACAAATATTGTTATTTGCAGGTAAGAGTATTCTCACCTGTACAGGCTCCCATTCTGTTAGAATGTGGCTCTTGTGATTTTTTTTTTTTTAACCCTGTAACTTTCTGCGTGCTTCTCAGCTATTTCCAGGTCATCCTAGAACACACTGATCTTGACCTCACTGGTCAAGCTGAATAAAGTAAGGATTTCCATCCCGCTCCTTCGAGCATCCTCTGAAGGCAGGAGGTCATGTTGGCTTTGATTGCTGCATCATCTATGACACATTTTTGTTTTAACTTGAAAATAAATTTATTCCCTACATTGGATCAAATATATCTGATCCTGTCTGATGCACAAAACTAATACTTTTACTGGAAATGTACATATATCAGATGAACAAGTTGTCCATGATAAAAGTTGGAGCCCTGATTTCAGTATTGATCCGACTCTAGTCCAAAGTGTGATCTAACTCCAAAGAGTCAGCGGGAGGAACAATTTATGGACATAGAACATAATGATCTGTATCACTGCCAAACTGTTAATAAGAGTCCGTCTGTCCATCCATCCATCCATCCATAGGAAAATTATAAATGAAAAGGCAGTTGAAACCTTATAACAAACTGCCCTAAAATTGCCTGGCAGAAAGAAATGACTCCAGAAATTAGACTGCCCTAGCTTCATGAAAAAGTTAAAACAGTATCACTGAATGGAACATTGTGTGAAAGTTAGAATGTATCATCACATGGAACATTAGCAACAAGCAAGACTTAGAGTACCACTGAATAGTACACCAGAAGGAAGTTAGAACAGTACCACCATATGTAGCAATAAAAGATGTTTTAATAGAATAGCACTGTATAGTGCACCAGGTGAAAGTTAACAGTATCACTGTATCATGGGAAAGACAAATCAGTACTGTTATACAAAATACAATGGGAATGTTAGAACAATACCATTATGTGGAACATCAGGTGAATGTTAGATGGGACAAATTATTAGGTCTCCGAGAATACAGCACAGACAGTCAGTGTAGGGCTAACAATGGACATAGGGTTATCTATGCAAGCAGTTCTTAACCTTGTCTTTATCATGGACCCATTTAAATATCTTTGGTTGTCACGTGCCCCAAAGACTTAAAATTTCAAACCCTAAAGAGAATCAAATATTTATTTAATATTCTCCATCAAGAGTCTTCAAATGAAAGAAGGGAGAAAGATTTAGGGAAGTCAAAAAGTAACCACAAATTGTGAAACACAACCACTGGAAAATAAATGAAAGAACTGTGACTCACCCTCAAGTCTTTTTATATTTTTTCAATGGTTATATGTCTTTATTTGTGGCTATTAAAAAAATTCATCCTCACAAATAAATATTTATTGGTGTGGTAACATTCAATTAAAAAAAATAATACTTAACGCCAAAATCTGGGCTAATATTACTTGTTAATAATGAGAGGGCTCGTGGTGTACTTCCCTTATAAAACTTGTTACAGTCAGCTTAATAGATGAAAGTTGTATTCTGAGTTCTGACTGGATGTTTCTTTCAAATAGTTCCTTATCCTTATTTCTGAGATACCTGAGCACCAGTTTTCATTTGTCCTTATGAGAGGCATCAATACTTTCATAGCTCACCATGATAGTTCTTGAAAATCTGCATGTGAGTTTAGAAATTCTGAAGGCACTCTTCCTTGAATTATAACTCCAGAGCACTACCTGTAGATATTTCTACGAGCTTAACCTCCTCTCTGCGTATTTTTCAAATGCCATGCAACAACTGAGCTGTTCTCCTCAGAGCTCCCTGTTAGTGGGAACAAGAAAATTTGCGAGATCTGGAAATGTCTCATATCTTCAGTTTGATAGGCGATTATGCCATAATTCCAGATTTGTCATCATTGCTTTGATCTTGTCTTCAGCTTGGAAAAATTGTACCTTTTTCTCATTGAAGATTTAAGCTGAATATATTTAAATGGGGGAAGATATCTGACATATATGATAATTTTACCAGAGAAAATGATTCAAACGAATGAGGTAAAATTGGTGCTCCATGAGAAGTAATCTTATCTCTTCACTCAGAAAACACAAAACGTAACTTTTCCTCGTGACAGCCAACGAATTTAGAGAGGTAAAAGTTGATGGTGTTCATATCTTTGTAAAACTGCTCAAAAGGTCTTGAATTCACAGATTTGCATTTATAAAACTGACAATTTTGACTAATTTAAGGTCCGTTTTGGTCTTTCTGATATCTTCTTAGCAACTAGAGCTTCTGTAAGTACGCAACAACGGTGCCTATATCACAGACCTTATGATTTTTTTAACCCATGCTAGGAGAGTAAGTTTTCCAAACACTGCCCGTAAGGCAAAGGTAAAGTCCCCGTTTCCATGCCATTAAGGCTTATTGAGGACACGGTGTTGGGCCCGTATTTCTAAGCCCTTCGCCACATGAAATTGTGACGTGTCTGTATCATGCCTGACCGCATTTACCTTCTCAGATTTCTCTGGTACCCATCTTTAGAGACTGGGTGGACCCGAAGCCTTTTTTTTTTTTGTAAGAGGAAAAAAAAAATCCCACTGGTGGGACTTGGTACCACTAATTTCTTATAGTTGTTAGCAAAATATGGGGAATTCTGAATTCTTTCCAATAACTGTTTCTTGCTACTGACTGACAAACTGCCCATTTGCTTCTTAACTGTGTCATTGGACAAAGTATTAAGGAAATGTCCTTCGCTACTTTCTTGTTTATCATGCAGAAAGCACAGTTTTTGCTCTGAGTACTCGTACAGTCTGCTTAGTTATTGGTGCAGCGTCCTGGTTTGTGCTGTAAGTTGAGAAACTTCGAATGAGACCTTCACTGCGTCTCCACTGTAGTTTTTTTCTTTTAAATTATCTTCTCATTGTCCCCACAGTTTTAGTTTTCTACTTTGAAGAAAAAATATATGCTTTTTGTAGCATGTTCTTTATGTTTAGTATCGAGATGTCGCAGTTGTGATGGTTTTGTGACTTCACTGGACAATAAAATCTTAACATAACGCACACTCTGGTTGTTCTTCTGGGCCTGAGAACATTTTTTTTTTTATGAGAGCATCCTCAGCACAAACAGAAAATTCTGGGAAGTGGAACGAGCAGACAGTGAACTCACTTGACACAGCACGCTATTCTTGATGACGTGATATCACGTGACCTAACAATAAAATGCAGGAAATGAATATTTTGTTCTTGGTTTCTTTTTATTTCTTCCTTCTAATTTTAATTCTAAGAGTGTAAAAGCGCTGGATATTTCTTCAAGCCTTCGCGAACATCCATTGAGGACATTACGAACATTGGGGGGTCCGCCGACCTCTGTTTATTAACCGTTGATGACGTAATTTACGGATGACGTCATTTTTTATTGACTATGGATCCGTCTTTGTGCAAACTCTAATCTTCAGTTAGTCTAAGTGTAAGTTTTTAAAAACAAAAAGCAGGTGACAAATTCATTCTCTCTTACAAGTGAATTTCATCTTCAGATATTCACATTTAGCAAAGAAATATTGTTAACACAAGCTCCTACGATCTACTGTGCGGCAGAAATTACAGTGTATTTCTCACAAAATGGCACACTGAAACAAAAGCATGGCAATTTTGAAGCAAATATAAAACATACAATGAAGACAAGCTTACGTGGAAGCAAAATAAAGGAGCAAAAAAAAATACATCTATATGTGTCTAAAGTTTACCTTCAGGACCTGGCTGGCCCTGTGGACCTGGAAGGCCACGCAATCCAATAAAACCCCTGTCCCCAGGGGATCCAGGTAGACCTCGTTCACCTGTGATGGAGAGAAGGTAATGGAGCCACGAAAGCACATATACGTGGGGAGGGAAAAATCAGCAGACAAGACCATGCCAAGCATGACAGAGTCGGTGGTGAAGCAGATGTGACAACTACTGACCTAGCTATGGTTGTATAACTCTGCCTCAGACAGCAATCGATCACGTTGTCCTAGCAGGAATGATAACTCTGTATGAATCAAATTCACAAGTGACGATGCTCATAATCTGAAGCTCTACTGTGGTTTTTAACAATAATTATACGAGGGTGAGTAAAAAAAAAGCAATTTAATTTTGCTCTAAGAATTCAAAATCGGCTGGCAGAAAGTTGTAGCAGATACATGTTATGCAATCCCTCGCTAGATGTATGCAGGCAGCCCTTCGTAGGCCATTTTTAAAATGTCAGCAGACCGGATCAAACACAGCCACCCTCATGGAAGGTTGCATAAGAGGACAGCCCACAATTATTCCTTTCTTGCTTTGCGAATGTACTTTTACACATTCATCGCAGAATGAAGTGGCGGTATGGGAACACTTGTGTTTTGTTTCAGCAGGTATATGAATGGCACAGGAAGTTTAAATGTGGGGTGTCAGTTTTGGCGCATGCAGCTCTCTCCGGCTGGCTTCACACTGTGTACAGATCTGATGTTAACGCTGAAGTGGAACAAATGATACGGGAACACCGGTGGGTAACAATCCATAAGTGGCTGGAGAATTTTAGATTAGTCATGACTCGGTGCGCTACATCATTTATGAAGTGCTGCAGTGCCGGAAAATCTCCTCCAGTTGGTTATCAAAACAGTTAACTCTCAGTCTGAAAGATGTTAACGACAACTTTAGGATGTTTGTGAAGCTCTTTTTATGATACTTTTGAAGCTGATGGAAATGGCTTTGTACAATTTAGTATCACTGGTGACAAATAATGAATACATTACATCCAGTCAAAGAGGAAGCGATTCAGAAACAAGTGGTGACATTCTTCCTTGGCGAAACCAAATAAGCTTCATACTCCGCTGGCCGGAAAACTGATAGTTACGCTCTTATGGGACTTTAAGGGCCCAGTCCGGGAATGTTATATGAGAAAAGGAACTACTACTAACAGCAAAGTATGCTGTGATTTGCTTGAGAACCATTTTAATCCTTAAAGCCTGTCAAAACATGGCAGTCTGCTCAGCTCTGGAGTGCTGTCAAAGCATGATAACGCTCGGCCTCACACTGTACGTGGAAGAGCTCAAATTTGGAATTTCTTCTATATCCTGCATATTCACCCGGCCTCACGCCATGTGATTATCATGTGTTGGATCCCTCGACGAGGCACTAGGTGAAAAGAATTTCAGTACAGAGGAAGAGATTAAAGATGCCGTGCGTAGTTGGTTACAGGGTTAGTCCATTTTTTTTTTCTTGGAGGAATCCAGGCAATATTGAAGCTGTAGCAGACCTGGACTGAACGTGCTAGAGGCCATATTGAAAAATAACAAGGAGTTCTCGGTCATATTTCTACATTCTAATCAGATTTAGAAAAAAAAAACTGACGCACCCTCGTACAATGGTTAGTTTTATTTACCTTTGTATCAACAGCACATCAAACTTTGGTCAGAAGCAGAGAATGTAAACTTTCATGTTTGTATTTTCTGTGCAAGAAGTTTGTGTTCATACACGTTCATCAAAAAGATTAATTCTCCTCAGTTTTCTGTAAATCTTGCACCTCTTGTTTTACGCGTCTTGTCCCATATAAGACACATGCTTTCAACTAATTTTCTCACAATTTCAGCTGCTGCACCACCTGTTTCAACCATTTTCATATCTTTCTTTCTCTGTGAAATTATTAGGTCAGTTTTTTTTTAACTTTTTTATTTCACTTAAATTCAGGTCATTTACCAAAGATTCAACAAATTCTGTATGAGATCTCAGATGATTAATTTCATTTCATTGTTAAAGGAAATTTTGTATTCCTCACCACTTCAGTTGCTGACTATTTATATTTGCTAGCATACAAAGTATTCTTTTAAATCACGTACCACAGCAGTAATAGGGACTCTGAGATCATCTTTCTAAAAACTATAATTCACGTATTATGGCTTTTAGATACTCATACATCTGACATATCTGGCTGTAGCACATAATAAACTTATATATATATATATATATATATATATAATATCTTATATCCTTCCCGTGCCGTTAAATGTCACACAGGGCTCGCAAAGTAGTTTGCCAATTTTTCCTGTCTTCGGTGAATCTTTCAACCTCATCAAGGGATTTTACGCCTGTTGATTTGACCTCTCTTAACAGTGTCCTCTTCAGAGTTTCACGCGGTCTGCCTCTTTTTCTTTGGCCTGTTGTGTTCCATTTGATAGCTTGTTTTTGGGATTCTCTGATCATTTCTTCTCATCAAGTGACCAACATATGTCCATCTCCTTTTCCTGATCACCCATGAGACTGGTTGTTGTTCAGTCATCTGTCTTATCTCTGCATTGTTCTTGAATTCGTTCCATTTGATGCTGAGTATTTTCCTTAGGCATTTGTTTTCAAAAGAGTCTAATTTCTTTTCTATTTCTTTAGTTGTTTCCCAGCTTTCGCATGCATAAATGAGGGTGGATATTACATTTGAACTGAATAGTCTTAACTTGGTTTTTGTGCTTATAACTTATGAATACCATATGTTCTCAAGATTCTTGAAGATTGATGCTGCTTTTGCAATTCTGATTCAAACTTCCTTTCCAGTGTCACCATTCTGGTCTATGTAGCTGCCAAGGTATGCAAATTGATTGACTTATTCAATATCTGTTCCTTCTATGTGTATTTTTCCATTTTGATTAAGGGGAATCTTCATTATTTTTGTTTTGTCCTTGTTAATTTCAAGTCCTATTTTGCTAGCCAGTGAAGACTTTGTGAGCCCTATGTGACGTTTAACGGCACGGGAAGGATATAAGATAAAATAAGAAGACAAGCTATCTGTTTTTTCTTGCATGGAATTCACATTGTTACTGATATGAGTTATGTCATCAGCAAAATCAAGATCTTCTAGTTGGATCCCATGTACCCAGTCAATACCTGTGTTACCTGTGCAGCATTTTTTCATTATGAAGTCTATTGTAATCCCAAAAAGTAAAGGAGACAGTATCCTTGTTTCACAATATATACTCTTCGAAAGTTCCACTAAAATGAATAAGAAGAAAAGAGAGAAAGAAACTAAAGAAAATTTAGTCTTATCGCTAAATGATGACAGTCGAGCAGGAGTTCTCAACCAGTGGGGAACTTCAGGTGTTTTTTTCAGGTGGTGAGAGGAAAGTAGGAGAGGGGGAGTGTTGGGACCAAAGACTGACTGGTTCTGAAATACTGATAGTTCTACAAACCACTATTTATTTTGAGTCAGACAGTCTTGTAAAGTGGGTGATTTGGGGGGGGGGGGGCGTCTTTGAGAGTGACATTCTGACATTATGTTGAAAACGGTGCACGGGCAAAAACGTTTGAGAACCCCTGGGCATAGCTTCATGAAATGTATAAAGGTTTATGGGAAACTGCTGAGATAAGATAAGAAAAATAAAGAGTGTTAACAAAAATAAAGAATGTTAACAAAAATAAAGAGTGTTAACATTAATGACAGAGAAAACTATGGTAGGAGTCGAGTCTAGCTAGCCTGATAAACAGGATCTACATGGAAGTTATCAGGAGCAAATTGAGTATAGATTTTATTGGGTGTTGTAAGCGTATTCTGTATGAGGTAAAAAAGTTGATACAGATATAAATAATCGAACAGAAAATAAGTGTGACAGTAGCACACTAAAAATAGTCATATAATACACACTTCTTCATGCTGAAAAGTACTGTTTTCATTCTGTTCTATCCAGTAACTTCCACTTTTGCTATTTTTTTTTTCAAATGGCAAGTCATTCTCTTAGTGAGAAATATGCTAATGTAAAGAATGTAAAGCCAGCTTTAGTATACTAAACATTACATCAAATTTTCTACTGAAGCTGATGATTAATTCCAAAGGAGTTGCCTCCTATAGAAACAGTTTTTGTGTTGCGTTTATAATCTAAGGGGGAAAAAATGGTCTTTTGCCACAAATACAGTAACAAATGGAACTTCTATACACCAACGGCTTCTGATTTGAGATAATAGTCGCACGGATAAGCTACGCGAGTAAAGACGATATACTTCATCTATAAGGGGAGTTAACTGCCTGATGAACAAGATGGAGGGCATCAAAAACCAGCTACATCAAAGGGGAGCTAAGCATGCAAAATTAATGTAACGTGGGGAGAAGGGATGTTCAACTGAAATGCATGTGCTAGTTTGTAACTCAGAAACTGTTTTATTTATCTTGAGGTAAAATAAAATGGTCCATTTCGTAGGTTATCTCAATCTCAGATACACGAGTTTAAAATTAATCTTTGACGTTTCCTGCGTTTGGAACATCTGCAGGTGAGGACGAGGTTTCATTTCCTAGACATACATTTCCAAATGGCATGCTCTTGTGTGCGTGATCACGAAAGCTAGACGTCTGTGGATGTCTGCCTAGTGCTGTGTGGACAAAAACATACTGTTACACACCACATCATTCAGTGACATATCAGCTATAACCTACGTCTTGGTGGTGATGAAACTAATTTGTTATTCCATACAATAAGATCAAGAGAGCTGTGCTTCATGGACAAAATGAAAACACAGCGCCTGCAAGACTTACCTGGGGGACCTGGAGGTCCAACTCGCCCATTTTTCCCCGGCCGACCAATTCCTGGCAGACCTGGCGGGCCCTGCAGACCCGCTGTCAGCTCTTCAAGCTGTTCTGTGAAAGACCAACATACACAGTGAGAAAAAAAAATCACACTAACAAGGTGGCGATCTTCACAAATCTGCTCATTTTAGCAAATACTTTATAGCCACAGGAGACGCCCCATTTGTGTCCAGCGTTACATGTTAACTTTACAAATGCCTGCAGTCATAGCAGGATAAGTATCATTATTATGGGCAGCCAACGTTTCCACCACAGACCTCCTCCCCTCATGCTCTAAGCCATTGATTCCCAATTAACAAAAGGACTTTATTCCCCCCCCCCACCCCATCCCCACCCCGATGTTTCAAAATCCAAGCCACGGAACCCATACTCCGGAAAAGTTTCATATCTGTGTGGTAGCTGTGTGTGGTAGCTGTGTGTGGTAACTGTGTGTGGTAGCTGTGTGTGGTAGCTGTGTGTGGTAGCTGTGTGCTTTAAATGCACGTTTTGTTTTCTTTTTCAGAAAAATGTGGGTAACCTTTAATGAGTAAACGCTACACTACACTAAAAGCACAGTAGAAACTTGGTGAATGTTCAAAATGACACTAATGTAGTTAAGAAAAAATAGGCACCAATTAGCATTTCAACTTGTTCTGTCGGACAAATGAACAGAATATGAAATGTGTGATAGCTAACCAACCTAAATGCGGTGATGAGAGAAATCATGCCTCTTTTTAGCCTGAACAATCGCTAATTTTTATTTTTAAACGTGAAAAAAAGTCTGTTTTTTCCTTCACAGAGGATTCCCCGAAACTTCGTTTGTTATAAACTTTTCACGACGAAATAAAGAAAAGGGCCTTTGGTTTTTTTATATAGACTCCCACGGAAGATTCTGCGGACCCATGGGAACCTGCTGACCACCAACTGGGAACCACTGGTCTAAGCGTATATATCTTTGCATGGCAAGAGTCGGGGGTAACTCGCTAAAAGTTCGGAAAATTCCACGCAGCGATTTTCGAGTGTCACTTTCAATCAATTTTAACAGTTTTTTTTTTTTACATTGACCGACTTTTTACGTTGATCGCCTTTTTTACGTTGACCACCGAAAAGTGCAGGAGATTGCGGTTCATTCATTCATTTATTCATTCATTTGCATGTCCCTTGCGGAACTTTGCCTCCCAAACAGCACTCCTGTAGGCCTCTCGGTTGTAAGCAAGATGGCCTGCTGCTGCTGCGTCCGTTTGCAGATCGTCAACGATTTCTTGCAGCCATCCACTGCTGCGTCCGTTTGCAGATCGTCAACGATTTCTTGCAGCCATCTTCGTTTTGGTCTTCCTCTTTTTCTTTTTCCCATTATGTATCCTTCCAATACGGTTTTCTCTAAATTATCATGACGTTTAATGTGTCCAAAATATTTAAGTTTTCTCTCTTTAATCCTCTTTACTAGCCAGCCTTCTTCAATATTAAGCTCTTGTAGTATAGATATATTTGTTCTTTTTTGTGTCCACGATATTTGGAGAACTCTTCTGTAGCATTTACATTCAAAGGCATTTATGTGTTTCTCAGCTGTTCTGTTAAGTGTCCAGGTCTCACAGGCATATGTTGTGATGGGAAAGATGTATGCCCTTTAAAATCTTATTTTTGTAGTTCTGTCTGCTCCTCTCCACAGATTCTTTATTTGTTTTACTTTCTGAAGAGCAATAGATGTCCTCCTTTTAATTTCCCTCATTGTATCTCCATTATTAGTTAGCAGTGATCCAAGATATTCAAAACTCTCCACTTCTTCCAATTTTTTCCTCATTGATATATATTTCAGCTGCCTTGTTTATTTTGTCAGTTGTCATCAATTTAGTTTTCTTTGCATTAAGATAGAGGTTCTGCTCTTCGCTGTTCTTACGGACTGACAGATTGCGGTTATGAAGTCTAAATCACGTACACTTAATCAAAAGATGTCATCACACGAATAATGATGTGCGTTATGACTTACCGGTCTGACTGCTAAAGTGAATATAGTGACAGAACGTGTTGAAAAATAATAGAGGACATCAAATATATCACATAAGAGTGTCACATGCCTTACTCACTCACTTCACATGATAAAAGACAAATTCCCTTTTGAAAAAATTTACATTGCCCGAAGATTTTTGCAGAAACAGTCTCATCGATATGAAATATACTTAGATAAATGTCTCGATGCCCAGACTATTTCACTGGCGTTAAAATGAATGTAGATATGCTGAAACTATACTATCTCACCGAAATGAAATGTATTTAGATTTGTTGAAACTATCTTAGTGACACACAGGGATATGCAAGAAAAGCTGACAACAAAATCAGACAAACTGATTACGGGTGATCACAAAGAAGACCAAACTACTTTTTAAAATGCTGAAATCATTAGGTCGATCACAGTGAACCACTTGCCAGTTGAAGAAATGAAGGAATTCACATATCTCAATAGTACAGTACCAGCATATAGAGACAATAGTCTAGAAATCAAATAAGAATATAAAAAACCTGACAAGGTTGGCCAACAATCAATCACATACGAAGGTCCAGAAAGATAAGCCAGAAAACCAAACGCAGAAGATTCAAAAGCGATGGTTTAAGTGTTTTACTAAACGGGAGTGAATACTGAAGAAGTACATTTGACATTTCTAAACTAAGTGTCTTTGCAAGATATAAGAGTGTTCTGGCCAAATAACATAAGAAATGATCTCTTGTTAAGATAGACAAACGTGATATCACTGCCAACAGTGACTGGAAGAAATCGGCAATGGGGTCACCACAGAATGACAGACAAATCCTTACTACAAACAGTTTTGATGTGGATTCAACAGGATGAAATAAGCACTGGACGACCCACACAGATGTACAGGGGAGAAAATGCTGGTGAACAAAGGACTGACATGGGAAACAACCAAGAAAATTGCGAAGGACCGACAAAAGTGGAAACATCTTGCTACTAGCAGCCACATGTGTCGTAGGTACTGAAGGGACAAGAGACCAGATTTAACCGACATAAAATGTGCACGTACTGAAACTATTATGAATGGGATACTGTATCCTATTAACATTTTGTTGTAACAATTTCCTTACTGCAGTTAACACTTGAGTTGCTCATAGATAACTTACAACTACACGAAAATTCTGTGAAGATAGAAAATACACGAAGCACACAACAGTCTATGAGCGCACCATAGTTCGTAACTAGTGCAGTATTCCCATGGCGAATGTCTGTGATGTCATTTTACAGCGCAGGTATTTTTTTTATTTCTCTTCTGTTCATCATTTCTAGCTCTGTATATGATATATTGGCGCCAGAGCAACATTAACTTGATGATCCAGCGACCTCAAAGCTAAATAATAATCAGTGAAACAACTTTTCTTTTGAGCTACGTATTAATATCAGAGATGAGAGCTAAACACGAATAATGGCTTCACGGCAAGAAACAATCTTATATCTTATCTTATATCCTTCCTGTGCCGTTAAACGTCACATAGGGCTCGTAAAGTAGTTCGCAAATTTTTCCTGTCTTCGGCGAGTCTTTCAACCTCATCAAAGGATTTTATGCCTGTTAACTTGGCCTCTCTTAATAATGTCCTCTTCAGAGTTTCACGCGGTCTGCCCCTTTTTCTTCGGCCTGTTGTGTTCCACTTGATAGCTTGTTTTGGGATTCTCTGATCATTTCTTCTCATCAAGTGACCAACATATGTCCATCTCCTTTTCCTGATCACCCATGAGACTGGTTGTTGTTCAGTCATCTGTCTTATCTCTGCATTGTTCTTGAATTCATTCCACTTGATGTCGAGTACTTTCCTTAGGCATTTGTTTTCAAAAGAGTCTAATTTCTATTTCTTTAGTTGTTTTCCAGCTTTTGCATGCATAAATGAGGGTGGATATTACATTTGAATTGAATAGTCTTAACTTGGTTTTTGTGCTTATAACTTTTGAATTCCATATGTTCTCAAGATTCTTGAAGATTGATGCTGCTTTTGCAATTCTGATGCTAACTTCCTTTCTAGTGTCACCATCCTGGTCTATGTAGCTGCCAAGGTATGCAAATTGATTGACTTCTTCAATATCTGTCCCTTCTATGTGTATTTTTCCATTTTGATTGATGGGAGTTTTCATTATTTTTGTTTTGTCCTTGTTAATTTTAAGTCCTATTTTGCTAGCCAGTGAAGACAGGCTATCTGTTTTTTCTTGCATGGAATTCACATTATTACTGATAAGAGTTATGTCATCAGCAAAATCAAGATCTTCTAGTTGGGTCCCATGTACCCAGTCAATACCTGTGTTACCTGTGCAGCATTTTTTCATTATGAAGTCTATTGTAATCCCAAAAAGTAAAGGAGACAGTATACATCCTTGTTTCACGCCTGTTTCAATCTGAAACCATTCACTCATCCCTTCTTCTGTCTTGACTGCACAAACATATCCATTGTATAAGTCCTTAATGATGTTGACAATTTTAGATGGTATTCCATATAGACATAAAATTCTCCATAATGAATCTCTGTGTATGCTATCAAATGCCTTTTTAAAATCTATGAAGTTCAGTATTAATGGTTTCTGCTTTTCAATATGTTCTTCAAGTATTATTCTGAGAGTAAAGATCTGGTCGAGACAGCTTCTCCCTTTTCGAAATCCTGCTTGTTCTTCAACAATCACAGAACATAAATAACGAGAGGGGGTGAATGAATGAATGAATGAATGAATGAATGAATGAATGAATGAATGACCTTTATTTTTAAAGGGTAAAGAATTGGGCACGAAGGCCCGTCTTACATTCTGCCGTTCATCACTCCATCTTTCATTCTTCCCACTCACTCGATTTAATACACGTATACAAATTAAATTAGGAACAAAAAACATATCAAAAGAGTATAAGGTTAAACTATTACATTCAAAGTAAAAGAGAAGAAGTAATTGGGGGGGGGGGGGAGGAGTTGCTGTCCAATCTAGCATCCATTGGCCCATAACTGGCAGGACAGCTTCAGAGATGACGAACCACAGCTGACCAAGACCCTGTCTCACTTCCCCGCTGGTACCCCCCCCCCCCCCCATGTAACAGGCCTAGCCTAACTAACAAGGCAGGGATCGCTACAGTCCTCATGGTAGTGGAATCTGCTAAAGAAATACTGCATACTCCCTTGATTTTCTTGCTTCACTCAGAAACTGAAAATATTGTCACCATAACCCGCTACCAATCTGATATAAGGAAGACACGAGAAGGTAGGAGATGATCATAGAAACAGAAAAGTAAGACACGAGAAGGTAGGAGATGATCATAGAAACAGAAAAGTAAGACACGAGAAGGTAGGAGATGATCACAGAAACAGAAAAGTAAGACACGAGAAGGCAGGAGGTGATCACAGAAACAGAAAATTAAGACACGAGAAGTTAGGAGACGATCACAGAAACAGACAATTAAAACACCAGATATTAGGAAACGATCAAGGAAATAGAAAATTAAGACACTAGATGTTAGGAAATTAACATAGAAACAGAAAATTAAGACGAGAAGTTAGGAGATGATCATAGAAACAGAAAATTAAGACACGAGAAGTCAGGAAATGAACATGGAAACAGAAAATTAAGACACGAGAAGTCAGGAGATGATCATGGAAACAGAAAATTAAGACACGAGAAGTCAGGAGATGATCATAGAAACAGAAAATTAAGACACGAGAAGTCAGGAGATGATCATGGAAACAGAAAATTAAGACACGAGAAGTCAGGAGATGATCATGGAAACAGAAAATTAAGACACGAGAAGTCAGGAGATGATCATGGAAACAGAAATAGCGATTTTAAAAAATGTTTACTTTGCATGAAACAGAGAAGTGAACATACCTCTAAGCATTTTGTAGCATATATCTCTAACTTCTGCATCAGATATGCTTCTGCCCTGTAGAAAGAAAAGAAAATAAAACAAACAGAAAACAATGGTTTATGTTCTAGATTATCATCACTGCATTCTTGACGTATCCATAAGTGCTCAGATCCTCCCCTCGACATATCCATCAGCGTCCTGCGGCTGATAGTGCCCGTCCTGTATTTTGCTGAGAAGTCCTCTTGTGCGCCCAGCATGTCTCTCGTTTCTAGCTGTGCCAATCTGTACTCCTAGCCATCTCAGTCTAAGCAGGGATGCGGATTCGCTGGTCTCGAAGTCCTCTACCCCGTCTGTCTGAGTAAGTTAACAATATCAGCTCGATCCAGTCAGAGCCAGTCAACCCATCATCATCATCATCATCATCATCACCATCATTAATTAAGTCTAGGTCTTCCTATCAGCTCTCTCATTTCCTTGGATGCCCGCATGCCCAGGGACATAAATGAGTGTGACCTTTTGGATCGTTGATTTCTGCAATGACTCAAGCCACTGCCCGCGTACAGAACCTGTCTCAACTTTCTGAATCACGCTCATCGAATTTCTTAGTATGCAGATCGGGGCACAGACCTGTGACTTCAACCAGACGAATGCTTCCGTCACTGCCATCACCTACATTGTCATGCTACTTGTGGTCACAGAGAAAGTACCGCTGTCTTCCTGGATTGTTCTGCCCGCTGAGTGTGCTGTGAATGCCCATGCACTCCTTTGATGCCGACCAACGGACCCATTGTGTAAATAACATCTACTTCACTGGAGTTTTCATTGAAAACTGGCGTTCACCTCCACACTGACAGCAAGTGGATTCTACTCCATGTCCCTGTTGTCAAAGCAGACAATGCAAGAGAAGGTGCCGCTGAACGCCAGGGTTGATACTGTTCATTTGAGAAAACATTTGTTGATTTAGACTGCTGTTTTTTTTTATTTAGACTGCTGTTTTTTTAATTTAGACTGTTGTTTTTTTTATTTAGACTGCTGTTTTTTTATTTAGACTGCTGTTTTTTTTATTTAGACTGCTGTTTTTGATTTAGATTGACTGCTGTTTTTTATTTAGACTGCTGTTTTTTTTATTTAGACCGCTGTTTTTGTAGCAATCTTCATGTGAAGAGAATCTGACATGCTGATTAAACATTTCGATATTCAGATATGAATTGGTGTCACCAAACGGAGAGAGAAGATTAGGAACAGAGAGGAATGGAGGTGAACTTTATCTGCAGTAATGAGCCTTAATGCTGAAGAAGAAGGAAGAAGAAGAAAGAAGAAGAGGAAGAAGGAAGAAGAAGAAAGAAGAGAAGAAGAAATGCTCACTGAAAACAAGAAAACAAAATATCACTCATGTCACACTCTGAATTCTATAAGGCTCATAACCTGCAGTTTTTTTTCCTTACTCGTTGCAAAAACTGTCACTTCAGAACTTGGCAGTTACTTATGTCACAGCTGGTACATCCCAGATTCATAAAGCAAAACTGAGTACGTTCATGCACTTAACGCCAGCTCTGAATTTCTCAATAAAAATTCTTGGGTATACCTAAAAGAGACAGAGAACTTGACATTCACTGGAAAACTTCAAAGCGAAGAAAAAGTAATAGAAAAAAGGAAGACTGAAAAAAAATAATAATATAGCAACTTAACAGCAGATCATCCAGCTCTTGGCGCCAGTTAACTTAATTTGCAAGCAGTTCATCAGAAACTTGGCAGTAGATCACAAAAGTTGGCAACAAGTTACCAAACACGTAAGCAACAAGAAAGACTCAAAGAAGTCATCGCGAACTCTGCGCTGACTAGTGATGCTGATAAGACAAAACATTATAAACGTATTTACTTTTGTATTCCTACTGATGACTGCGAGGACATAAACTTTTATGTTTATAGGACATAATAGACTATGTTTATAGGACATAAACTTCTATGTTTATAGGACATAAACTTCTATGTTTATAGGACATAAACTTTATGTTTATAGGACATAACAGACTATGTTTATAGGACATAAACTTTATGTTTATAGGACATAACAGACTATGTTTATAGGACATAAACGTCTATGTTCATAGGACATAAACGTCTATGCTCAGCTGTCTTTATTTCCCACCAAAGGTAACTTTCTTAGAAACAGCTTTAGAATGCTTCCATAGCAACATATAAGATCACTATAATAATGTTGCTAAGCTATATATACCTTCTAATTCTGAACACTCCTGTATGTCAAACTACATCATGCACTAATCTACGCACTAAAAGCTCCTTATTTCTAACTGAAATCATTTAACAAGAGCTTAAGTGTGCATTCAAACCTCAGTTTCTAGTAGGCGATTCCATCTCTGAAGGTCCCAGGTATGCTACAGATTACAACCTGGAATTAACAACTCAGGTATTCTAAGCTAACTTGGAGCACAGAGTTGTATTACTTGTTCACGTCGTGTTTAATAAATATCTCACCAGATGTTTACTATCCAACCTTGGATTTCCGTCCCTCTGGCTTCTTCCAGAAACTTTGGGAAATAATGGGAAAAACCAGAATTTCCAACACATGTGACACAACTAACATCACCGCTGTATCTAGGCCAACAAGCAGCAGTAAGAATAAATGGTGAAACAACAACTTGGTTTGACATAAAACAAGGGGTCCGTCAGGGTTGCATACTATCGTCTTACTTATTTAACTTGTATACTGAAAATATAATGAGGAATGTTAGAGACGATGTAGACAAAGAAGATTATGATGCCATAACAATTGGAGTTTGTGAAATACCAGAGATTAGATATGCTGATTACACAGTATTATTGTCCACAACACACACACACATAAACAAAAAGGAATGAAAAAAACTAATTATATCAGCCATTAAGAACAACGAAGAGCAAAACCTTTATCTTAGTGCAAAGAAAACAAAACTAATGACAACTGACAAAACAAATAAGGCAGCTGAAATATCAATGAGTAAAAATTGGAAGAAGTGGAGAGTTTTAAATATCTTGGGTCATTACTAATTAATAATGGAGATACAATGAGGGATATTGAAAAGAGGACATCTACTGCTCTTCAAAAATTAAAACAATTACAGAAGCTAAGGAGAGTCAGAACTTCAAAAATATTTTTAAGGGCATGCATCTTTCCCATCGCAACATATGCCTGTGAGACATGGTCACTTAACAAAACAGCTGAGAAACACATACATCCCTTTGAATGTAAACACTACAGAAGAGTCTTTCAAATATCATGGACACAAAAAAGAGGGGTGATTGATAAGTTCTCGGCATAAAGTACAAATACTTGAAACGTACTGTTGATATTATGTGCATTTGTAGATCAGTTTAAAGTAAGATTAAACACCAAGTTTCAAGAAATTAACTGCAACCAATTAATTTTTACAGGCTACTGAAGTGGTAAAGGGCGACAGAAACTGAGAAAATGGATAAAATTTCTCACCAAGCAGTCATTCGCTACCTCTACATCAAGGGCTTATCATCGAAGGGGATCCATGAGGATATGGTAGAGACTCTAGGGGAGAGTGCCCCTTCTTACAGAACAGTGAAGAAATGGGCAGCTCAATTCAAACATGGAAGAGAGAGTCTGGAAGATGATCCCCGTCCTGGAAGACCAAGAACGGTAACCACCGATGAAACCACTGGCAGAATCTATGACATGATAATGGAGGATCGACGACTAACTGAGCGGTACATTGCTACTGAGTTGGGCATCTCACAGGAACGTGTTCATGCCATTATTCACAATGATCTTCAAATGACAAAGGTCTCTGCTCGATGGGTCCCGAAACTTCTTGGAGTTCATCACAAACGATAGCGTATCAACATGTCAGGAGACAATCTTGGCCATTTTTCTGCAGATCCTGAAAAGTTTCTTCAGCAATTTATGACTATGAATAAGACTTGGGTTTATCATTTTCAACCAGAAATCAAAGAACAGTCAAGGCAGTGGAAACATCACGGATCCCCCACCTCCAAAGAAAGCAAGGATGGTTCTGTCTCCAGGCAAAGTGATGGCTTCCATCTTTTGGGATTCAGAAGGTGTGCAATTGGTAGACTATCTTCAAAAGGGCAGAACGGTTACCGGGGACTATTATGCTAATCTCGTGAAGAAACTGCAGGTTAAATAGAAGGAAAAGCGTCGAGGGAAAATGACGAGAATAGTCGTCCAGTTCACAAGTCAGCGGTGGCAATGGCTGCCATTCATGAATGCGGCTTCCAGCTTCTTGAACATCCTCCTTATTCCCCAGATTTGGCCCCTTCGGACTTACCTGTTTACCAAACTCAAAAAGGAGCTCAGTGGTCGCAAATTTGCTTCAGATGATGACGTCATTCACGCAGTAGACCACTTTCTACTGGCACAAGATGCTGACTTCTACAAAGAAGGGATCCGTATGCTCCAGGATCGCTTGACTAAGTGCATACACTTGTAACTGGACTATGTTGAGAAATAACCCAAAAAAGTTGTCCACAAATAATCCGTTGTACCTTATGCCGAGAACTTATCAATCACCGCTCATATATCCATACTACAAGAACTTAATATTGAAGAAGGTTGGGTAATAAGGAAGATTAAACAGAAAAAGCTTAAATATTTTGGACATATTGAACGTCATGAGAATTTAGAGAAGACATTCTTGGAAGGGTACATAATGGGAAAAATAAAGAGAGGAAGACCAAGGCGAAGATGACTGCAAGACATCACTTTCTATCCAAGTGAAAACCTGAAAATAACCACAGAAGTTCTAAGCACCGTCACATAATCATGTAAGTTGACAGCAACTTTACTAATGGCGTAAGAAATGTCTTGCCCGTGGTAGTACTCTACCAACGAGATACAAGACGCCACAGTTGCAATGTAAAGTTGGCCGCTCATCTAGAAACATGCATGAAAGTGGAATACTGTTTTGTATCATTTTTTTTTGAGCAATGAAGGTCCAAAATGTATCGAAATTCATCGGTGAATGACCTTTCAGTTACATCTGTCATTTCATCAAGTTAAAGAAGCACAAAGATCGTTATATCATCATGAAGCAGAAAGTTCGTTATATCACCATGAAGCAGAAAGTTCGGAAACGGCCTGAGTTCTATCTTCTCTTCCAGGTAATCCACTAGCCAGGTGTTGTGGCGCTCGCCCTGGCGACACTTTGCTGAAGTTCAGCACATCATGGGTGATGTCAGGTGCTGAACCATGCCTGACATTCTGAACTGCGGCTATTTCATTCATCGTCACTTGACGATATTACATCACAATCTATCGGATTTCTACAATCGATCATCCAGACAGACAGATACATACATGAAAACACACAAATGTCAGTTGTTGTTTCTGTTTTCCTGGCTGCGCATAAATCTTTTTTTAATATAACTTATATTATTTGAATATAACTTGTTTGAATATATCTTATATTATTTGAATATAATTTATATAATTCACTACAAAATTTTACACACAAATGTGCCTGATAACGTGTAAGATTTTCATATAATCTAGTTATGTTCTCCTGCTTGCTTTGTGAAGAAAGAAAATGAACAACTGTCTGATTATACGAGGAGAAGTAACTAAGTAACTCGCAAATTGAAATATTTTATCAGTGGCAGTTATCAGGTAGTATTTAAAGACATCCTTAGATAGTAACATCATCCAACTTTATAATAATTGTATGTAGGGGGCGCTGGTAGTTACGTGCGCATGCGCAAAGCAATAACAAAATGGCTACCCAACTGTTAGTGTGTACCAAAGAAGAACAGAGAAGTGTAGTGCGATTTTTGTGGGCTAAAGGACATTCAGCTGAGGACATTCATAAGGAAATGATTACAGTTTATGCTGAAAAGTGTTTATCACGTAAAGCGGTCTATAACTGGGTAAAAGAATTTTCTCAGGGACGTACCGAAATTGTTGACAAGTCCGACTTGGCCGTCCTGTTCAGATTGCAACAGAAGCGACTGTGCAACGTATGAATGAGATTATCAGAGCTGACAGACGAGTAACGATAGACAATGTGGAAAGTGCAATCGGACGTTCACATGGCTTAGCCTATAGAATAATGCATGGGCACTTGAATTTTCGGAAAGTTTGCTCACGTTGGGTACCCAGAGATCTGAATGATAAAAACAAAATGAACCGATTTGGTTTATCATTGTAGCATCTCTGTCAATACGCATATGAAGGTGAAGACATGCTCTAAAGGATTATTACTGGAGACGAATCTTGGGTGCACCACTACCAACCCGAATCAAAACCTGCCTCAATGCAATGGAAACACCCGTCATCGCCATGCGCAAAAACATTCAAGATTACGCCTTCTGCGGGGAAGGTTATGCTGACAGTGTTCTGGGATTATCAAGGAGTGCTGTTAACCAAGTTCCAGAAGTATGGTGACAGTGTGAATTCTGTATCGTACTGTGAAGTTCTGTCGATGCTACGGGATGCAATTCGAAGAAAACGTCCTGGTCTGCTGACTAGAGGTGTGCTTCTCCTTCATGACAATGCCAGACCACATACAGCTCGGTTAACCCAAGAGAAAATTAGCCATTTGGGTTGGGGAGTTCTTGAACATCCACACTATAGTCCTGACTTAGCTTCAAGTGATTTTCAACTGTTTGGTCCATTGAAAAACCACCTTGACGGGAGAATATTCTCGAGTGACGAAGAGGTGGAAACAGAAGTTAAAAAAAATTGTTCAGAAATCGGACTCCCGATTTTTACGCCATGGGCACTGCATCACTGATTACACGATGGGATAAATGTATCAATGTTGGTGGCGATTACGTTGAGAAATAGGGGAATAATGTAGGTTCAAAAAGTAAAAGTTTTCAAATTACTGTTGCATTTAGTTTTTTTGTACCAGGCATTTGCGAGTTACTTAGTGACTTCCCCTTATACATGCTGTATCAGATAATAAACCATGAATCTTTTTTTTTAATGGAGTATAAAGCGTGCGATTTGTTTGTTTGTATATGTGTATGTGTGGTAGGGGGAGGGTGCAAAACCTTATCTTCAATATATTAACATTATTTATGATTTGTATTTCCTGACAATAAGAATTGATTACTTAGTAGATTCTACCATCTATCCACATCTCAAGCAGTCATTAGCAGGTATTTCAAAGATTATTTAAATATTCTGTATACTTTCATGAACCAGCGAATGTAGAGGTTTTGTATTTGCCAGATCTCTTCTCAGTCTCATGGGTGATCAGGAAAATTAGATGGACATATGTCGGTCACGTGATGGGAAGAAACAGTCAGAGAATCATAGAAAACAAGTTATCAAGTAGAACACAACAGGCCGAAGAAAAAGAGGTAGATCACGTGAAACTCTAAAGAGGGCATTGTTAAGAGAAACCAGTTTAGTGGTCATAAAATCCCTTGATGAGGTTGAAAAGCTCGCAGAAAACAGGAAAATTGTCGAAGTACTTTGAGAGCCCTATGTAACGTATAACGGCACGGGAAGGATATAAAGATATAAGATATGATAAGATCTTTTCACTTTTTTTATTGAAGATCTTGCATCTAGACACTTCGTCATGTTATACAGCGTGCAAATCAAAGTTTTTAGTGCAGGCAGCTCTTAATTCATCATTATTATTTTTTTAAAAATCAGTTAACCGTAATCTGCCTGTTACCTGTTTTAAGATGGACAAAGAAAACACAGCAATAAGCGTATACAATGTCTATGCTGTAACGAAAACTAAGCACTAGAAATATTATATAAGTATAGTATTAGGCACAGACATTCACGCGTAGATCAGATTTGTGAACCTGAGAAATTTTCTGTCTTTCTCTGCAGGCGCTGAATCGGATTTGGGGGGAGAGGGGTAGGGTACTGTGGAGATCTAAAAAAAAAAGCCGTCAAGACCTTAGAAACATGGAAATCACAACTTAGAAAAATGGAAATCCCAACTTAGAAACATGTAAATCCCAACTTAGAAAAATGGAAATCCCAACTTAGAAACATGTAAACCCCAGCTTAGAAACATGGAAATCCCAACTTAGAAAATGTAAACCCCAGCTTAGAAACATGGAAATCCCAACTTAGAAACATGTAAACCCCAGCTTAGAAACATGGAAATCCCAACTCCGAGGGCAAGACTGAAGTAAATCAACAGCCAGTTTCTAGTCAGGTCCAGGACAAAAGGTAACTGTTACTATGGAGACATCCAGGATGTTCATATTTTAACTTGACCTGTCAAAGTACTAGAGCACGATGTCCTCGCCATCAAGCTGACAATCTTTCTTTCACCAGCCCAAGGAGGAGGTAGGTATCTGTAAATACAGCAAGCTAACTTGGATGCCTCTAACTGATTTCGAACCAAAGATCTTCGGCACGAGAGATAAGTACACAAGCCACTTGGCTACTCTTGTGTCTGGGAGACCCTGATCGGAGAATGTGTGTTTATTTTCAGTTCTTGCCCCTGATCTATAATAACGATTGTATATATAGCACAATAAACCCAGCTTCCATATAGAACTGGATATAGAACTAGATACAGAACTGGGTGTTGTGACAGGTGAGAATGGTGGGTCTACGAGCCTGCGACACTTACCGGTTGTCCGGGCATCCCTGGCATTCCAGGTTGACCTGTTGGTCCCCGCTGTCCTACGGGACCTGGCGGGCCAGGTAGTCCCGGTATACCAGGCACACCTTGTGGTCCCTGTATACCAGGTTTACCTACGGCACCCCGTTCTCCAGGCTGCCAGTGGAAATAAAACAACATTCATGAAACATTCCATGACAAACAGTCAAGAGAGAGAAAAAACATTCAACATTCTTTTCATGATTCATGTAAAGATTTATTATTTGTTATGTATTTAAAGTTAAAACAAAGCAATTACTGTATGGAACGCCAAAAAGTGTTCTGTTACTTTTTTAGAATAAAAAATTAGATTTATTACATAAGAATCCTGATTAACAATTACTGTTAGTTCTCCAAATTGTGCATGCGATTGTTAAGAAAGAGACGAGAGAAGTAACAGAATAAGTTAAAGAGGTATTCACTGACCATGCCCTGAGCACCCTGGGTACCTGGTGGGCCCTAGAAAAGGATGTGGAAAAATCTGGTGCTCAAGAGAATCAACAAAACGTAAATAAATAATAAAACTATTAAAAAAATAATTTAAAACAACATCGAACAAAGCATGTATTTAAAAAAAAGAGCAAGCATTCGATTGATCAATGAGGACACACGTTAAGAATTTGTTTATATTAACTGATTGATGTTTTTTTTTATTATTCGCTTGCGGAACTCTGCGATATTGAAAGATGATAACGTTGATGTGAACATAAGTAATCTAAAAGTGCTAGCTTTCCCTTCTATCTCTGCTTCTAATACAAACATAGCACAGACAGAACATGGTTTTGCAACGGATGTCGCAAGAAGGGGGACAATCGGGGATAGGGATGGTCCACAGAAACAGATAAAGAGAGACATAAGACATGGACAGAGACAGACATATTGACGCAGATGATGCACGTAAAGAAAAAACAGATGGAGAGCAACGAAGGGAGAAAGATGAACTCACGAAGAAAGAACAGATTTTGAAAGCAGAAGTCAGGTGACTGTTGTAAAAACAAATCAATCACCAGGAAGCCATGTTTGAGAGACATTTAAATTTATGACACAGAGATGCCAAATCTCAGAAAATAAACACCTGGAAACATCTTCATTTATAGAACATTTGTTTTAAACTTGAACAAGCTATAAAATGACTAACTGAACACAAAACTAAACATTCACTTACATTCGTTGAATATATAGAGTATCTGATGCATCAATGCATAGCAGTTGATTGTAGGAACTCATTAACAAATTAAATCTGCTAGATAAACATTCTCTGATCATATAAAAACTGTTGTGCAATCATTTAAATACTAATAAACTTCGCATTAGAACAAAAGGCCATTAAGTCCTTCAATGACACTGACCTTCTTTAGGCAGAAAAATATTCACTTGCATGCAAGAAGCGCAGAGAAAACGGAATCATTTACAGTCAGCAAATAAAGTCTTGAAAAAATCTTTTACGTGTAAAGAGAATGTTAGAAATAATCGTTTACGTGTAATCAGTGTTAGAAATAACTGCTTTTCAATGTCTAAAGAAATAATAACATCTTTAATGACATTTAAGGAAAGGCAGAAAAAATTGTGGGCATTTCATTAATTTATTTTAAGTGCCATGCCGATGTTATTCTTGTCAATTTCATGCAACCCTTGGTGTCTCTAATTAGATCACTTGTCATTCTGTGTGTATTCCACCTTGACAGTCTTTCAGTTATTTTCATCTCGGCCTCTCGTCTGTTTTTTTTTCACTAATTATCAAATGTTCTCTCTTTTCTCATGGCAGGTCCAAAGAATTAGGATTATCCTTCCACATGTTTTTAAATACCTGTCGCTATTCTGCAACTATACAGAAGAAAACAAATCTTGAAAGGTCGAATCATTATCGCTTGTGTGTAGCTGGTAATATAACCATGCTTATGCACACAATTTACAACATTAATTTTGAAAGAAAATGATATTACAAAACCAAAAGCAGACATTTAACAGCACTGGTAGTTAACGAAAAGGCTGCGACTCGTTTCGCTGCAAACGAAAGACAAGAACAAACGTGTGAAATAATGCCAAGAAAAATAAACATCTTCACACGTAAACAGTAAACAAGCATTGTCACGTAAACAGTAAACAAGCATTGTCACGTAAACAACAAAACAAGTAGAATCATGTAAAATGAGGGTAAAAAAAAAAATAAATGCACAGATACGAGAAGAATATTTCTTTGCAAACGAGTGATTTTTTTTTGTTTTGACAAATACATTCTTTCGTGAAGACTACTGAAAAGAGACGCATTTACGAAGAAATTCTCTAAACCCAAAGATATGAATGTTACTACATAAACAAATATTTGTTTATTTATAAAAGAAACGGTTTTACAACATATGATGAGAAAGAAAACAGTGTCTGATTCTAGTTGTGACTTACTGGTGGACCTATAGGGCCTCGTTGTTCTGTTTCTAATGGGTATCCGGTTACGTAGGTCTGTGAATAAAACATTTATTCATTTTTTAAAGTCTACTCATATATGATAATCCACTTACTTATATCTACAATTATTGATCTTTTGCTTGATTTACTATTATCTGTTGCTACATAAATTCTTATTCATTCTTTTTATTTCCCTTCCTGTCCCATTCTTGTACCATATAATTTCCTCTGCGTATCAAGATATGGATCAGGATTGTTGTGACGGCAGTAAATCTGAAATAACTTCAGGCCACCATGAACTGAGAAATTAAAATGTGCACTCACTTCGCACTCATTCATTTCACATTTACGAACTTCACATACAAGAATTTCACAGACATAAACTTTCCCATCCATTTTAGCGAGGTTCTGCTTAACAAACAAGCAAAAATAGAAAATACCAGTACAAAGTTTTACTTTTACAGCGATGCTTCATTTACTGTTACTTCCCGTCTCCTGTGTTTTCTGACTGCTTGTTTGAAATTTAAAAATGAACCGTATAAAAAGCCTTTCAAAAAAAAAGAAAAATAAAATAACTCATACAGTTTTGTTCTGCAGATGTGAGCTGATAATTTTAAACGGATGAGCAAACGTTGAAAATAACTGGCATTGCCGTTTCTGAGTAACACACTTAACATAAAAAAAATGTTCATGTTGCATTGATTTTGTTTGGCAGGTTGAGTTAAGCATAATTTAACTCACAAACTGATGGCTAAAGTGAATGATTGTGTTTTTCATTATATAATCAATGATAAAAGTAGGTTTCCAACACTGGCTAACTAATGATACATTGACTTTGGATTGAAGTGCCAAACCAGGCTTGTCTAGGAAATCCTTAAACAGGGACAGGAAAGGATAAGTCTCCGGGGAGAATCCGTCACATTTCGAGATGAAGATGATATCCCGTCAGAGATTACTCTGAGAGGTGGGCTTTCTTCAGTTATTAAATTAACGAGTAAAATGACCAGACGTGATCACGACCGTGAATGCAGAGAAAAAGTTCTCCTATCAGACCAAAACTCCGGGGACAGGGGCAAGAGGAAACGAAACATATTGACGACAGAATATCAGAGTTGTGTAGTTGGAGGAAAAAAACATGATATTTACGGAAAGAAAGATCAAGCATTACCGAAGGGAAAATCAGTTCACCGACCATCCTTCCTTAAACATTTCAGCTATCATCCTTTGTTAATCAACGTTTCAGCTATCATCCTTTGTTAATCAACTATGCACCTATCACAGAGTCAGGACATGACTTACCACTGAGCCTTTCTCTCCCGGAGGTCCTGGCGGTCCCTGTGAAGATACAGCTTTTGTTAAGTCCGGGAAAATATCGCCCATAAATACTTAGAAAAAACATGGAACTGGAAAAAAGTGTGAATCTAGGTAGTCTTGCTACACAGAAAAGTGTAATTCTAGGTAGTCCTGCTACACAGAAAAGTGTAATTCTAAGTAGTCCTGCTACACAGAAAACTGTAATTCTAAGTAGTCCTGCTACACAGAAAAGTGTAATTCTAAGTAGTCCTGCTACACAGAAAATTGTAATTCTAAGTAGTCCTGCTACACAGAAAAGTGTAATTCTAAGTAGTCCTGCTACACAGAAAAGTGTAATTCTAAGTAGTCCTGCTACACAGAAAAGTGTATTTCTAAGTAGTCCTGCTACACAGAAAATTGTAATTCTAGGTAGTCCTGCTACACAGAAAAGTGTAATTCTAGATAGTCCTCCTACAAGCATGAAACCATAAATAAATCTAAAGTACTAGATGATTCTACGATGAAAAAAAAAAGATACGTGAAAATGGAGACAGACGGACATACAGAGACTTCACACCATATAACGTAATGATGCAGACTTCCAGCATCTGATAACACGACACAATTTTTGAAAGATAAATTTAACATTAATTTGACAGATTTAATATAAATTTTACTTTAAAAAAACATTATCAGTCGCCATGACACCTGCTCTAACCAGTTTCCTAGGAAATACGGTCTCGTAGTGCGATGGGTTTTTTCCTTATAAAAATTCATCATTATATCTCATTAGATGTGCTTTATACGCCAAAAAATATGTTTTACGGGCTTTCCTTCAGTAAGGTCCCTTTCACATTCTAGCTATCGGCCACATATACGGTTTGTTTAACAAATTTTATAAATAAAACTATACCGCTATGTTCTAATTTCTGTAGATTCAAATCCTAAACTACTAAGGTAAGGTAATCCTGTTATGCCTTAGAGGCACACATGGATATGGTGATAATGCCCATATTTTCCTAAACTACTAAAAAAAAGATAAAGACAGTCTCATAGCAAATGCTTTAGGGGATAAAGCGTTAGAGACCTTATTATGATGGGCCATCAGCGTATGAGGTAGGGTGGCCAGTTCCTTTCCTCGCTGCCTTTACTAAAGGTAAGGTAAAGGTAATCCTGTTATGCCTTAGAGGCACATAGGGATACGGTGTTAGTGCCCATATTTTCCTTGATCTGTCAGCACACTAGAGGGTGATGCCTTTATTGCATAAGCTAAATATAGGAGTCGCGCCATTTCTTGGTTTAAAAAAAAACATGGCTGGTGTATTTATTATCATATGTTTGTGTGTGTTTGTGGGGGGGGGGGGGGGTTTGATCTGGTTATTTAAAGAAGAATAATGAATAAAGCAGGTTATATTCTGATTTTAAAAACATAACCGTGAAATGTTATGTTAATGCTGTGTTCTTGTTTATCTACTGCTTGTCCCTTCCCATCGTGTACCTACAAACACAAACACTTACCGGGGGACCAATGCTACCAATCTGTCCTACAGGTCCTACAGGACCTGGTGGTCCGATCGGTCCTGGCTGGCCCTGGAGTATGAAGAAATGAAGAAATATATTGGTAGAAGTAAGACAGCTCTATAAATGAGATAGTCAAATGCGTTCTAAAATACGAGAAAAGAACTGATACGATTTGTAAATTAAGGGGAGATAAAAAGTTCATGGGAAGCAACTCATATAAATGTAGACGGTATGGTACTAAAAAGTAGTCAAAGCCCATTTGATGAAGGGACACGAGGCTTTAAGCTCTTGGATAATAATGCCGTCACTGATTGTAACAGAAATGATTGTATGTGTATCTCATGTCCTTCAGAGTAGGGACTTCAGTCAAACTAACCTGAATTTAAAATAGTTCAGAAATTTGGAACATAAAAACTAAGATCTGGGTCAAGTATTTTTTAAACGTCATTTAATGTTATTGTGAAAAAAAATAGTTAAAACTCTAAAACTTGCGACAAGAGTTTTAAGCAAATAGCAAGTTAATCACTGGCTCCCAGTTATTTCCAGAAAAGTCGAATGAAGTGTATGGTGTAGTTCCGAAAAATGTTGGAAAGTGATACAATAAGAACAAAGAAGTGAAACGAAAAAAAAATCAAATATAAGAAAAACAGCAATATTTCAGCAAGAGGGCTTCTTAAAAGATAACTAGACAACAGAAAAGAAAACACAATTTTAAAAAGATATGCATATGTACAGCTGTCAGAATATTGTTGAGGTTGAAGATATCATACTAAAAGTTTTAAAAGATGAATGGCTTGCGCAAACATATCTGATAGAAGTGACGCCACAGTGGAGCACCTTAATAAACTGACAGAAGACGCCACAATGGAGCACCCTATTAAGCTGACAGACGACGCTACAGTGGAGCACCCTATTAAGCTGATAGAAGACGCTACAGTGGAGCACCCTATTAAGCTGACAGAAGACGCTACAGTGGAGCACCCTAATAAGCTGACAGAAGATGCTACAGTGGAGCACCTTAATAAGCTGACAGAAGATGCTACAGTGGAGCACCCTAATAAGCTGACAGAAGACGCTACAGTGGAGCACCCTAATAAGCTGACGGAAGACGCTACAGCGGAGCACCCTATTAAGCTGACAGAACACACTACAGTGGAGCACCGTAATAAGCTGACAGAATAATATAAAATCTGACACGAACAGACTTAGAAGAAAAGTCCACAGAACACAGACTCCCAAACAGTTTCAGATCACCGACCACTGAAGCCAATGACAGTTCGTAAGTGCCCCCTCATTACCTCGCCACACAGTATTAAATTTTAAAAAAAACGTCACATATTTCTAGTATTCCATATAACCTAAACTAGATCCATAGATGCCAGTTTGAGAGCCACTGAGAAGGAGGACATAGACGTTAACGGGAAAAAAAACTGTTTGTAGAGAATCCTAGGTGGCTTGGAACTCGGCAGATGAAACATAATACGCAGAGATTATTACCTATGTATTCCTCAATATTTTCAGCAGGGACATACAAATGATGGGAAAAAAAAAACTGTTTGTAGACTAGAATCCTAGGGTGCTTGGAATTCGGCAGATGAAACATACTCGTAATACACAGAGATTGTTATCTACTCACTCCTCGGTATTTCTAGATAACAAATTGTCTACAATACACGCCAGGTTGCACAATGTCAGGTCAGATAAACTTTACTCTCCATACTCGTATGAACGCCATTTTTGTTGGAAAGTGATTCAGTTCATGACTTGTAAACAGCAAATGTGAACTGCGAAAACATTATTTTAACCAGTAAAAACAGGTAAACATAAAATCCTAAGAAAAGGAACAAAAATACAGCAAACCCTGCGATGTCTAATTAGTAATCAGTGGAGATGTTGAAGTATGCAGCGAGTAACCATTGATATTCTTCCTGCACTCATTTTGTCGCTGAAACATCATCATTCAAAGATGAAACCTATAGCCCGAAGCCGCCATCTTGCTTAAACTAAGTACTTCACTGGTTCTGAAACTATAAGTAAACACCACAGACTTACAGATGCCCGAGGTAACACACGTCTTCGTATTACAGATAAAATCTGCACGTGGGGGCTGTAACTTTAGATCAATGCCTGGAGGAGACCACACGGGGTTCTTTCACAGAATTCTCTCGAGAAATCCACTCACCGATATCTTACACATCTCATGCTAAACATGTTTCTTTTCTTTTATAGCCACGAAGAGTCCAGACAATCAGTTCTGACATCAGTAAACTCCCAGCCCAACATTTCGACCGTCAGTATATTATGGCCATCTGAATTTTCTTGCAGATCCATCGATATCTCATAAGTATTAATTCACGTGGTACAAGACACAGAGTATTAACTCACGTGGTACAAGACACAGAGTATTAACTCACGTGGCACAAGACACAAAGACATAACTGACAAAACAAATAAGGCAGCTGATATCAATGAGGAAAAACTGGAAGAAGTGGAGAGTTTTGAATATCTTGGACCATTACTAACTAATAATGGATATACAATGAGAGAAATTAAAAGGAGGACATCTATCGCTCTTCAGAAAGTAAAACAAATAAAGAATCTGTGGAGAGGAACAGACAGAGTTACAAAAATAAAATTTTTAAGGACATGCATCTTTCCCATGGCAACATATGCATGTGAGACCTGGAAACTTTTTTTAAAAAAGCCGAGAAACACATACATGGCTTTGAATGTAAATGCTACAGAAAAGTTCTTCAATATTCATGGTCACAAAAAAAAGAACAAATATATCCATACTACAAGAACTTAATATTGAAGAAGGCTGGCTAGTAAAGAAGATTAAAGAGAGAAAACTTAAATATTTTGGACACATTAAACGTCATGATAATCGAGAGAAAACTGTCTTGGAAGGGTGCATAATTGGAAAAAGAAAGAGAGGAAGACCAAGGCGAAGATGGCTGCAAGACATCGTTGACGATCTGCAAACAGATGCTTCAGCAGCAGGGCATCTTGCTCACAACCGAGAGGCCTACAGGAGTGCTATTAGGGAGGCAAAGTTCCGCAAAGGACATGCAAATGAATGACTGAATGAATAACAGTAACATTAATTTATAAATGTTAATAGCAGTAACATTAATTTGTACAAGCTAATAACAGTAACATTAACTTATGCATGCCAATAACAGTAACAGGGATACACATGGAAGGAAGTAGAGAATAAATCCAAGAATAGGGATGACTGGAGAGCGTTTATCCGTGGCCTATACTCTCAAAGGAATAAAAGGTGATGATGATGATGATGATGATGAATAACAGTAACATTAATACCCTGGACAAAAAATATATCATGGTATTAAGAGAAAAAAATGAATGAAACAGTCTCAGTTTATGCTGCAGGCGAGAGACGAACTTTGCGAGCTGATCCTCCTAGATAACACTTTAGGAGAACTCTGCGAGCTGATCCTCAAAGATAACACTTTAGGAGAACTTTGCGAACTGATCCTCCTAGATAACACTTTAGGAGAACTCTGCGAGCTGATCCTCAAAGATAACACTTTAGGAGAAGTTTGCGAACTGGTCCTCCTAGATAACACTTTAGGAGAACTTTGCGAGCTGATCCTCCTACATAAACTTTAGGAGAAAGTGGCACTGGGTGATCGTGATGAATAAAATAAATCCCTTCAAGACAGCGACCAATATGGCTAGTCAGTCTTATCTTGACTGAATTCGACGGTTCTAAAACTGGTTACAACAGCCAGTCCGTGCCAGACTGCGCGGTGGTACAGACAACAACAAAACGAAACGGAGATTAAAGACTTGCAACGGTTTCATTAATTAAAGTCAAGCAGAAATAAACAAAGGGATACTGACAGCAGAACTGCTACAGAAATGGATAGAACAAACAACTTGAGAACCCTAACTACATGCAAAGAGCAACACAGAGAATAGCATTTATTGTTGAACTACCACAAATTAGTAAAAACGGTCAGAATTTTTAAAAAAAAACGGAGAAAACTAAAGCTCAGCAAAAAAATAGAAGATGAAATTCAGACTGGATATTTTAGAATAGAAACACACAAAATGAGAGGGATATACAAAAAATGATAAAATGATATGGGACAAATAATGAAAGAGAACAATTTATTTGAGTTCCAAAAGAATAATTGTTCAAACAGAAGATCAAAAGAAAAAAAATTTAAAAAGACATAGTAAAATAGAAGATGAAATAAAAAATGTTCAAATAACAAAAACATAAAAAACACACTGAGCTAGATTCTATGCAGAAACAAGCGATCCAAGTTTAGAAAGCTCACTGAACAAAATTTAGTTTCGATGTTTCACTCACAAAAACTTCACACTAAACTTCACACTAAACTTCACACTAAACAAACCTTTTCGTTTAAGAAGCGTAAACCAAGAATGGAGGCCATGGAGATGTGGTTTATAAGAAGGATGTTGAAGGTACCATGGACAGCCAAGAAAACTAATGAAGAAGTCTTAAGAGAGGCTGGAGTTAAAAAGCAATTTATAGCAAAGATCAGGGGCAGACAAGCGAGATTTATAGGACATTTCCTGAGAAGAGGAAAATTGGAACACACTGAGGCAAATGGAAAAATTGAAGGAAGAAGAGATACAGGAAGACAGAGAGAGAAGTTACTGGGTGGGCTGTCAGTGTGGCTAGGAAGAAAGTCACCGGTGGATCTCATAATCAAGTCTAAAGACAGAGAATTGTGGAGAGAAATGATCGCCTACTCCACCCGGCACGGCACTTGAATTGAAATCAAGAAGCGGTTAAAGGACAGCGCACAAAGCGGGAACTCACTTATAAAACGTAAACGAAAAGAAAATGTGGAAAGTAAACAAGGAGCCATCTTGGTCAGAAAGTATGAGAACACTTGTGATTCCAAGTGAAGACGAGAAACAGATCATCACGTAATGATGTCTCTATTTGTTTTCACACGCTTCACTAACAAGTGTAGAAAGCAGCATTTACAGAAGCAGCGTTGCCAGATTCAACAACATTCTGACATCTCCGTGGCTTCCATGGTAAGGAACAGTTGCACTGTGATTGTACTACGCGAAGGTTTTCAAACTTTTCTGTCACTGTTTCGAAGATAATCTTAGCAGGGATGTGGGTTCGGGATCAGAGTCGTGGGGTCGGAACAGTGTTAGGTGGGGTCGGAATCTGTGTTAAGTGTGGTCGGAAACAGTATTAGATTGGGTCGGAAATAGTGTTAGGTGGGGTAGGAAACAGTATTAGATGGGGTCGGAAAGTGTTAGGTGTGGTCGGAAACAGTATTAGATTGGGTCGGAAATAGTGTTAGGTGGGGTAGGAAACAGTATTAGATGGGGCCTATCGAAGGAATGGCATATCAAAGGAATCGCCTATCGAATGAATGGCATATCGAAGGAATGGCCTATCGATCGCCAAACCATGACCTTGAAAAGTTTGCAGTTATAAACAGCTTCCAACCACGCAACAAAGTAACCATGCAACTCGCCAACCGTCCAACCAGCTCACACGAGTAAGGAACCCCCCCCCCCCCCACACACACACACAAAGAGGAAGTTCAGAGGGTAGCGGACAAGTGAGGGGGATCTTCAGAAGTAGACAGAGAAGAGAAGAACAGCAGACGGACAATCAGGGAGAATCAGGGACAAACAGACAATCAGAGAAGAGCAGCAGAAGGAGAACACACACCAGAGACGATACGAGAGAGAAAGAAGACGTAGGTAACGACAGATGGAACAGATGGAACAGATGGACAATTAGAGAAATAGATACTCAGGAAAAGCAGTCTTGATGAAGTAGTTTTAGGACAGATTGAAGATGTGTTTCAAGTGCTTCCAGTGACTGCTTAAGAACTGATACTTTTGAAACTCCGAGTACATTGATTTAGTCGTGTAACTGACTGACCACGCGTTGCAGACCCTATATAATACTGAGTTAGGAAATATTCTCGTATCAAGTGTAGAATATTGCGAAGTTGAGAACACTGAGAAATGCTGCATGTAGAATATGATAGGGTTTGATATTGTGAACAAAATTTTATGTGCTTCAACGACGAAACTAACGACGATTATGTCATATTACATCTTAGTACAAGTGATGTTGTCAACAATAAATCTGTTACCTTAACTGTCAGAATTAAATAATACAGTGATTTTTTTTTTAAAAGTCCAACCAGTCATTTAAAAAAAAGGCATACAATTTGTACCCATTTATTAATGACCCTTTGTTTTTTGTTTGTTAATATATAGTCCCAGTTTAGCTGAATTCTTGCTTAAGATCTGAAGACAAACAAACAAAGATAATCAAAAGTAATAGTGCAAGCAATAGCCTCGTGGTAACTGAGGAAGTTCTAACTGAGGAAGCAGAGTATTTCACATATTTAGGCAGCATAGTGGATAAATACTGGGGAACGGAAAAGGATGTTAAAGCTAGAATAACCAAGGCTAGGACAGCATTTAGCCAACTTAACAAAATATGGTCATCTAAGAACATCAAAACAAGAACCAAATTTTGACTTTTCAATACAAATGTAAAGACTGTCCTACTATATGGTTCAGAGACATGGGTTATGACCAAGACAATACAACAGAGGATACAAACATTCATGAACTACTGCTTGAGGAGGATTTTAAACATTAAATGGCAGAATAGGATCAGGAACGAGGAGGTCTGGGAAAGGGCAGGACAAGAACCTATGAACCTACAAATCATGACTAGGAAAGGGAGGTGGATTGGCCGCACTCTGAGGAAACCCGAGACCAGCATAGCAAATCAGGTACTGACATGGAATCCTCGAGGAAATAGGAAACAAGGAAGACCTAGACTTACTTGGAGAAGAGAAACTATGACACTGCTCAGAGACAAGGGATGCACATGGAAGGAAGCAGAGAATAACTTCAAGAACAGGGATAACTGGAGAGCCGTTCTCCGTGGCCTATGCTCTCAAGGGAGTGAAAGGCGATGATGACGATGATGATGATGATGATTAATGACCCTTCTCACCTCACTCCAGTCATATGTTTCGTATCCAGATCATTCAACATTTTTCTTGCGTAGGCACATACGTCTACACATGCATAAGCACTCGCGCACTTAGATATACAAAATATGCTGTCTTAGTTTTAGCCATTTTAAAAACCCACTAAAGCTAAAACCCACTGAACCCACCTGCTCCCCGCTTCCCCTCCCCACACACACTCGTTCAGAAAACCTTGAGTAAATGCGAGCGGGGGAAGGCAGAGAGCCTGTTTCTCTAAACATTCAGGCATATGTTTTGTAGGACTTATTGCTTTAACTCTAAACTGAGGACGAAGGGTTCACAAGCAGATACCAGTCAGCTGTGCCAATAGGAGACGTCTGGAATTCTGGTAACAGAGGGCGGCTAATAGAAGGCGAGACGGGGCAGATAACAGGAGAGAGGAGAGCGCGTTAAGACTGGCGGGGAGGGGGGTAAGGCGTGGAACAGTGGGGTACAAGTTAGGAATAAGCGTAGAGAAGGAAACTGCAAGAAACATGTGAACACTTGTAACTTGATTATATGAAACACGGCTGTAAATCATTCCCTGAGTTAGCCCCGTTATCCTGCTTGTAGATTTTCCTGTGTTATAAAATAGTTACTTCCCCCAGTTTAAGTTACATAACTGCCCCATATGAGCGGAAATACACATTTTTTTTTTTTACGGCACGGAACGAAATTCATCATCATCATCATGTGCCATGCTGACTGGCGTTGGCTATTATGCTTCTCCAGAGTACACGATCCTTCATGCAGGCCATCAGCTCAGTTGGTGATCTCCTCTCACACCATCTCGTCAGACTGTCCAGTATCATTTCTCTTGGTCTTCCCCTGGCTCTTGTTCTCTCTTATTTTTCCTGTTGTTATAATATTTTCAATGCTCCCTCTTCTTATTGCATGTCCCATGAATGTACATAGTCTCTTTCTCTCTCTCTCTTTTTTTTTTTGGACACGATTTTTTTATATCTCCCACTCTTCAGAAACATTCTACATGAGTTATTTTTGCTGTCCAGGGAATTCCCAACATTCTTCTGATAAACCACATTTCTGCTGCTTCCAATGATTTTTGTGCAGGCCTGCATGATTCACGTCCATATAACAAGATAGGTTCAATATATCATTTTAGGACTCGTTTTCTAACTTCATTGATAAGGAAGTGTTGCACAATATGTTTCTCATTCTCTGAACTGCAGTCTTTGCTTGGTCTTTTCTGTTCTTAATTTCTGTTTTTCATCTCCCATCTGAAGTTATTACTGCTCCAAGCTTTTTTTAATTTCTGGCACGAAATTACCAGGGTACAAAATACCCAAGATGAAGCTGTCATACTAGAAGATTTGTTTCCTCACTGCACGGTCATATATTCAACGTGGCACCATCAACTTTCACTTATCTTCGCAAACTCGAGGCGTCACTTGTGAAAGGCAGGTGCAGTGTACCCCCAAGCGCCAAATTTAGGGATGGGGAGGGAAGGGGCTTTTTTTAAATGATAAAACGAAGAAAATGTCGCTTCTCTTTTATGCAAAGTGGGCTTTTTTTCACTTACATTTTTCAAAGGGTGGGATTGCGGTGGGGGTGTGAGAGGAAGGATTTGTTTACATGACATGCACGCCATTAACCTTTAACCCAGACAGGATACCAGACTCGAGTTTCAATCACCAACAAAAGCTAATACATGGACATGCAGTTAGAGGGGAGATATTGCTGCCAAAATATTGTCAACATTTTCTTGCTTTATTGCAGGGTTCCAGCCTAGACTGTATTACTGTGTTGTTACAGGGCGAGCTGCACGAGGGCTGTGGGGGGCAGGGACGTTACAATATGGCTAGAAGGTCGAACAAACAGCAGGCAGGGCTGGGATTTCGGGATCAGGCGGACTGAGGTAGACGAACAGGTTTAGGACAAATGGAAAACCAAGAGCCACTCGGGTGCTCGCCCGGGTCCGACACGGTAAGCATCGGTCTGAAGGGAAAGATCTGGATGGAAGGCACCGTGAGAAATGTCATACTGGTCGTTACGTAGGGCAGAATGAATGAATGAATGATCTTTATTTTTAAAGGGTAAAAAATTGGGCACGCAGGCTCGTCTTACATTCTGCCCTTCATCACTCCATCTTTCATTCTTGCCACACACTCGAATTAATACAAGTATACAAATTACATTAGGGAAAAAAACATCAAAAGAGTGTAAGATTAAACTATTAAGTAAAAGAGAAGAACTAATTAACCTAATAAAATAGCTCTCACACACATACACGCACACACACATATACATAAACAAACATACATTGTCAATTTTTCTGTAATAAATGTTGTGAAGAAATCTCTGGGGCTCGTGTTAGTTCGTAGAATTTGTTTAAGTTGAAGTATTCGAGAGAAGAGCCCTCGATATAAAACTGTCCAGTTTTGTGTGTGATATGCGCCCTGTAAGGTGCGAAAACAATGACTGTTGATTATAATCCGTGGCTAATGAATTATTTTGTGTGTATGACAAATTGTGCTAAGTTCTTCGATATATGCGATAACCTTTTGTGTTTTTGTCCTTGTTGTTTGTGGCAAGTTGTGCCATATCTTTGCGTATAACGGTGAATGGTTGTGAGTTGAAGGGGAAGTTTTGGACCACGGTACAAATAACAGTTGAGCACGGTACAAATAATAGTTGAGCACGGTACAAATATTAGTTGAGCACGGTACAAATAATAGTTGAGCGCGGTACAAATAATGGTTGAGCGCGGTACAAATATTGGTTGAGTGCGGTACAAATATTAGTTGAGCACGGTACAAATAATAGTTGAGCGCGGTACAAATAATAGTTGAGCGCGGTACAAATAACAGTTGAGCACGGTACAAATAATAGTTGAGCACGGTACAAATAATAGTTATGTTGAAGGCTGAAAGTCGAGCGCTCGATGAATCAGAAAGAGAGTACGACATAGGCAATAATTTAAGTCAGGGTAAAATTGGGGGCGGTGTGGGGGGGGGGCCGAAGAGACTGATTGACTGATCTTTATTTCCAAAGGGTTAAGAATTGGGCACGCAGGGCCGTCTGACATTCTGCCCTTTAACATACAATTTTCACTCTGTTCCAGAATTCTACAAATATGCTGCCATATAACAAACATAATTAACACTGAAAAGCTGAGAAACATGCAACATTTACGCTTCACTCTTATCCATGGACAGAAAGTAACTACATACGTATATGTCTACATATCAAACAACACATTTCAGCACTGTTCAGAATACTTAATTAACTGAGAGAGAAGGGGAGGGAGGTGGTGTTTCTATGTTGGGGTGCACCCTGTATCTAACAAGAAGGGGAGGGAGGTGGTGTTTCTATGTTGGGGTGCACCCTGTATCTAACAAGAAGGGGAGGGAGGTGGTGTTTCTATGTTGGGGTGCACCCTGTATCTAACAAGAAGGGGAGGGAGGTGGTGTTTCTATGTTGGGGTGCACCCTGTATCTAACAAGAAGGGGAGGGAGGTGGTGTTTCTATGTTGGGGTGCACCCTGTATCTAACAAGAAGGGGAGGGAGGTGGTGTTTCTATGTTGGGGTGCACCCTGTATCTAACAAGAATTCTGATGGGCGACAGGCGCGTGAGGGTTGCGCGTGAGTGTTATGAGGAAAGTGAGAGGAGTTTGCTTCATCCATGTGTTAACAGAACATGAGGAGTAATTTGTCAGAATCATATTTGTTGCTGTGGTTAGGGAGGTGCCAAATGAGCATCAATAAAATGCGTTGATTTGGATGTTTTCTTATCCTGTGATACTTGAGTAATGAATAGGAGGAGGGGGAGAATGAGGAGGAGGAGGGGAGAGAGAGAGAGAGAGAGAGAGAGACAGACAGACAGACACACACACACACACACACACACACGCGAGCACGAACACACACAGAGGCTTGAAATGCCCCGAACAGGCTTGTTAAAAAACAAAAAAAAAAAGGTAACGGTAACCTCGTTATGCCTTGGGACATATAGGGATATGATGACAGTGTCCATGTTTTCCTTGACCTGTCAGCACACTAGAGGGTGATGTGGTCAGCATCGCGCCTAGCCACCTCTCTTCCCCCAACTCTAGAAGAAGTGGGGTACCCATTCCTACAGCTGGGTGATTGGGGCGCCTCCGGCCAGATTCGAACCACCGAGTTTCGGGGACGAGCACAGTACTCAAACGCATCGTGGTAAATTTAAAAGCAAAAACTGCCAAGATAAGACCATCTGCCCTTGATGTGGAAGATAACAAAAGAGGATCTGGGGTTTCCCAGAAGATTAGCCAAAGAGAACTCTACAGCTGATGACAAGTGCACAAATTAAATAAAAATCACGAATAGTCAGGGCAAAAACAGCTTTTTATGACACGATGAAGATACTAACAAATAATGAGATGTCCCTAAAAGTAAGAAACACTTTTACAGCGCTATATAGAGCCAGTATTGTTGTGCGGTCGTTAAATTCAGACAATTAACAAAAAGATGACAACAGAAATTGGAAGAAACAACGATGTGGTTTTGGAGAAAGATCCAGCAAATACCCCAGACAAACAACAACAACAAAAAAAAAAAAACGCCCTCAGAAAATATTTAGAACAGCGGAAACTAATTTATAAGCAAAAAGGCAGTGAACATTTCTATGACATGCCAAGAGAAAACACAAGTTAGACAACTTTGTAATGCCGGGAAAATTCAAGGTAAGAAGGAAGAGAAGAAGGCCAAGGGAAAAAAAATTATCTCAGTGGGGTGACCATGTGGCACGGACAAAGAAATTATCTCAGTGGGGTGACCATGTGGCACGGACAAAGAAATTATCTCAGTGGGCTGACCATGTGGCACGGACAAAGAAAATATCTCAGTGGGCTGACCATGTGGCACGGACAAAGAAAATATCTCAGTGGGGTGACCATGTGGCACGGACAAAGAAAATATCTCAGTGGGGTGACCATGTGGCACGGACAAAGAAAATATCTCAGTGGGCTGACCATGTGGCACGGACAAAGAAATTATCTCAGTGGGCTGACCATGTGGCACGGACAAAGAAAAGCATCTGAATTAACCAGAAACGCCAAGGACAAACGAGATGGACACTTCGAAGCATAATAATAATAATGATAATAATAATAATAATTTCATTATATCATTAGATAGGAAACTATGTGAATGAAATGTCTGCAAATTAGCTTCCTTTTTAAAATTAATGTCCTTATCAAAACTCATCATCATCATCAAGAAACCACGAAACTTAAATTAAAACAAACAAACAAACAAACAAACAAACAAACAAACAAACTAATTAATTATGTAGCAGTAACTGTGACCACACTTTTCTTTCCTCTCACTTTGCAACGATACAAGAATGAAAGCAAAAATAAGTTGTCTTTTTTCTTTCATATGATCTTCCCTTGTCATGTCTGTCTGTTAATATGATCTTCCCTTGTCATGTCTGTCTGTTAATATGATCTTCCCTTGTCATGTCTGTCTGTTAATATGATCTTCCCTTGTCATGTCTGTCTGTTAATATGATCTTCCCTTGTCATGTCTGTCTGTTAATATGATCTTCCCTTGTCAAGTCTGTCTGTTAATATGATCTTCCCTTGTCATGTCTGTCTGTTAATGAGTTGATATCTATGCTTGTTCAGTAACTCTTCTACAGATATTTATCAAAGTTTGCTTTTTAACTTGTACTTTTTTTTGCCTCTTCGAATCAGAAAGCACTGAGAACAGTCGTAAAATGCAACATTACACCTTGACACTGTTTCATGCCTGGCATTTTCTACCTGTGCCTGCATGGGAAGACTAATGTCCGCCTGTAAAACGGTGTTTTTCAGAACAATTATTGTCTGCTGTTAAGTGGTGTTGTTTCAAACGATGGTGTCCCGAAGTCAAGCCGTGTCTTTTAGAACATTTATGTCTGGCTGTCAAGCCGTGTCTTTTAGAACATTTATGTCTGGCTGTCAAGCCGTGTCTTTTAGAACATTTATGTCTGGCTGTCAAGCCGTGTCTTTTAGAACATTTATGTCTGGCTGTCAAGCCGTGTCTTTTAGAACATTTATATCCCCCTGTCATGCTGCGTCTTTTATAACATTTAAGTCACCCTATGACAACTGACAAAACACATAAGGCAGCTGAGTTATATATCAATGAGGAAAAACTAGAAGAGGTGAAGAGTTTTGAATATCTTGGATCATTACTAACTAATAATGGAGATACAATGAGCGAAATTAAAAGGACATCTGTCGCTCTTCAGAAAGTAAAACAAATAAAGAATCAGCGGAGAGGAACAGATAGAACTACAAAAATAAGATTTTTAAGGGTATGCATCTTTCCCATCACAACATATGCCTGTGAGACCTGGACACTTAACAAAAACAGCTGAGAAACACATAAATGCTTTGAATACAAACGATACAGAAGAGTTCTTCAAATATCATGGACACAAAAAAAGAACAAATATATCGGTACTACAAGAATTTAATATTGAAGAAGGCTGGCTAGTAAAGAAGATTAGACAGAGAAAACGTAAATATTTTGGACACATTAAACGTCATGATAATATAGAGAAGGCCATCTTGGAAGGGTACATAATAGGACAAAGAAAGAGAGGAAGACCAAGGTGAAGATGGCTGGAAGACATCGTTGGTAATCTGCAAATGGATGCATCAGCAACAAAGCATCTTGCTTACAAACGAGAGGCTTACAGGAGATCTGTTCGTGAGGCAAAGTTCCGCAAGGGACATGCAAATGACTGACTGATGTCACCCTATCGAGCTATGTCTTTTAGAACGTTTATGTCTCGCTGTCAGACGGTGTCTTTCAGAAAAGTTAGGTCCCTCCTCAAGAATGATTTAAATATTTCTATACATATATTTAATAAAGATAATACCTCTACAATTTAATTTTTGTTCTATTCTTTATAAGTCAGGGTCATTACATAAAACATAATTATTGGTCAAGTATTACAGTATGCTACATTATTATTCAAGTATTATATTAAGCACCATTATTAATTAGGTATTACATTAAGCAATATTATTAATCATGTATTACAATAAGCAATATTATTAATCATGTAGTACACTAAGCCCAAAATTGCACGGCTATTAATAAAGTATTACATTAATCAATATTATTAACCAAGAATTACATTAAGCAAGTATACTATTAATGAAGTATTAAACGCGAGCAGTCAGTACAGTGAACCTGTTATCTGTCACGCAACACATTTTATTTGCTGACAGATGTCTTCTGAATATTTACACCTGGACTTAAAACACTGGTTTTGCTACCTTTTCTGACGGTCACTATAACCTACAACTGGTAACAACAATATGTCAGTGTAAAGAACTGGCAATAAAAGTATCCGACATGGAGGCCGTAGTTAGATACAGGAGAGAGAGAGAGAGAGGATTTCCGCTTCTTTTTGTTCCATTTTTTTATCTTTCTTTTGTTAATTGTTTCCAGTTTTCAGTCTGATGCATATCATAAGCATAAATTGTAATAAAAGCACAAAGACTTTACTTTCACTATTCCTGGCTACGCCTTTAGCCTTTTTTCTTTGCTTTTGTTTTTAAATTATAAAATGATATTTCCATTTTCGCTATCCCTATAAAATACCTTATCTGCTCAGAAAAATTACTCTAACGTGAGTTGAGAGACTAATCTCTGCTGCCTTCTGGGTAGGAAAAAAGTCCATAGGCAAACGGAAAGATCGCACACAAACGTATTATACGTATAATGGGAAGAGGTCATTCAGTCACTTGCGTGTCTTTTGCGGAACTTTGCCTCCTTAACAGCAATCATCTAGACCTCGCGGTTGTAAGCAAGATGCCTTGCTACTGATGCGTCCATTCGCAGATAGTCAACGATGTCTTGCAGCCATCTTCGCTTTGGTCTGATATATATATATCAATCAGATCAGATCAGATCAATGGCATGCCGATAGGTGTAGGTGGTCATACCTCTCCATCTCGCTCGGTCTTCCGTGTCTCGAATCAATTAAACTGTTGCTTTCACACCAAACCATAGTCAGGTTATCTAAGTATGTCTGTCTTCTTCTCATATCAAACCATAGTCAGGTCATCTAGGTATGTCTGTCTTCTTCTCATATCAAACCATAGTCAGGTCATCTAGGTATGTCTATCTTCTTCTCATATCAAACCATAGTCAGGTCATCTAGGTATGTCTGTCTTCTTCTCATATCAAACCATAGTCAGGTCATCTAGGTATGTCTATCTTCTTCTCATATCAAACCATAGTCAGGCCATCTAGATATGTCTGTCTTCTTCTCATATCAAACCATAGTCAGGTCATCTAGGTATGTCTATCTTCTTCTCACACCAAACCATAGTCAAATCATCTAGGTATGTATGTCTTCTCTTCTTCTCACACCAAACCATAGTCAGGTCATCTAAGTATGTCTGTCTTCTTCTTCTCACACCAAACTATAGTCAGATCATAGAAGTATGTCTGTCTTCTTCTTCTTCTCCTCACACCAAACCATAGTCAGGTCATCTAAGTATGTCTGTCTTCTTCTTCTTCTTCTTCTCCTCACACCAAACCATAGTCAGGTCATCTAAGTATGTCTGTCTTCTTCTTCTTCTTCTTCTTCTCACACCAACCATACAGTCAGGTCATCTAAGTATGTCTGTCTTCTTCGTCTTCTTCTTCTCCTCACACCAACCATACAGTCAGGTCATCTAAGTGTGTCTGTCTTCTTCCTCTTCTTCTTCTTCATCTTCTTCTTCTTCTTCTTCTTCTCACACCAAACCATAGCCAAGTCATCTAAGTATGTCTTCTTCTTCTTCTTCTTCTCACACCAAACCATGTCAAATCATCTAGGTATGTCTGTCTTCTTCTTCTTCTCACATCAAATCATAGTAAGGTCATCTAAGTATGTCTGTCTTCTTCTTCTACTCACATCAAAGCATAGTAAGGTCATCTAAGTATGTCTGTCTTCTTCTTCTTCTCACACCAAACTATAGTCAGATCATAGAAGTATGTCTGTCTTCTTCTTCTTCTCCTCACACCAAACCATAGTCAGGTCATCTAAGTATGTCTGTCTTCTTCTCTTCTTCTTCTCCTCACACCAAACCATAGTCAGGTCATCTAAGTATGTCTGTCTTCTTCTTCTTCTTCTCACACCAACCATACAGTCAGGTCATCTAAGTATGTCTGTCTTCTTCGTCTTCTTCTTCTCCTCACACCAACCATACAGTCAGGTCATCTAAGTGTGTCTGTCTTCTTCCTCTTCTTCTTCTTCATCTTCTTCTTCTTCTTCTTCTCACACCAAACCATAGCCAAGTCATCTAAGTATGTCTTCTTCTTCTTCTTCTTCTCACACCAAACCATGTCAAATCATCTAGGTATGTCTGTCTTCTTCTTCTTCTCACATCAAATCATAGTAAGGTCATCTAAGTATGTCTGTCTTCTTCTTCTACTCACATCAAAGCATAGTAAGGTCATCTAAGTATGTCTGTCTTCTTCTTCTTCTCACACCAAACCATAGTCAGATCATAGACGTATGTCTGTCTTCTTCTTTTTCTTCTCACACCAAACCATAGTCAGGTCATCTAAGTATGTCTGTCTCCTTCATCTTCTTCTTCTTCTTCTTCTTCTTCTTCTTCTCACATCAACCATACAGTCAGGTCATCTAAGTATGTCTGTCTTCTTCTTCTTCTTCTTCTTCTCACACCAAACCATAGTCAGGTCATCTAAGTATGTCTGTCTTCTTCTTCTTCTTTTTCTCACACCAACCATACAGTCAGGTCATCTAAGTGTGTCTGTCTTCTTCTTCTTCTTCTCACACCAACCATACAGTCAGGTCATCTAAGTGTGTCTGTCTTCTTCTTCTTCTTCTTCGTCTTCTTCTTCTTCTCACACCAAACCATAGTCAGGTCACCTAAGTGTGTCTGTCTTCTTCTTCTTCTTCTCACACCAACCATACAGTCAGGTCATCTAAGTGTGTTTGTCTTCTTCTTCTTCTTCTCACACCAAACATACAGTCAGGTCATCTAAGTATGTCTGTCTTCTTCTTCTTCTTCTCACACCAACCATACAGTCAGGTCATCTAAGTATGTCTGTCTTCTTCTTCTTCTTCTCACACCAACCATACAATCAGGTCATCTAAGTGTGTCTGTCTTCTTCTTCTTCTTCTCACACCAAACCATAGTCAGGTCATCTAAGTGTGTCTGTCTTCTTCTTCTTCTCACACCAAACCATAGTCAAATCATCTAGGTATGTCTGTCTTCTTCTTCTTCTCACACCAGACCATAGTCAGGTCATCTAAGTATGTCTGTCTTCTTCTTCTTCTCACACCAGACCATAGTCAGGTCATCTAGGTATGTCTGTCTTCATCTTCTTCTCACACCAAACCATAGTCAGGTCATCTAAGTATGTCTGTCTTCATCTTCTTCTCACACCAAACCATGCAGTCAGGTCATCTAAGTATGTCTGTCTTCATCTTCTTCTCACACCAAACCATGCAGTCAGGTCATCTAAGTATGTCTGTCTTCTTCTTCTTCTCACACCAAACCATGCAGTCAGGTCATCTAAGTATGTCTGTCTTCTTCTTCTTCTCACACCAGACCATAGTCAGGTCATCTAGGTATGTCTGTCTTCTTCTTCTTCTCACACCAGACCATAGTCAGGTCATCTAGGTATGTCTGTCTTCTTCTTCTTCTCACACCAGACCATAGTCAAGTCATCTAAGTATGTCTGTCTTCTTCTCACACCACACCATGCAGTCAGGTCATCTAAGTATGTCTGTCTGTCTTCTTCTTCTCCTCACACCAAACCATGCAGTCAGGTCATCTAAGTATGTCTGTCTGTCTTCTTCTTCTCACACCAAACCATGCAGTCAGGTCATCTAAGTATGTCTGTCTGTCTTCTTCTTCTCACACCAAACCATGCTGTCAGGTCATCTAAGTATGTCTGTCTTCTTCGCCCTCTTTGTCTTTTGCAATTTACCTTTCCAGTCGTGACCAATTTTTGAGACCTTCATGTCTGCTGATGTGTCCGAGAAGCTTTGCTTGTCTTTTTCTTGTGTATGGCGCCAGTTTGGGATATTATTTAGCCTGCTGTAATACTTCTTCATTTATCTTTCTATCTGTCCATGGCGTTTGAAGCATCCTTTTTAGGAACCACATTTCAGTAGTAGCCGTTATTCTTCGTTCTAATCGTTTCTTCATGGTCCATGTTTCACGTGCAGGTATATCTATATGTCTATGTCATATGTCTATGTCATATGTCTATGTCATATGTCTAGTCACATGTCTATGATTTTAACATCCAGATGTTAATTACATGCACTAATTCACTCTTAGGAAACAAACGTTACATGGAATAATTTGCTATGAGAGACCTGGTGGGGGTGGGACTGCACGACATCTGAGTAGGGTGTGACTGTGTGACTCCGTAACCATAGAAAACTATTATATAAAATCCGAGGGTAAAACAAGACGGATGTGTTATAAATTTAAAATCCAATCTCATTTCAAACATGCCCGAACTTTTAACAAAAGTCACCAGGAAAACATGCAAGAGAGAGTTTCGAAAGAAGAATGTTAAAAAAACATTCAAAGGTGAAATAATACTTGTAAAAATTTTTTTTAAAAAGAAAAGGATCTGGAAAATTTTCTCAGCTGTTTATCTGGAACATTTTCTCAGCTGTTCATAAAAAGATGTTTTTAACTGTGGACAGTAACGAATCATGAGAGGACAGAATTTAGAGAAAACAGTTTCATGAAATTTTGAGAAAACTCAGTAGCATATGAAAAAAAAGCTAGAAAGAAAAGAGAAAATATATGAAAATGCTGAACAGCTGAAAGACAAATGATAAAAAGGAAACTCGAAGGATCTAGCTAGATATATGAAGGACGGTTCTAAACAAACAAACAAACAAAATCGCTTGCGTCTTCCAGGACCGCACGGAATACAGAAGAGAACGAGAAAACTGCTGCAGAGATATACGAAAATTATTGAAAATGTACTTCTGTACATGACATGCGGTTACTAGAGGAATGAATAATCCGAGATCTTTCTTCCAGTCATCAACACAAATGCCACATGACAGCGTTATACACGAGGTCACGTTGGTAAAGACGAACAATTTCTGCCACGCGTACAAACATCTCATGTCACGTGGCGGCGATTATTTTACGACTTATGGTTCATCCGCATTTTATTTAGACCCACTTTCTATGGCAACTCACTCGATCAAGTCAGAAGCGTATATCCAACAATGTTTACTTGTAGAAAATAACATTTTTTTTTTTGTTGACATTTCTCTTTCAAAAGTGAAGGTGGGATGATCAAGCTTGGGGATCTTTCTCTAGGAAAATCTCCAGCGATAATGTACAATGATACTATCTCGTTGTAATATCATGAAGGAAAAAAAACCATGCTAAATCTCAACACATCAACGAGGTCCAGGTGAGGTAGCAGACAGTACTTTACTCAGATGGTTTGTTAGGTAGAAACAATACATGTGTACCTAAGTTTATTTTTTTTAAAAATATGACACAAGTATTTGCTTTCTTTCCCGCATCAGACAGTTCAAATATTCATTTGAAAGAACATAGTTCACATGATGGATCATTTGATAGAACATTTTTCATATGGTGGATCATTTCAATGAACACTTTATTAACATGAAATGAGATAAACCTGCATGCGCTCTACACTGAAACAAAACTACAGCGACAACAGCGCATTCTCTGACGTGAGCGCTCAACTCAAATTGTGACGAACTCTCCTCCAGTAGATCAAACATCACCCACACAACAACATCACCTGATCCTCTGACAAATTCATAAAGGATACAGAATGCAGATGTAGCTTTCTAACAAGAACTTTTATGCGCTGTCAAGTTTCACGGAACTTGATATATGTGTGTGTGCTAATGGAAACGACTATGACACGACGCAGACTATAAACGTGACTTCTCCCTTCTGTGAGGACTATAAACGTGACTTCTCCCTTCTGTGAGGACTATAAACCACTTGTTGACTCTACCTAGGATGTGCCTAATTGGGTGACACAGACATCATCTGGAGGGAGTAGGATAACACAGGCCCTCACAGAGTTCAAGTATGACAGTTACATCTTCTGAGGGCCTTCATGAATGTTTTTATGACCTGATTACCGCCTCATTTTTTTTTTTACCTGACTTTCGTGAAAAGAGTCTACCTGTATAATGATCACATAGTTACTATATGCAAATAACAGAATATATCTGGCATGTTTAAAATGTACAAAGTGAGCCAAGAGATAACAAGAAATGTAGATAGAATGTGTACAGCGAGACAAGAGAATGTAAGAGACGTGTTCTGAATGTTAGTTAGTCGATGGATCATTCTCATTGCACATTGGACGATTAGTCCGTAAGTGCTCCTATCCCTTTTCAATATTCCACCAGTGTTTGGCGATACTAGTTCTGTGTTTGTTAACTAGTTTTTTGCTTAGCACTGTAACGCTCTTGTCTGGCCACTCCACGTTTGACGTTGTGTTCCAGGAATCTGTTCATGTTTGCAGATTCAGAACTGTTGCTTAAGTCGGCGATTCGACCAACTTCTCTGAGTGCATTCAGTATATCAGCCCGGTCCACTGCCTGTCCACCCTCCACTATAGCCCATGCCAGGAATTCTATCCGCTCGGTCATTACTTCTTACCCCTCGCATGATCTACCAAGTCTGTCCGCTTGTTCATTACTTCTTACCCCTCGCATGATCTACCAAGTCTGTCCGCTCGGTCATTACTTCTTACCCCTCGCATGAGTGGCAAGTCTGTCCGCTCGTTCATTACTTCTTACCCCCTGCATGATCTACCAAGTCTGTCCGCTCGTTCATTACCTCTTACCCCCTGCATGATCTACCAAGTCTGTCCGCTCGTTCATTACTTCTTACCCCCTGCATGATCTACCAAGTCTGTCCGCTCGTTCATTACTTCTTACCCCCTGCATGATCTACCAAGTCTGTCCGCTCGTTCATTACCTCTTACCCCTGCATGATCTACCAAGTCTGTCCGCTCGTTCATTACTTCTTACCCCTGCATGATCTACCAAGTCTGTCCGCTCGTTCATTACTTCTTACCTCCTGGATGATCTACCAAGTCTGTCCGCTCGTTCATTACTTCTTACCTCTTGGATGATCTACCAAGTCTGTCCGCTTGTTCATTATCTCTTACCTCCGCATAACCTGGCACAAAAATTAAACTGATTTTTTTGTCATCCATGATCTTCTCAGTGACTCCAACCAGCGCTTTCGCATCCAACCAAACTCAGTTTTCTTGAGCATATTCATTGAGTCACTGAGAATACATGCCAGAGTAAAGGTCTATGTCCTTAGCCATACCATTACGTTGCTTACTGCCATGACCTCTATAGTCAAGCTACTTATTGTCTTCCATCACCGTTCTCTATCTCTCTCCCCCCCCCCCCACCCCCGACCTGCGCCATAAAAGCCCAAGCACTTCGCCTATGTCTGACAACCGATCCATCCGTGTAGATAAGCACATCACACTCGGAAGAGCTCTCGGCAATCAAGGTCTGAACCTCTGCCTCCACAGCCAATGGGTTTTACTGTTTACGTTCCCTATCCAATATGACGTATACTGTGAAGGAAGTACAGCAGTCCTCTGGTATCAAAACCCATTCTTCCCCAGGTTCTGTGTCTCCAAGTGGGAGGACCTGGTGAACAATTTCCTCTGATTGCCCAATACACGATTTTCCTCTTTCTAATCTGGTGCCTTTTTAAACTCATAACTTCAGTGTGCAATGGGTGGCGTTTTTGAATGCATAAAGTGAGACAGGTGTGAACGTAGGAGACGTGATAAGAATGTATAAAACAGGACAAAAGAATGTACGGGACGTGTTGAGAATTTTTAAAGAGAGACAACAGAGTGCAAGGATGGGTATAGAATGAATACAAAAGGAAGGACAAAAGAACACAAAAGACGTGTTTAGAACGTATGACGTGCGACAACAGATTGCTAGAGACGTGTTTAGAATGTATGACGTGCGACAACAGATTGCTAGAGGCGTGTTTAGAACGTATGATGTGCGACAACAGATTGCTAGAGACGTGTTTAGAATGTATGACGTGCGACAACAGATTTCAAGAGACGTGTTTAGAACGTATGACGTGCGACAACAGATTGCTAGAGACGTGTTTAGAACGTATAACGTGGGACATCAGATTGCTAGAGACGTGTTTAGAATGGATGAAATGCAACAACAGATTGTTAAAGACGTGTTTAGAATGTATGTCGTGCAACAACAGATTGCTAAAGACGTGTTTAGAACGTATGACGTGCGACAACAGACTGCTAAAGACGTGTTTAGACATGTTTCTATCTCCATAATATGAGGGCGAAGATCCTTCAGATTTGGCGATAAACGACCCATAACTGATATATGAGCATCCGATTTGGCGGCCAACAGCTGAGCAAGACTGTCCTACCTCTCAGTTGGTGATCCCAGTAACAGGACCAGTCTGGATAACCAGACGGGGATCGCTACGGTGGTGGAGTCTGCTAAAGAAGCATTGCACTCTCTTGTTGTTTAGCTGTACTCAGGGGCTGAGTCGCCACAACTGGCCCCCAAACCAACACAAGGTTGTGTCTCGACATGTTCATCGTAACTTCGAAAGATGGAATGAATTAAGTTTTGAGATGAAAGGACACAACAACATCAATCCATCATTCGCACAAATGTATGTTTTATGTGAGCCTTTGAATAGCTATTTAAACTTGTGACAAGCTATTTTAACTTGTGACAAGGACCTTTTCACGAAACTAGGCGATGGAAGAAATAGCTGATAGCCACATGCCGAGGGAAACGCGAGGACATGCAAGTGGTCTGGGACGTTAAACTACCATAATTTATTCTTTGCTGGTTTTAGTTGTTCTCGCATATTTCGGGAAAAAAAAAAGTTCCCTACAAGTGGAGTTATCAGTTTTTTATAAGCACAGTTATTCATTCTTTTCAAGTGCAGTCATGAGTTGTATAAGAATGGCATCCCTCTGCAACTGACTGTTGAGAGACAGGTGACGACTGCTGTAAAATTGGTTCTAGTAATACAGGTAGAAAGAGATGTATAGTTTCAGTAACAAAGGTAGACAGAAGTGTATAGATCTAGTAATAAAGCTAGACAGAGGTGTATAGTTCTAGTAATAAAGGTAGACAGAAATGTATGATCCAGTTTTACAAGAAAGGTAGAAAGAGTGAGGAAAGTGTGCAGAAACAAGAATGACAGAAAGAAAGATGAGCACGCATAAATGAAGAACATACAACAATCCAATATTTCGGCAAAAGCTTTTTTCAAGGATCACAAGCAAAATCAAAAGAGCAGATTAAAACTAACAAAATTGTTTTTCAATCCTCCTTGAAAGAAAGACGGGCACAAAAGGCATGTCCATTAAGAGTTCATCTCCTTACTTTTACTGCCATCATCTCATCTTTCCGGAAGTTTTGCATCCACCAACAATTGATGTTCATCACTCCGCTCCGTGCACAGTGATCCACCAACAGTTCATGTTCATCAGTCCGCTCCGTGCACAGTGATCCACCAACAGTTCATGTTCATCAGTCCGCTCCGTGCACAGTGATCCACCAACAGTTCATGTTCATCAGTCCGCTCCGTGCACAGTGATCCACCAACAGTTCATGTTCATCACTCCGCTCCGAGCACAGTGATCCCGAATTTTTCAACACCGGTACAGCTGTAGAAGAGCATGCATCCTTCCTATCCCAACATATCCCTGTGAGACCTGGGCACTTAATAAAACAGCTGAGAAACACACGAATGGCTTTTGAATATAAATGCTACAGAAGAGTTCTTCAAATATCATGGATACAAAAAAGAACAAATATATCAATACTAAAAGAACTTAGTATTGAAGAAGGCTGGCTAGTAAAGAGGATTAAACGGAGAAAACTTAAATATTTTGGGCACAGTAAACGTTATGACAATTTAGAGAAGACCATCTTGGAAGGGTACATAATGGGAAAAAGAAAGATAGGAAGACCAAGGCGAAGATGGCTGCAAGACATCGTTGGTAATCTGTAAATGGATGTATCAGCAGCAGGGCACCTTGCTTAAACCGAGAAGCCTACAGAAGAGTTGTTAGGGAGGCAAAGTTCCGCAAGGAACATGCAAATGAATGTCTGACTGACATGAATGGCTGTACTTGTCTTCCGCCTTTCATGAAGTACTTTCCGTAAATACCGGTTTTTGTCTGACGATTTCGTTGGTTGCTTTTTGCTAGGTCTGTGATGACATAAACTGGTCATAGTAACCGATCATCTTCAAATGTTTTTCCTCTTTCATCGGTAATTTACTGGTAACTGCCGGTTAACGTGACCACTGTCTGTGTGTGTGAGTGAGTATGCGCTCGCGTTTATGAGCGTTAGTTCGAGTTCATGTTTGTATTTACTGCACAAGGAGTGCACTTATGCTAGTGCGATATTTTAGATCTACATGTACCGTATAGAAAGTGCTGGAGTTGTAGATTTTTTTTCAGAAATGATTTAGCAGCTAATGAACATCGTTATTACTAAGTGACAAATTAACGTCGCTATTAATAGCTGAGTAATAAATTAGCATCGCTTCTGAGCTAGTGAACATCATTCACTCTTGACAACTGCCACAGTTTTAAAACGCGAGTACTGAGTTCACAACTGTAGTTATCAAGAACAAATCACCATCTTCAGAAACTGCCAGCTGCGAGCATGCCTCTGTCACCTGGGCTTGTCACGTACTTGTGACTGCGCATGCGAAACGGGACATCCAGGCCCCAGAGCACATCCGGCATCTCTGCCCCCCTCTACCAAGAAGCCTGAACCCAGCTCTGGTGACGGTGAGCTAGCCTGGAAGACACACTTTGGGGTGCACGTCATGAGCTCCAGGAGACTCTACAGTTTATCCAGGCAATAAATATAGATTCTGAGGCTTGAAGCATGGAAGACAAAAAAAGAAGTATAATGGGATGCTGGCTTTAAGTGCTAGGGGCAATGTGATGTAAGCAAAAGAAATATAATCTAATTTATGTACCGGCAGTTTTTGGAACTTACTCCACGCTTCAAAGGAATATTTCTTCTTCTATAGGCATTTACAACACGTAAATAACAGGTTGATGAAGCTAGCTATCTACCTGCTGAAACCACTCCCAGCCTTTATAACTGACGCTACAGAAATCATGCGCGCTTTATCCTGATACTATTTGGAATGTCCAAACTTGCCCGTCTGTAGTTTCCTGTTGTGGCAGACTTTAATAAAAGAACTATAACTCACACTTTCAGGATTCACAAGTTGCAGCGGTTATGGCTTCTGTTATGTTACGATTTTGCTGTTGTTATGATCACGTTTTTAAAATCTCTTCTTGGGAATACTTGTACTTGCGCATGAGAATACTTGTACTTGCGCATGAGAATACTTGTACTTGCGCATGATGAAGGCTTGCTTCTTTTTTTTTCGGAACCGAAAATGGCAATGATATTTTGATAAGATACATCACTTTCATTGTAAAAAGTTTGCCACCGAGAGACAGAGAACCACGTGGACAAAGCAGTTCTAGAGAGAAGTTAACGAAGATCTGCTGCGTAAGAATACATCTGTAAACGCCATAGTCCAGTGTCACAGCCATTCTTTGTCACAATGTACATAATATCATAGTCTATACGAGAAGAGTAGACACATATTTTCTAATAACAGTGACTAAGAATTTTTAAAACAAATACTTGTAATGCTCATTTCTCAGTGCCTAAAGATAACACATGCACCTCAGTGCAGCGTCCATGCAGCTGTCACAAGCTTCATTCTGGTGTAAAATAAAAATCAACACAAATTAGTTTTCACAGCTGCTACAGTTTAACCAAGCATGTGACACTCTACTACAAAATAATGCCTATGTCAGCATTCACGGAAATATGGCGGTGCCGGAGAAGTGTATGCGTTAGATGCAGAATGTTATGTATTATTCTTAAAATTCATACACCCTTATGTGAGAAATTCATGTGATTATATTACTCTTATAAGGCTAATTATCTTTTATTAATATTTCCTAGTGCATTTAATCATTCACTGTTTGAGAACGAGTTTTGCGTGACCTATACTCGTATAGAACTCACATTTTGTGTCTAAAATAAACTTCCCTTCGTTAAGTTCATTTTATTTTTCTGTGTTCTTGATGTCTGTGATCATCAGGATTAAACGCACAAATCAGGATTAAACGCACAAACCAGGATTAAATATGTCCTTGCCTAGTTTACGCGCCACTTTATCTCAGTCAGTCAGTCAGTCAGTCATTTGCATGTCCCATCCGGAACTTTGCCTTCCTAACAGTACTCCTGTAGGCCTCCAGTTGTAAGCAAGATGCCCTGCTGCTGATGCATCCACTTGCAGATTATCAACGATGTCTTGCAGCCATCTTCACCTTGGTCTTCCTCTCCTTCTTTCTTTTTCCCATTATGTACCTTTCCAACACGGTCTTCTGTAGATTTTCATGAATATTATTTATTATAAATAAAATACTCAGCAGTTTACTACGTCAAATTTCCGGTGAGGAAGTGAAGTATTACTTCGTGTCCGATTATCAGACTTCACATCTAGTCTCATACTTCGTGTCCGGTCTCAGACTTCCTTTCTAGTCTCAGACTTCATGTCTGGTGTTAATACTTCGTCTACTCTTCTTTCCTGATTTGTCTGCTAGACGAGAAAAGTTGCCAGACAAATCGAAACAAAAATCTAAAGTACCACCACAGAAGAAGAGATCTAATATTTCAGGCACAACTGACCTCACATGAACATAAAACCTCCACAATATTACGTATATAAAGATTAAAACAGTAAAAACCTGCACGATATTACGCATGTAAAGATTAAAACACTAAAAACCTCCGCAATATTAAGCATGTAAAGATTAAAACAGTAAAAACCCTCCACAATACTATGCATGTAAAGATTAAAACGGTAAAAAATCTCCACAATATTACGCATGTAAAGATTAAAACACTAAAAACCTCCACAATACTACGTATGCAAAGATTCAGACAGTTAAAATCATCCACAATATAACATATGTAAAGATTCAGACAGTTAAAATCCTCCACAATATTACATAAGTAAACATTCCAGCCATTAAAATCCTCCAAAATATTACATAAGTAAAGATTCAAACAGTACAAACCTTCACAAATTACAAAAGTAACGATTCAAACAGAAAAAAAACCTTCACAAATTACGTAAGTACGGATTCAAACAGTAAAAACCTTCACAATATCACATAAATAAAGTTTCAAAGAGTAACCAGAAACTAAATTTCAACAAATTATAAAATTCTGAGACGTACAGAAGTGAAAAGAAAAAATTGCCATATTCAAAATCAGAATACATTTTAAATGCGTGGAAAGTCCCAGGATAGCACAAGATGGAAAACACGATCGTCAGCGCCATCTAGCACCCCACCTAATAAATGAATGATACGATATACTAAGAAAAAAAAAGCTTAAAATATAACATGAAAAGTGAAATTCGTTCTATCGGCAACAGTCCCAGATATTAACGAGGAAACGAGAGAGAACAACTCTGACGTTAACGAAAGTACAAGAGAGATCAACTCTGATGTTAACAAGGAACAAGAGAGACCAACTCTGACGTTAACGAGGGAACAAGAGAGACCAACTCTGATGTTAACGAGGAAAAAGAGAGGGCAACTCTGATGTTAACGAGGGAACAAGAGAGACCAACTCTGACGTTAACGAGGGAACAAGAGAGACCAATTCTGATGTTAACGAGGAAACAAGAGAGACCAACTCTGATGTTAACGAGGGAACAAGAGAGACCAACTCTGACGTTAACGAAGGAACAAGAGAGACCAACTCTGACGTTAACGAAGGAACAAGAGAGACCAACTCTGATGTTAACAAGGGAACAAGAGAGACCAACTCTGACGTTAACGAGGGGACAAGAGAGACCAACTCTGACGTTAACGAGGGAACAAGAGAGACCAACTCTGACGTTAACGAGGGAACAAGAGAGACCAACTCTGACGTTAACGAAGGAACAAGAGAGACCAACTCTGACGTTAACGAGGAAACAAGAGAGACCAACTCTGATGTTAACGAGGGAATAAGAGAGACCAACTCTGATGTTAACGAAAGAAAAAGAGAGAACAAATGAGAACTTGTGAAATAACTTGGATTCTAAGTGGAAGAGAACGACCCGGGTATAAACTGAACAAATAAATAACACTACTGAAAGAACAATAAGATGAGATATTTACAAGAAAGAAATGTTGTAAATTATCGCTTCGAGCATAATGAATGTTGCTCAGGCCAGTGGTCTGCATCTTACATACACATGGCATGAAAGTGTGCTACAGTTCACACAACGCAATAAATGGAGCAAGTTTACCAGATTTCACACGACGCATTAAATAGAACATGTTTACCAGATTTCATACAACGCAATAAATGGAACAAGTTTACCAGATTTTACACTGGGAAATAAATCCAACAGTTAAGTTTTTCATATTTCACATGAAGCAGTAGACGGAACAAGTTTACAAGATTTCACACATTTGGGGGGAAAAAAACCTGAACATTTAAGTTTAGAAGATTTTCCTTGGTACCTCGAGCAACAGTTCTACCCTGGCTAACGGGTGGTGGAGTCTGCTAAAGAAGTACTGTACACCAACTGATTTTCTGGCTCCACCCGGGACTGAAAACAACAACAAAAAAGGTCACAATAACCCGCTCTCAACCCGACATGAAGATCTGCTTCGGCGGCTCCACCGCAGCAGATGCACAGAAACCATCTGGCAGTTCTGAAGAGACAGAAGGATGGGGGTTAACAAAACAGAATAAATAGAACAAGAAGTTGTTCAAACTTTACACGGGCTGAAATAAATTGAACAGTGATAATACATTCCCTCTATCCCGCTTACATTTTACAGAATAACTTGCACAAATCTGACAGCGCTATTTCGTTACACGGAGTACATAACAGATCTCGCTTTTGAAAAAAAAAAAAGAAACATTACATGTCGCCTTTCTCACATTTCGGTAACCGAGATGGCTACTAGATAATGGGAAACGGGATCAAGGAATGTGATGGGATTGGCACTCCCATCCTTAAAAAAGTGTTGGAAATGGAGAAATTTTTTCATGATGCAAAGTGACAGCAGCCACAGGGCTGTATTTCAGTGACCAGATTATTATTATCATTATTATTATTGGTTAAAGAAGACTGAGGAACAAAAATACCACTTGTTTGAAGCTTCCAATGAATATGTGGAATGACTTGCAAGTTCATGGCTCTAGTTCATTTCTTTTTTGGTCCGGCCGAGGTAGCTTTTCACCACCCCTCGTGTGTGTGTTTGTGTGTGTTTATGTGTGTTTGTGCTTGTGGGTGCGTGTGTTTGTTTGTGTTTGTATATGTTTTCGTGTGTGCGTTTGTTTGTGTTTGTTTGTGTGTGTTTATATTGTGTGTTTGTGTTTGTGCTTGTGGGTGCGTGTGTTTGTTTGTGTGTTTGTATATGTTTTCGTGTGTGCGTTTGTTTGTGTTTGTGTGTGTGTACTTGTGTGTATTTGTGTGTGTCAATGTGTGTTTGCGTGTAGTTGTGTGTGTTTGTGGTGTGTATTTGTCTGTGAATGTGCGTGTTTATGTGTGATTGTGTATGTTTGCATGTGTGTGTGTGATTTTGTGTGATATTTAACCTCTTGGTTGTAAGCAAGATGGCCTGCTGCTAATGCGTCCATATGCAGGTTATCAAGGATGTCTTGCAGCCATCTTTACCTTTGTCTCTCTTTCTTTTTTCCTATTATGTACCCTTCCAAGAAGGTCTTATCTAAATTATCATGACGTTTAATATTTCCAAAATATTTAAGTTTTCTGTTTAATCTTCCTTACTAGCTAACCTTCTTCGATATTAAGTTCTTGTAGTATGAATATTTTTGTTCTTTTATGTCCATATATATATATATATATATATAAGGCGTGATACTGATCAAATCACCCTCTAGTGTGCTGGACAGGTCAAGGAAAATATGGGCACTAACACCATATCCCTATGTGCCTCTAACGCATGACAGGATTATATATATATATATATATATATATAAAATCAGGAGCTGATATATATATATATATCTTCCATTATATATATATATATATATATATATATATAATCTGGAGCTGATATATATATCTTCCAGTATAGCAACATCATTAGCTTCAAAATCTAAGAATTTTCAAACAACCATGACTAATTAAGAATAAAGAATGCATGTAGACATGAAAGGACGCAAGGCGTGTTTACACAGATGATGGTTTATGAACAAAAAAATGCCTGATAAAAGCTGCTGAAACATATTTAATGGGAAGATATGATCTCGTCCAGGACAGCCGCGAAAGGAGACTGGGCGGAAGGAAAGAAGGAAGGAACTTTAGCATCCATTTAATGTCAGCAAACCTGCAAGAGCCGACAATTTACAGATCTTTGGTGCATTATAACTCAGGGGAATCTGCTCCTACCTCCATTCATCAACTTCATAAAAGTTAAAGTGATGATATAAGGAAATACCTCTCTGTTGATAGGAAGAGAACTACTATTCCGCTGCTGTGCCAGTTTCCTGTATATTGCACACAAATAACATAAAAAAAAATGTTAGATGCGGGGGCTGCTTCTGTTTCTCTGTGCGTGGGATCAAGTCCATATTATTCCTGGGTTTATTTACTTTTGCTCGACCCACTTGGCCGCGCAAACACCTCTAATCTCCACAGCTATCGAATCTAGCAGACACAACATTTTTCTTTCTCTGGACATATAAAACTAGATCGCGCAACTTTCTGCACAGCTAAAGCTCTTGCAACAATTCTTGCAGGCACTCGACAAATGAGCGCATTTCTGACTTTCTCGTACGCCGGAGCTGATGGCGCGAAGCATTAGCTTCTGTGATGAATTCTCTTTTCATAAAAAAATAACCATTGTTCAGCTTCAAACATTTTGCTCGGGGATGACTGATAACATGTATTTCTCCACACACTTGATTGATGTTATTGTTGACTCTCTTTACAGTGATACGGTCATGCTGGCCTCCAGGATAGCATTCTTTCGTTTTGTCTTTAACGAGTCCTGGCTTACCTAACTGTTACCAGGAATCCTCCTCTAGCTGTACTCCCGGGTACGCTAAATTTATTTTATAAAATGTTTACCTTAATTAGTAATTTACCGTAATGGGTTTTATTTACCTCTTTTCTGCTTATAATTAACTTATCTGTTTTTTGGCAAGATCCCTTTGTATAACAACACTCTGATGCAGGATTTAGCGACTAAACTGTTTCGGCTATGAAATCCTTGGCACAAGATGAGAAAGGATACAATAAAACCCGGAATATCTATATAAAACGACTCGACCGCCGTGCAGGAGCTGTGTATGTTTTTGTTGCCGGTGAAGCAGGTCTGGGACACTCTCCTGCCAGGTTTCAATCTTTCGTCCCTCTGATACGGTTCACCCCTAACCTATGTCATCTCCACCTCATGCCACCGTGGGCACCCAGTCAACGTCGTGTTAGTGCCCACATTTTCCCTGACTCGTCGGCACACTAGATAGCTCTTTCCTGCCCCCGCTCCAAGAGGACCAGGTGCCAATTTCTACAGCTGTGTGACTGTGACACCCAATCGGTTGAACCACTGGCCATGACGTAAGAGACATGCGCACTGAGATAAACATAAACTCTGGAAGTGTGGTTGTTACAGAAAAACTGGAATACTTTGTGGAAATAAAAACAACTAAATAAACAAACCAAAATTAAATAAACTGAAATAGGAAATAGAAATAATTAAATATGTGAGAAAGAAACAACTAAAATATTTGGGGCATACCAAGATATATATCAGGAAAATAAAATCCTACTTCACAGTAAATTTGTAAGAAGAAAAAGACACGCGAACAACGATAAAGATAGGTGGACAATATCAAGAGATGGACAGGAATCAGTTTGGTCGGGCGTATTGTATCAGCCAGGCTCAGAGCAAGTTGGAAATCAATTGCAGGCACACTGCTCTGTTCAGGTGGTACACGATGATGATTCAAGACAAGAACAAACAAACAAAAATTAACAGATGAAAGATGTTGTAAGGAAAGTTCAAACATTTATCTGCTAGTTGGTCCAAAAAAAAATGTTTGAAAAGAATTGGGCAGACAACAAAGATGTCGGTCAGGAACAGCACGAAACCAGAGTGAAGTAGGAAAAATAAACATGGCTTATATGATCTGACATCAAGTAGACGGTAGAACTTTGATGAATGGCTTCATCCCGTGCTTTGGGTATGAGGAACAATGAAGACCGACAGACCGTTTGGTTGCGTTTCTCATATCTATTGCTGAACTCGCTACCTAATCCGGCACGCTGTCAGACAACTTCGGTAGGCATGTTCAGTCTAGCATTAAAAATTACCCATTTTTTATAAATAGGAAACTACGAGGTTTTGGTACGGTAAAGTAAGAGAACAAATATTGTAGAATTAAACCTCGAAAAAATCGCAGACAAAGCACTTTAGTGAGACGTGAGAGAAAGAAAAATCACAAGAGAATTACCTGGGATTCGAACTCGGACTCCGGTAGGACGAGCAGCCGTCTAGCCACGAAAGAACAGCTAAAGTTCTCTCGTGGCTAGACGGCTGCTCGTCCTACCGGAGTCCTACCGGAGTCCGAGTTCGAATCCCAGGTAATTCTCTTGTGATTTTTCTTTCTCTCACGTCTCACTAAAGTGCTTTGTCTACGATTTTTTCGAGGTTTAATCCTACAATATTTGTTCTCTTACTTTAAAAATTACCCAGGGTCTATCTTTAATACTACCCAACTCTGTCGACCAGTCAGCGCTCCCTGCTCCCAGTAATGTTACCGATCTTCGATCTTCCCATCACGTGAACGCAAAACAATCTTTTCTGTTTTCTTTCGGCACGGTAGGAGGGCAGGTAGACCTATAAAAACGGCAGACAGAATATAAACGAGACAGCAATAGATAAACATAGCCTTGCTCCTTGGATATGGTTGCCAGACGTCACGGTTTTCCGGGATAGTCCCGATTTTTTTTTTCTCGCTGGCGGACTTGTCTGTTGAGTTCATCCCATAAGTGTTCTACTGTGTTCATGTCTGATGACATGGAAGGCCACGGAATGGTCTGGACGTTGTTGTCAGTGAGGAACTCGGTAGTGAGTTGTGGCACTTGAGGTCGAGCGTTATCCTGCTGAAAAATCGACCCTGGTGCAGCCAGAAGTGGAAGGACGTGAGGACGAAGCATTTCGGCGACGTATCGTTGGGCATTCAGGCGTCCTTCATTTGCACCAGGCCACCTCTTCCCATTAAAAGGATCTTCTAGCCCAAAGACCAGTGTCGTGCACCCGGCTCCTAACTCTTTGATTTGAAATTCAACGAGCTGCTGTCACTGACTGGAGTGTTGAGGACGGAGATGCAAATCGATTCCTGAGATGACGCAGCCGTATGAAGCGGTTTTTTGGCAGAAGTTGTGTGACTATGGGATTCAATAACAAGGTCAGTGAGTTTTGTGTTCAGTACGTTTCACGGGACTCTCGTGGACCTATCATGAGTTATTGTCAAAAATGCTGTTTTGACTAGTGTCACTTTTCTGTGCTCATGAATCATCTGTTGAGTATAATTCAGGTCAACACGTGAAGTTGATGTCCAAGTGAACGTTTCAGGAAATTTCCCCTTGTCTGATCAGCAAACTTCAGTTTAAATCGCAACATTGTATTTGTTGCGTTTATATATATATATATATATATATATATATATATATATAAACGCAACAAATACAATATATATATATATACTCGTATATGCAGTAATTGCACGACTGGATGAAATGTTTTCAAAATGCCCAAGAGAAAGTGTTCCTTTCAGGACAAATGTTCGCAGAAACGGTTAACGGTCTACGATAAAACGTGAAAGAAATGACCTTTAAGTAGAAAGTAATATGTGTAAGTATTACACTGCCATTGCGCATGGCGGAAGAGCGGAGATAAAAGACTACGTAGCAACAGAACAGCATTACTCAAACTTGTATTCTGCAAATTACACTTGTAAAAGATTGGACAGTTATTTTGTGCCCAAATCTTCGGAACAGGAAAAATCAGTACAAGCGGCGGAATTGACAATGTGCTATCGCACTGTTAAACATCACATGCCGTTCAATTCAGTGGAGTGCAGTAGCAAGTTAAATTCTTAAATTATTAATGATTTCAAAACAGCAAAATATGTGGCACTGGACAAAAGTAAAAGAACACTGATAGTAAAATCCATTTTAGCTCATGACACCACTAAACGATTATGTGACGATTTAGCAAATGCTAAATGCTAACTGTAGATGCAGAAACTATAATAACTAAATTATTCAATTATTTCTCAACATATACCGTACGCACGGAGTGCTTGATAAAAATTTGCAAATTTGTGGATGTAGAATATCACAAATTGCTGTCACAAAACAAGGTGCTCATCTTTGCTTCCTGCAGCGGAAAGAGTACTGCATGAAGCAGGACAATCGTCTGTCCTCTCTGAAGAAAAAGAACCAAAAGTCTTGACTACTCTGTCTGAAAATCACTTAAATGAATCCTATCTTTGATTTGTCCAAAGCCAGATGAGTGCATTTAATAGACAAGTACTTAAACTAGAGAAGACAAATATAGAGGTTTGAAATAGGTATAATTTTAGAGGAGACTCTTACATTGATAAAGTAGCCGAAAAAAGAAAGATTTCTTCCCCTAAAAGTGAAATCTGCTGTGAAACAAGCAGAAGATGAAGTAGGCCTTTCAGTCGTAGATATAAATGCATTTTATGTTGAGGTGGAAGAGTTTTATGAAACATGCCATGCTTATGTACAGAGGCAGATGACACCTTCGAATTAGTTTTAAACCTGTAAGTGGATGCTGTTATGCTCCGTACAAGCATGTTTGAAGTGGAAGAGACAAAGGGCAATCAATCGATCATTGACTATTGTGTGATCAATTCATATAAACGAAGCACGGTACTGAAGCAGTACTCACATCAGACAAGGTAAGCCGGAAAGGCAAATCCAGTCAGGAGAAGTGGACCTTTTTTTACTGGACAGCCTGAACCGTTGGAGCAGTGGTCGGAGTTGAAAAAAAACTGTGTGAATTTATCTTTAGTGTTACTAGACAAGAGCTTAATGCTGAAGAAGGCTGGCTAGTAAAGAGGATTAAAGAGAGAAAACTTAAATATTTTGGACACATTAAACGTCATGATAATTTAGAGAAGACCATATTGGAAGGATACATAATGGGACAAAGAAAAAGAGGAAGACCAAAACGAAGACGGCTGCAAGAAATCGTTGACGATCTGCAAATGGATGCAGCAGCAGCAGGCCATCTTGCTCACAACCGAGAGGCCTACAGGAGTGCTGTCTGGGAGGCAAGGTTCCGCAAGGGACATGCAAATGACTGATGTTCCTGGACATAATGCAAATGTGGAAAGGGTATTTTCCCCTGATGAATGTGCAATGGACAGAAGAACGAAATCGCCTGCACGTCTCAACAGATGAAGCAATAATTTCTGAAAAAAAAAACAGATATAGTAAGCTGGTCAGAGTTCTATGATTAAATCAGTCATCGGCAAGATCTTCTTTCCAGGAGTCTGAAGTCAGACAAACACTAGGAGCAAGACCTAGGACAACAGGACAATGCGGATCTTGAAGATAAATGTCCGACAGTAAAATACTTTTTACTCAGACAAGTAATGTTCTACGTCCCATGAATTAATTTGGGGTGATTTTCATTTCAAAATGCGCGCAAAGTATAAAACATTAAACATAGGTATTATACATACATGCAATACTAATAATTTCTGCTCTTCTGGGGTGTACGATAACATTAATATGGCGTAACTTGTAATCTTTCCACAGATAAACTCTGCTATTTTTTCTATCAGCCTGAGAAAAATGTCCCGGTTTTTCCGTGACACAATCTGGCAATCCTGTGACCTTGGATCATCTCTTGTTTCGGTATTCATGCGCGCATGTGTTGAGGCCCGGAGTGAGCTAACTGCAGGCAGGAATGAGCAAAAACCCGGCGGGAAGCAAGGACTGAGACGAGGGTAGATTTTTAAACAACTGTGACAAGTATTTCCTGGAGGTAGTCTCTAAGAATCAAGAACGCTTTAAGATATGTCTCAACTCCTGACACCCGAAGGAAAATAAGGCCTTGACACAGAAGTCACGTCACTTAGAATTCAATCTCTTGCATTTACTCAATCTGAGATGCAAAAGATGTTTGTTGTATAGTGGGCAGCTATGTGGATGCTTGTCTTAACGTAGTCTATGGTTACAGTCACCGTAACTCTCTTACTAGTTTCTTTATCTCAATTCTAAAATGCTTTGCTACTATACTATTTTTCGACGCTAATCAGACACACATACATACAAGCATATATCAAGTGTCTATTACTTTTCTGTTCACAAGCCTCATTTATGTCATAAATTTGTATCTTTAAGAATCAAGAAAGAGGCGCACAGCTGTGAACGATATGGAGGACATAAGAAAAAGAGAGATGAAAGTTGTAGAAATATTTTGAACACTGGGTTAGGAAATCTCAACTTCGAGAGATATTGGTAAAATTCCCCGTTTCCATGCCATTAAGCCATATCGGGGAATGCGGTGTTAGGCCCGTATTTTCCATGACCTTCAGCACTTGAAAGTGTGATTTAACCTCGAGAGACTCGTGGAATATTCCGATCACGATTCGACGAAGAGTAAAGAAATATATGATGGGTAAATCATCTGGAGAAGTCAAGGTCGTGACAGCTACATGAAGTCTGCACTTTAAAAAAAAATGTGGACTGGAATTTGTTAAAGTGATTTGTTCATTTTTCAGCCAAACCATAAATCCCATTCAACGTGGGAAGCGGATGGATGAGGGTGCGACTCACTCGGAAATCAAACAGTCAATCTGTGAGCACGAATTCCAAGGCACGACTGGTATCATATGAAACTGAATTCACCGACCAGTCCTGACACAGACACGCGACGGTATCGCGCTGACTCACGATCGAAGCCCAAGAGAACCGATATCTCAACGCGGCACGATTTCCTGAAACACGAGATACATACATCTGTATACTCCGGTTCCGCGGGGATTCGAGTTGTTGGTTTTAACGATTCTGGAAATCGAAACTGTGCGACACGACAATGGAAGAACATTAGAAATGAATGCATCAGCTCCCATGAAAACCAGTTCTTGTGTAGTTAGGAAGATAATATACCATTAAAAAACCATAATGAGCACCAAAAAAAAAACTGTTCAGTCATGTTAACTTTCCCATGTTATTGGACAGCCACTGCCAAAACGTCTAGTGTACTAGGTCTGCACGCCTGCTTCAATGAGAGTGGTGCGTTACATTGTATGTAAGAAGATCTGGCTGCGTGGAAGAATATAAAATAAATGAGAACGAAAATTCTTTATTCGTCGCCCCCCCCCCCCCCCGCCCCCACATAATCTACAACTTTGTGGCAAGTTTTCTGACGAGTAGTCTAGTTTCTTAATTAGTAGACATTTTTGTAGTGAGTAGAATAAGCTTTCCAATAAGTAGTCCAGTGTGTTATTGCGTAATCACGTTTCCTAATGAGAATCTAGATTACTAATGAGTAGTCTAGTTTACTATTGAGTGGTCTAGATTACTAATGAGTAGTCTAGTTTACTACTGAGTAGTCTTGTTTTGTTTTTTAATAAGTAAAAGGTAAAGGTAATCCTGTCATGCATAGGGATATGGTGTTAGTGCCCATACTTTCCTTGACCTGTCAGCACACTAGAGGGTGATATGGTCAGTATCACGCCTGGCCGCCTTTCATTCCTCAACTACAGAAGAAGACGGGTATCCATTTCTACAGCTGGGTGACTGGGGGTGCCTGCGGCCGGATTGGAACCCCCGATCCTCGCCATGAGAGACCAGTGCATTAACCACTTCGCCACTCAGACACCCTTTTTTATTGAGATGTCTGTTTTAACGAGTAGTCGTCGCCTAACATTTAACGAGTAGTTTGCTTAATGAGTAGTTTAACGGTCTAATTAGTAATATAAAGGTCTAACGATTAATTTAACGGTTTAGAGGTTACTTTGTCAACTTTCTAATCAGTAGTCTAACATTTTAATGAGTAGTTTAACAATCTAATAAGTAATTCAACGGTCTAATGAATAATTTGACGGACTAAAGGATAGTCTAACAGTGTATTGAGTAGTCGAACAGTCTACTGAGTAGTTTAACAGTCCAATGGGTAGTCTAACAGTCCAACTGGTAGTCTAACAGTCCAATGGGTAGTCTAACAGTCCAGTGGGTAGTCTAATAGTCTAATGGATAGTACTGTAGTTTAATGGGTAGTCTAATAGGTAATCTAACAGTCTACTGGGTAGTCTAACAGTCTAATGACTATTCTGACATTTTAATGTGGTTTGTCTTCCGCTGAACACCAACATATATACATACACACATATACACCCATACACACACAATGGCAAAAACACATTCACCAGAGATTTATTTTTTCATAAATTACACATTTCTGTCGGCTCTGAAATGTTCACAAAATGCTCGCAGCAAAATATTCATATGGGAGTGAGCACGCTGTCCCAAGCAGCACTTTGGGAGTCATAGCTCACTGGCTGTGCCTGGGGTGGGGAAGCTATTACCCGTCCTACCTCTCCGTTGGTGCCCCCAATATAAGGCCCACGCTGGCTAACATGGCAGAGATCGCTATACCAGGTGCGACATAAAAATAACGAGACTGCACCTGTATCTCATTTTACGAGAAAGTTTAGAAAATTTAATTTGACCTCCTTCAGAATAGCTTCCATGTGAGTCGACACAAAGCTGCACACGATGCAGTCAACGTTCACAGCAATTCTGCAGATCATATTTTGAAAGGTTGTTGAGGATCTACGTCGTTTTTGCTTTCTCATCCTTTACTGACAAGAAATGGATTTCTTTGAGCATCAAATTGATCTTTTGGAATAGGTAGAAGTCACAGGAAGCCAGGTCTGGCGAACACGATGGGTGATCGAGCAACAATGACGTTGTGATTTGCTAAAAACCTGTCTCACAGACAAAACGCTAATGGCTGATGCATTGTCTTGATGCAAAATCCAACCGACGGTTATCATCTTTCACGCTTTCTCTGTCTTCCGAACATCATTTGTGCCATTCAGAAATGCGTGCACGAGGCAAGGACTCATCAATGTAAGTCTCTGTTAATAACTGAAGACTATCCGTCGCGAATCTCTTTACCTTCACAAGAAACTTGATGTTTACTCGCTGTTCCGTTTACACTGCATTGTTTTCCGACCCAGCGTAAGTATACGCCTCGAATTTGAACACACACCCGCTGGTGCTGAGTAGAGTGATGGAGTTGAGCCTTGTCTTAAGTTAGACAAGTTAGAACATGCTCTGTGACCACTTCTTTGTCTCTCTCCCTGTCTCAGCTTCCAAGATGTAGGCTCGGTGTCGTGTTTTTTTTATTTTGTGTCAGACCTTGAAGTCCCCATAGCCATGGAGTCTGCTGGTTCACTGGGAAGCCAGTTTACACACCCATCCCCCCTCCCTCGCTTGTTAGCTCCACTAAAGTACTGAAAAAAATAGCCTCCGTAACCAACGGCCACTTCGACACGGATCTCTGAATAGATATCTTCACCGCATCAGTTGCAAAAGATCATCATACTTGTACGAGTTAAAAGGGACCCAGAAGAACGACAATACTCAAAGTAATCTAGACTTTTTTTTGTGCGTGATTCTTTGAATGTCTTCGTGTCTTCTGTAGCGCAAAGAGCCTTTAAAATAATTAGGATATCTGGGATGACGAATAATCTTTGCCTAAGTTTGTCCTTCTTTAATTGGTCGGGGTTAAACCCCATTTCAGTTACCCCAAATAATAAGGTTAACGGAAAAGGCATTCATAAGAGAAGACCACGGCACATATAATGAGGTATTCTTCTTAACTCTTAATCTGCAGGCACGATGTTCTTTGCAGCAGATGCTGTGCCGACGTTGAACCACAGCTTTGCGTCGGACTGGGATCGGGTATGGCGGTTACATTTTCAGTCCCTGAGTGGAAGTACAAAGCAGGGGGTGTGCAATGCTTCTTTAGCAGACTCCACCACCATGAGGGCGTTGGCTATTTCTGCCTCGACAGCCAGGTTGAAGTTTTACTTGGGATACCAACGGAAAAGTGGGTCAGGCTCTCGGCTGGACCTGGTTTGTCAATCATTGCGCCAGCGTATCAGCTATTCGACGTGTGTCTAAAAGTTGGGTGAATGGTCCGATATCACAACGACGGTAACATGGGCCAGGTGCGTGGCCATGCTCATGGCTATCTAGAGACACGTCGAGAAGCGCCACCTAGCGTGGTGTACAACTCAATCATTAAGTCACTCCTTCAGTATATTTATATTACTCCTTCGTTATGTCAGTTCGTCGTTATGTAGCGAGAGAGAGAGAGAGAGAGAGAGACTGACAGGTGACAGAGATGAACGGGAACTTTTAATAACTAGTTTAATGACAGGTGGATTGAAACCTATGACCGTGCCGTTGCTGTACTTCCGTATAACCCAACCTGTAGTAGCATAAGCGACTAACTCTGAATTAATATTCAGATGATTTCCAGGATCTTTTTCTTAGTCCAGATATCACAATGCAATAAGCAAGCAAGTCCGGTGCTGACAATACAACAAGATAAAATTCATTGGGTGGAACTTGTTGATGATGGTTACCGGATGGATGATGGAGTTTTCACTCTTTCTCTTTTTTATGTTTATTTTTCTCATATTATAAAGTGCTTGTCAGTTTCCTAAGCTAAACCTGTCCAGTTTGTTTCAAATAATTTCAAGTCTGTTAAGATGAAATGAGACCGAATGACAATTCATTTCTCTTTATAAAGAGTGAGTCAAACCAAAGGGTTAACGGAGGAAAAGGAGGAGGGAGAGGAGTATAAACAGTGAGTCACCTAAAAGAGTTGAAAGAGGGAAAGAGGGACGGAGAGGAGTATAAACAGTGAGTCACCTAAAAGAGTTGAAAGAGGGAAAGAGGGACGGAGAGGAGTATAAACAGTGAGTCACCTAAAAGAGTTGAAAGAGGGAAAGAGGGACGGAGAGGAGTATAAAGAGTGAGTCAGCTAAAAGGGTTGACAGAGGAAAAGGAGAAGTATAAAGAATGAGTCACCTAAAAGGGTAGAAAGAGGGAGGGAGAGGAGTATAAAGAGTGAGACAGCTAAACGGGTTGAAAGAGGGAAGGAGGGAAGGAAAGCAATATAAAGAGTGAGTCAGCTAAAAGAGTTGAAAGAGGGAAGAAGGAAGGGAGAGGAGTATAATCATATTAAATCGAACAATGGGGTGTGAAAGCAACGAAAGTTGAAATGAAGCGATAAGGGTTACAAATAATTTCTAAGTCTTGAGACAGATGTAAAATCTAACACAGAACACAGACCCCTGTGAAACTTCAACAAGGCGCACAGACACATCTGTCAAACTTCAACAAGGCGCACAGACACACCTGTCAAACTTCAACAAGGCGCACAGACACACCTGTCAAACATCAACAAGGCGCACAGACACATCTGTCAAACATCAACAAGGCGCACAGACAAACCTATCCAACTTCAACAAGGCGCACAGACACACCTGTAGAACATCAACATGGCGCACAGACACACTTGTCAAACATCAACTAAGCGCACAGACACACATGTCAAACATCAACAAGGCGCACAGACACACATGTCAAACATCAACAAGGCGCACAGACACATCTGTGAAACTTCAAGAAAGTGCACAGACACATCTGTCAAACTTCAACAAGGCGCAAAGACACATCTGTCAAACATCAACAAGGCGCACAGACACATCTGTGAAACTTCAAGAAGGCGCACAGACACATCTGTCAAACATCAACAAAGCACACGGACACACCTGTGAAACTCCAACAAGGCGCACAAACACACATGTGAAACTCTAACAAAGCGTACAGACACATTTGTGAAACTCCAGCAAAGCACACAACACATCTGTGAAACTTCAACAAGGCGCAAGACACACATGTGAAACTCAAACGAAACGCACTGACACACCTGTGAAACTCCAGCAAAGCGCACAGACACACCTGTGCCAATAGAGCTCACAGACATACCTGTGAAACTAACAAAGCATATAGACACATCTGTGAAACTATAACATAACGCACAGACACGTGTGAAACTCCAACAAAACACGCAGACATATCTGTGAATTCCAACAAAACGCAAAGACACATGTGAAGTGTGAAACTCCAACAAAGCGCACAGAGACAGTGAAACTCTAACAAAACACACACAAACACATGTGAAACTCCAAAAAAGCGTACAGACACACATGTGAAATTCCAGTAAAGCGCACACTGACATCTGTGAAACTCCAACGAAGCGCGCAATGACACATGTGAAAATAAAAAAAAAAAACGAAGACATACACATATAAAATTCCAACAAAAGCACACACAGACATGAACTTCAACAAAACGCACACAGACACATGTGAAACTCCAACACAATACACAGGGCCCTGTGAATCGTAACTGAAGAAGTTAACTCCCTTAGAATGTTACAAGAGCCAAACACTCGCCATAGAAGAATACAGAAGGTTTTGTATTACCCAGGCAACCTATAATATGGAATTTCTTGACCTATTTTGAGGACCAATCAGAAAATATTATTCATATTTACGTCAAGATTAGAGACGAGATTTTTAAACGCACAGATGTGTACGATACTTACTTCTAGAATGTTTAATTTGAAACTTGTTAAATGAATAAAAAAGAAATGTATAAAAGATTAGAACTAATGAAAAAGTTGTACTTACCGTTCGTCCATCCACTCCTGGTGGGCCACGCGGACCTTCCGGTCCTCTAGAACCGGGCTGACCCTGGTAATAGACATATCGGACCACACTTGAGCATGGGGATATCAACACACAGGTGCAAACAAACAGATAAAAGAAAGCTCGCGGCAACTTTGTTACTATGACAACAGCAGCACCATTCATGCTCTTACATAAAGAAGAGTTCCTGTCTCAGACTGACCATGTCTGTCCTATCAACACATTCCAGGGTGTCCTGATCAAGTTATCGACATTCTTGATACTGTCCCGCTTGCTTCAACTATAAACCGGTTTCTTTAAATCACATATTCGTAACTAAAACAGCGTAACTGAACTAACAGATGATTAACCCACTTGTCCTTCACCTTGACTTCCAAATCCTAACATTTAACGCCATGATAACGTTAAGCATATAATCTCCCTTTCCTGTTAAAATAACCGGGTTTTGCTAGTTAGCACACGTCGCTAAAGAATTATTTTAAAGAAAACTATACGATTCTAGTTTATTTCAACAAGAAAAACAGCTGTGTGGAGGTATACACCTGCGAATTCTAGTATCTACGCTGAGCACCACGACACATTTAAAAGTACACACAAGAAATACAAAGCCGGTTTCGACACGTTGGGTGACACCATGTTTTACTAGCACAGCACCGGTTTAGACACATTTTGCGTGTGTGTGTGAACGCAGAACTCTAGTTATACAACAAGGCTAAATATACATGTGAACCGCCATCTTCTGTGTAGACACAAAGCAGCTAGCATGTTCCTTTCTTCTTCTTCACGTAAGCAGATTAAATATACATTTTTTTTCGGTTATAAGTGTTACCCTCACCACGGTTCAGACACAATTCTTCTTTCAAATCTTTCACGTTCTCAGAATTTTTGGGATCTTTTGTTTCGTGACGAGCCTGAAAGTGCATGTTTGCAAATTTCACATGTTTGTTGGAGTATTTAAGTATTCCCGGCAAACTACAGTTTCAGGTTGCACTGCTGGACTCCCTATTCACGTGGACAAGTTGCTAGTGAGCGAGGGAAGCCTCGTTTTGCTGAGCCAAGGCGAAAAACTGCTTATGCAGGTTTTTAGCCAGCCAGGGAAAGTGAGGGAGTTGTTTTACACGCTGATAATGCAGGGGCGGATAGGACGGGAGTTTGAGAGGAGGAGGGGGGGGGGGTGTGGACGTTCCAGTGTGTTAATGGGGGAAAGAAAGAAAAACAGAAGGAAAGCCACGCCACTCTTGCTTTCTCCCTGGCTTTTTTTTTCTTTATTTTTAAGAAGTGACTCATTCAACGTCTAGTGCTTCTGTCTTCTCTCTCTCTCACACCCACACAGACACACACACACACACACTCTCTCTCTCTCTCTCTCTGTCATAACAGAGGATGCTCTCTTTACATTCACATCAAATACTACACCTTCACATGTGCCACAATGTTTTCAGGACACCATGGTAACCGTTAACCCTGATAACATCTCATGGCAGCGGCACCCACCGTTCATCTTGAGGGCAGCTCTTACTAGCAGACACAGTGAGGCTACCAAGTCCAGCATTCAACGTGTGACTATCTTTCTCTCCTCTTTCTTTCTTTCTTTCTTTCTTTCTCTTAACGCCCCCCTCTCTCTCTCTCACACACACACTTTCTCTCTCATACTTACCTACCTACCTACCTAACTACATACCTACCTACCTAACTACATACATACCTACCTACCTACCTAACTACATAAATACATACCTAACCACATACCTACCTACCTAACTACATAAATACCTACCTACCTAACTACATACCTACCTACCTAACTACATACCTACCTACCTAACTACATACATACCTACCTACCTACCTAACTACATAAATACCTACCTAACCACATACCTACCTACCTAACTACATAAATACCTACCTACCTAACTACATAAATACATACCTAACCACATACCTACCTACCTAACTACATAAATACCTACCTACCTAACTACATACCTACCTACCTAACTACATACCTACCTACCTAACTACATACCTACCTACCTAACCACATACCTACCTACCTAACTACATAAATACCTACCTACCTAACTACATACCTACCTACCTAACTACATAAATACCTAACTACATACCTACCTACCTAACTAAATACCTACCTACCTAACTACATACCTACCTACCTAACTACATAATACCTACCTACCTAACTACATAAATACCTACCTACCTAACTACATAATACTTACCTACCTAACTACATAAATACCTACCTACCTAACTACATACCTACCTACCTAACTACATAATACTTACCTACCTAACTACATACATACCTACCTACCTATCTACCTGCATACCTAACTACATACATACCTACCTCTCACACACACACATACTAAGAATATTAGAAAACAAGATCACGAACTGTGAGAGCTCAGTTACATATCCTGTTTCCATGTCTATGAACTCGGTTTTGTGGAACATTTGAATATAAACGCTATAAAGGGAGAGGCGTGAGGGCTTGGTGAGATTGACAAAGAAAAAAAGAAAGAAAAAAGCATTTAAATTAAACTTTGTTAAAAAAAAAACTAAAAAAAACCCAACTAAATAAAATAAAGATAAGCACGGAAATTATATAAAATTAAAATCCTAGAGGATAGACAAAATAAACAGACTGGCATGAAATGAATTGCAGACAACCGGAAAGATTTAAATGTTTAACCTTACAGAAAATGACCCCTAAAATGTCTTAAATTACCCCTGGAAATGGCGAAGCGAATGCTCGAGATACGGCAAATATAAGGGTAACCACTAAAAATAGAACACGTAGGTCATAGGGCAAAATGTTAACGACGTCATCCGATTGGTGATGTTAACAATGTCATCCGATTGTGATGTTAACGGAGCAAGAAGAATTGTAAAATAAGTGTAAAACTGATCGTATAAACTGATCTCCACTGAAGCTATGCTGAGGATGAGATACGACCACATAAACTGTTCTTCACTGAAGCTATGCTGAGGATGAGATACGACCACATAAACTGTTCTTCACTGAAGCTATGCTGAGGATGAGATACGACCACATAAACTGATCTCCACTGAAGCTATGGTGAGGATGAGATACGACCATATAAACTGTTCTTCACTGAAGCTATGCTGAGGATGAGATACGACCACATAAACTGTTCTTCACTGAAGCTATGCTGAGGATGAGATACGACCACATAAACTGTTCTTCACTGAAGCTATGCTGAGGATGAGATACGACCATATAAACTGTTCTTCACTGAAGCTATGCTGAGGATGAGATACGACCACATAAACTGTTCTTCACTGAACGATTACTAGTGGGACAAGAATATCCCTGGACTTGTTTTGCACAAATGCAAGTTTTATCTTTGTACAGTATATATAAAATAGAGCAGTCTCAAACTTGAACGAGGACCTACATTTATGCTTCCTCTATTACACAACAGCTTTTGACACACTGGGACACAGAGATGACATACAGACTGTTGGAAGCTAGTAAGAAATGGTATGTACTTGAGAATTCCTAAGACCAATATAAACTCGATGAGCTGAAATCGAGGAGCAGCGATAAAAGTAATTAACCACATAATGAAACCACTGGATATCATGTCACGTGGTCTCTTCTCACTACACAGCGAAATCATAATGAGAGGCATTAATTAGAAGGAAAAAAAATTCGGCCTCAGTAAACTCAAATATGACGCAATGCTAACAGCAGAAAATGAAAATAGCTATAAATATTATCAGCTACAGCAATAAAAGGGCATGTGGAGGAAGACACGAGACAGAAACCATGGTAGTTTCAAATACAATACGTCTATCATAATGTAATATCGTTGGAGAGAGAAAGACACTGACAAAAATAAAGAAACTCAGTTACCCAGCAAAAAAAAAAGTCATAGAAAAGGTACGGCTTAATCTAGTGAAGAAGGAATAGGGGAAAACAGACTTTTATGACAGGAAGAAGATGTCAGAAAATAAATTATGGAAGGAAAAGAATCTGTAATAGAAGATGCAAAACAGTGAACATAAATTAAGCATTAAGAAAAGATCATTTTTATTTGACACGACAAAAGAAGATTAAAATATAGAAGCTGATGACAAGATGACAACCACAAAATGCGAGGATAAATGAGAGGAGACTGAGAAAATTATACCTGAATATGTTGGTTAAGTGGCCAGTGGAAAGAAAGCCAACCGATTTGCTGGCTAGAGGAAAGAAAGGCAACTGATTTGCTGACTGGTGGAAAGAAAGCCAACTGTTTTGGTGTCTAGTGGAAAGAAAGGCAATTGATTTAATGGCTAGTGGAAAGATAGGCAATTGATTTGGTGGCTAATGGAAAGAAAGGCAACTGATTTGGTGACTAGTGGAAAGAAAAACAACTGATTTGGTGGCTAGTTGAAAGAAAGGCAACTGATTTAATGGCTAGTGGAAAGATAGGCAATTGATTTGGTGGCTAATGGAAAGAAATGCAACTGCTTAAATGGACAAGCAAATGAAAGTCTCCTGGTGAGATTAAAAATATCAAGAACCAGATATTATAATCGTCAACGGATTATCGACACGATATGATGGTGATGTTGATGATGAATTCACGAATGTGTCCATTTTTAGTTACACCTTATTACACATTGCACTGTGCGTTAATTGTTAAACTATATTTTCAAGTAAAGTAAATGTTATTCTGCTAGTATACACATTATATACACAATACACATCTAAATATCACTAATGCGGTCTATACTGGCAATTAGTGGTATCTTTCAGCCTTGAATAAAACATTTTAGCTAACCCTCGCAATGGTACGCTCTAAAGTACAAATTGCGCTTTAATTAAGATGCTGAAACTTATTGCTTCCTCAGAAAATGCGATCTATATTTGCGATATACTGTTGAGAAAAATCGTGATTGATATATATATATATATATATCACGATTTTATATATATCTTATATTTTATATATATATATATCTTTTATATATATATATATATATATATATATATATATATAAAATAGTAATTTAATTTGTTTCCAGGATTCCTGGAGGAAAGAAAATATGAGTGACCCTATAGCTAACTACGCATGGGCTCTTTAATCTCTTCGTCTCCTTGAGGGGTCCAAACACGTAATAATCACATGGTGCGAGGTCGGGTGATTATGGGGGATCTAGAAGACACTCCAAACACAGAATTGTAATTTGTTGAGCTGTTTTACCTCCTATACGAGGTCGCGCGCTCATGCTGAAACAACACACAAGAAGTGAACACTGAGCAAACCGTGTCGTTTTGCCCTGAATATAGGTTTCAAGTAGTTTTCAAGCAGGCTACACTATGCTTCCCTCTTGACAGTGGTTCTCCCGGGCACGCAATGTTCCAAGGTCGGCCAAGAAGAGCATCAATTTTCCGGTCCACAGATTTGTAGGAAACATTTGGCTTCGGCTAGGAAGAACGTCACCAGTCCGTGCTGGCTGGCTATGTCTGTGGCTGGAAGTATTCTATCCAGTATTCCTCTCCAATGACTATATATTTTTTTTTTAAATCACCTCCTTCAGCCTCAAGACGTTTCAAAGAAATTCAACAAACATCATTACGACATTCTTTCAGATCGGGAATAAGTTGTTTTGATACCCTTCTGGCGGACACTTTTCTGTACTGCATCACGTCGTGAATGATGTGTCGCGCTGAGCCATGATTAATCTTCGGTTCTCCAGCCACCTCATTGATTGTTGCCCGCCGTTTTCCTGTATTGTTCGTTCCATTCAGCTTTAGCGTCAGGGCCATTGGCAGTGTGAAGCCGGTCGGACCCAGCTGCACCTGTCAAAACTGACACCTCACGTTTAAACTTCCTGAGCCATTCACATAACTGCTGAAGCATCATACATGTGTTTCCATCCTGCCTCTTCATTCTGCCATGAATATTTGAAGGTACTTTCGCTACCCAATAAACGAACAACTGCGCCCTGTCCGTGAGTAGTAAGCAGAAAGTTAATTACACTTTCAATAAATCACACAGCTGGCCAATCTAAAACTCGTTCTTGTCAAGGCATTCTGCCTTCAATGTCAAGACTTAGACACAAGCTATCCCATTTCAGTGGAATTATCTGTTCTAGTCCCAGTTTTATAAAAGATCTAAGCAGTGAGATATCTATTTGGGGGTCTATGGCCGGCAGATTACATTGTTGCCTATATTTAGTATTAAATAACCAATTAAAATTCAGTTAAGGTTAGCGAAATACGGGTCTAAATTTTCCCATCCAAAGTGTTGGATCACATTAAAGTTTGTTTCTTTTTATCTACCACGGACACTCTGTTATGAACAACGCAAAGCCTGATGGAACTAGGCTTTCAACAAAATCTGACATCGTTAACTTCGTTTAATTTTGTTTTCAGCACATTTCTGAAATATAATCCAGGATATGTCATCAGATGACAGATGTCAAATTAATTTTGGCTGCGGTGGATGTTTATAGCTTTTTTTTTCTCTTGGCTCTCATCTTAACGGAGTACTCCACCATATGAGGTATGACTAGCTGTTAAGTTTTATCTTTATATAGACCTGCCTTTAATTTTTGTCCACAAAACCTACGTCTTAATTTGTCTTTTAAAGGCGGTCACTCCTATCTGGACCGCGAGGACATTCCAGGGGAACTGAGAGTAAAAAGTACCAAAATATGTTATAACCCAGCCGTAAACCCATCATTAATGACGAGAAACTATGGTTTTATATTAACTTTAATAAGTCTCAATTGACACAAAATAGGCGCTTGTTTCGGACACACCTCCAAATTGTTTCCCTTTGTTCTGTGACAAAAATCTCTCCCACCACCACCTTCTCTTTCATCCATACCTTTCCCACCCCCAACCCCACTGTACCCCCATCCTTCTGCCTCAAAAATACACACCTTTCTCACCCCTGTTTAGCACACGGTCAAGTCACTACACATTTTCACTTAAAATAAGAGCAATGTTTATGATTTTAAATACGCAAATAATTGTTACACTTTAGCTGAAACTTCATCAACATAAAACTCCGTTAACTCTTTTTAACTGCACTATTATCGATAGAAAACTCCGTTAACTCTTGTTCAACTGAAGCCTTATCGATATAAAATTCCGTTAACTCTTGTTTAACTGAAGCCTTATAGATATAAAACTCCGTTAACTCTTGTTTCTTATGGACAGAAAACTCTTACCTACCGCGGAATAACGTCAAAGTGCGCATCACGTCTGTTCCACGTTCTGAAGAACTTTGAACAGGAAAGCTACCTTCTCCTTACCCCACAACAACAACAACAACAACACAACAACAACAACAACAAAATTAGGCCTTGTGTACAACTGTTTCTGTGGTGGCTAAACAAATTCACTCACATCTGGAGAGATTTCACGTTGCCAGCACAGCAAAAAATTTGTGAAAGTTAAAAGTTTGGAAAGCTGGTACGAAAGAAAGCAATAAGGAGCAATGCAATGAAAATACAGGGAGGAGACTCCAGATGCGAAAGGCATGTCGTGGTATGAAGGGAGACAAGAGGGGAAAATAAATGAACGGATCTGCGTCAATACAGATGAAGTGTCAGGGTCAGCCTGATTGAGACATGTCTCGGGGAGTGGAGTAAGCAAGAACAAGTGAAATTGGGAGGGCAGCAGATGATTTGGATGTTAGTTAAAAATTAAAAACGTTAAAATTGTTACAGCAATTCGCAGCACTTCCGCAGCAGGAGACGGCCAGTGTTTTGCACTTAATTTCTCTGAAGCTGTAAAATGGCGTTAACAAAAAAAAAAAAAACAAAAAAACCAGGGAAGTGTTATATGATCGCAGAACAGATCTTTGGCGCGTTTTGCTTACCCTTCTGGTTTTTAGCTTCACACAGGGACTGAAAAAATATCCGCCATAATCCATTCTCAACCCGACAGAATGCTGTATCTCAATATTTCTTTTACTGCATTAGCTGCAAAGAAAATCAGTGCACAAGTTGCAGATAAGACGAAGAAGAAGAAGGAGAAAAGGTCTAACAGGAACAGTTTGTGAAGTGTGTAATGGATGTCTATTTTAAGGCAGCTAATATATTTACAAGTGATTGTTTTTAAAAAACCGGTATTTTAGCGGTAAATGATTGCACACTAAATACTGGAAAATGAATTTTTTTTGTCACCCTCAGAAAAAGTTAAAATAGTTTTTAAGTAGGAATCACATTTTCATTTCTTTTTCAGTTATTTTTGACGGGACATTAGTTTTGGGGGTTTTTTTGTGTTTTGTTTTTGTTTTAAAAACTATTGTTTTTAAAGTGACGAGAAAGAAACAGCCAAAACTCTCGCATGTCATGTTTGAAGAAGAAGAAAGCTAGAACATGATGTGAGCAGTCCACACAAACAGATACTGATCTCCAGTTTATCGCCCGGTCTGTATACATTACACGTTTTTAAAACGCCGTGGCAAAAGCAAATCATTTATTCTTACTTGTGTCATTACAAAATATTTACTTGTCTCATTACAAAAATACTTACTTGTGTCATTACAAAAATACTTACTTGTGTCATTACAAAAATACTTACTTGTGTCATTACAAAAATAGTTACTTGTGTCATTACAAAAATACTTACTTGTGTCATTACAAAAATACTTAATTGTGTCATTACAAAATACTTACTTGTGTTATTGAAAAATACTTACGTGTGTCAGTAAAAAAATATTGTGATGTCCTTTTGAAAACACTAAATATGTAATTTTCTTCAATATCCAAGGATAAATTTTCCGTGCGCTAATTTTATTTCTACGATAAACTGCTGTCGTAAGGTGATATTGAACAACAGAAATTTTATAATGCATCTAAAAGAAACGTAAGAAGTGGCTACCTTTCAAAAAAGAAAGTCAAAACTGTGTGTGTTTAGATTCTAAATCTTATTTTAGGGAATTTGCAGAAGGAAAGGACAGAAATATAAGTCTTTAAAATATTTTTTTTCTTGTCTAAGCTATTATGAAAAAAAAATATGTTTCTGTTAAATATAAGATGTTTCAGATTACTTTTTTTAAAAATCCTTTTACTTTTATATTTACATTGTGATAAGAGCTTCCTAGATGCCGTCTATGGCCACAGCTCGCTGTGTCTCCTCTGGCAGAAATGTTTTGTATTCATGTCCCATGCGCTTCTTTTACTTTCCTTTTGACATTCTCCCACCCCTCACCCCCCCCCCCACCTTTTCCAAAATAAATGCAAGAGGATGAAGTTTATCTTGTTTAACACTGAGACATACATATATACACACACACGAGAGATAGAGAGAGATAGAGAGAACAGAGTGACTGATTTAATTGCCTTGACGCTGCAGAACAGTTGGAAGCACGCATTCACAGATTTTCGTGTGAGCTGATTTAAGAGACATGCCAGAAAGCTTTAAGATGAACTAACCAGGGAAGACATGTGAAGGGACAGAGGCGGAGGGGTGGAGTGTCGAGGGAGGTATGTAAAATATAATTCGCTTGGATGGGTCCAACATTTTTTTTTGTATACGCTAGGCTATAAGCAGCTTTTAATAACCTTTCACAATATATTTTCTATTTTGCAGCTTCGCAGTTTGTGGGCAACAGTAATTTGAAGTTCCTGTAGCTTTTCCCAAGCTCCACAGAAAATGAAAACTGGTTCCACGCCTCCGCAACATCAGAGTAAATTAGGACACCGACCTGCGGGAAGCATGGCTTTCACTACATTCCACCCACAAACCCTTCTACTTCCGGGTCATGAAGTCAATGGAGGTGCACGGCTCGGCGTTACAAGGAAAGAGAAAGAGAGATTCAAACGCCGAAGTTTTAGAACAGCTCCAAGTGCAATGTGAACTTCTCCAGGAAATAAGGATGAAGAAAACAAAATACTTTGGCCATATCATAAGACATAACAATATAATGAAGACCATACTAGAAGGAAAGGTGGAAGGGAAAAGACCAAGAGGAAGACAGAGATGTTGATGGGAAGACAACATACGAGACTGGACAGGAATGCAGACTGTTGAATGCAGCATCAGGGCGAGCGAGCAAGGGAAGTGGAGATTCATTACCGCCAAGCTTCGTTCTGGAGAATGATGATGATGATGATGATGATGATGATGATGATGATGATGCTGATGATGATGATGATGAGAAAGAGTGAGGAAAGTGGGGAGAAACAAAAATGACAGACAGTAAGATGAGCACATATAAACGAAGAATATACAGAACTGGGTATCGTGATTAAGTAACAGTTTTACTGTGTCCGAACTGCAAGATGGTTTAGGAGTAACGGCTGTCGCGAGATTGGTTGATGCGGTTCCCGAAGGAAGTTAGAACAAATTCAGGATAACGAAAGAAATCCAGCATCCTGTTGGGTCTGATCATGGAAATCAAGATCCTCAGCATATAAATATCGCAACATGAGAGTCCTTGCACTGTGAAGTGAGAATAGAAATACATGAGATAGCTACGAGAATCAGTGGGTTTACTGTAGACTGGAATGGGAACTCTTGTAGGACCGATACTGACGGCAATGTCGAGAAAGTATACAGAAGTTATAGAGACATGGGAGGTGAATGAGATCATAGGAATAAGCTTCTTAACGAAACCGATTAAATTCTCAAGGCATAGATGTGACCCAGTTGCGTCATTAATGTAGCGTCTATAGAAGGCTGGGAAAAGGTCCTCTATACGATTCCAAGACCTTATGGTTGAAATGATCCATGAACAGACATGCGTGGATAGGACACATTTTGGTAACCATGGCCACACAGCCGATCTGGTAAAAAACGAGCTGAGTTCGAGGACAAGTCGCGCAAGACGTAGACCTAGGTGGAAATCTAGGTGGAAATCTAGGTGGAAATCTAAGTGGAAATCTAGGTGAAAATGTGAAGTAGTTTTTTAAAAGCTGAATTTGTCGTTGATTCCAGCTGCTCTTTCTAGATTTTTCTAAAAGTGAACCATACGTCTCGGTCTAGTTTTATTATATGAAGAATTAATCTGCGCGAAGTTGACTGATGTGTCAGTCGCGCCACCTTCCTGTGCATATTTTAAGGGAAGGCAAACTTGATGTAAGCGGCTGGATACAACACAAGATGGTAGTGCTAGACTATGGTGTGAATCAGCGTGGCAGATAGGGCAGAGCTAGACCTCCCTACAGTGTAGTGACTTTTGCTCGTTTGTTTGGCGTCGGTTGTGCGATGTTTGAATCACATTTTGTGCGATCTGCAGACAAAAAATGCAACAGAAACCGCGGCAAATATTCAACAAGTGTTTGGTCAGCAATCTCTTGGTCGGACACTGGTATCTATGTGGCGTGGCACAGGCAAGTCAAGGCCGGTCGGGCATCAGATGATGACAGCCCTTGGCCTGCATCATTTCTCGAAATGTAGAGATCCAGCAACTCAGTCGTAAGAAGCCACGTCTGAGCGACCGCTCCAGAGATTTGTGAGGCGGTGGGAACTAGGTTCATGACACATCAGAAGATTCTCACCTCCTATGTCACTACACGAGACCACAAGTCTTTGTCTGTTTGTTTGTTTGTTTGTTTGTTTGTTTGTTTGTTTACGCAAAACACAAGAACACATTTTTCATGGAAAATGAATGAGACTGTTTCTGGGGGAGAAAAAGCATGGGGAAAAATGCCTGCAGGCCTAGACAGATGTGAGAAGGATGTTAAGATGGAAGACCGAGAGATAAGTGAGATGAAAAAAACCTATTTCTGCAGTGAACCCGCTACCCACGACTGAATTGAAATTCCATGTCGTTCTTCAGTTTCTTTTTCCAGTTGTTTTTTTTTTCACTCACGCGATGTCTCATCAGTCTGACAGGAAATTTTGTGGAGATCAACTTGGAACTTTGAGTGAAAAAACTTTTTGATGGTATTTACATCTCGTCGCTAATATGGTCTCTCCGTGATTCTCAACTAGTCTAAAAATACAAGTCATTACCAGACCTCTCACACTGTTTGAGCGAAACTGCTGATAATTATCAACAAAAAATGATATTTCAGGATTCCACCGCCAAATTAGAGTCTAACGATGCCGTAATTTTGCTTTAAAATGCTAACATTAGTTGGCTCTAAAAATGTTAACATTAGCTGGCTCTACGTTTGCAAAAATGTGATTATTCTCAGCTCATTAGTATGTAGTGCTCACTGGATTGTGCTGATGTTGCAAAAGCAAACGAGACTTGAATTAAGTGAATCAATCATTCAATTCGTATTTAGTAAAATGTCGCTTTAGTTATCCAATAGCTACTCTAGCTAACAGCTATTTAGTTACTCAGTTGTCACGTATGCTGGCTAACTGCTTTCTAGGTAACCAATGGTTATTCAAGACCTTTCACAACCACACTCGAAAGAGCATGCAACACATCCCCAGGTCACGACGGCATTCCCCCCCCCCCCCCAAATAATGATACAGACAAACTATCGAACAACGACATGGAAGAACTGGCTTTGTCCAACGTTAGCATTCAGAGCGGCCAGATCAAAGAAGAATGGCTACACAGCTACCTGCTACCGCTGCCCAAGCCAAACAAAGACCATTCCCAGATAAGTGGCTACAGAATCATCACGATGCAGAAGACTGTTGGCAAGTCAATGGAGAAAATCGTTGCACGGAAGCTCGCCAATGACTTGGAAGGGCGTCACATGTTCCCGCAAACAAGCACGTTTAAGGATCACTGCATCAAGAGCTTCTCACAGAAAAGTGTGACAGGCTAAAAACGGGAACATCATGGATGGATGGTGCAGAAGGTTTTATCAAGCATGTCTGTGAAGTTAATATCAACCGCGGCAAGGAATGGGTTACTATGCCTCCAGTGTTCAAGGGCACCTTCATCTGCATTATCAGGTTTTACAAGAGCAGCAAGGTGCATAATCCACTTGTTATGAATGCAGTCTTAAATACCCTCATCCGTGAAAACGTCAGTGAGATAGATGCAGTTATTTATACGGATGGATCTGCTGTACGACATCAGAGGAATGCATGGGGATTCATAGCATGCTCAGCAGGCAGAATAATCCTAGAAGACAGCGGTGCCTTCGCTGTGACCACAAGCAGTATGACGATGGAGGTGATGGCAGTGACGAAAGCATTCCTCTGGTTGGAGTCACAGGACTACTCCCGTGTCTGCATCCTAAGTGATTCAGTGAGTATGATATGGAAGGTTGATTCTCCATGCAGGCAGTGGCTTGAGTCATTGCACAGATCAACGATTCGCAGAATCACCTTCATCTAAGTCCCCGGGCATACAGGTGTCCTGGAAAATGAAAGAGCTGATAGGCTGGCTCTCCCGTCATCGCAGACGGACAACCACTGGATCGAGCCGACATTATCAGTGCGCTTAGAGAGACAGGAACGGTGGAGAATTTGTAGTTTACAAATAATTCAAGAGAAGCGAATCCACATCGCTGCTTAGACAGAAAGCTGCGGGTGCAGACTGTCACAGCCAGGAATGAAAGGCTCATGTGGCGCGTGGGAAGACTTGTAAGCCAACACAGAACCGGCACTATCAGCTGCAGGACGCTGGTGGATATTTTTGTTTGTTGAAATGAGGAATCTGAGCAGCGATGGACATGTCCGGAGTGCAATGATGATGATCCAAACCATAAACCGTTTTCAAGATAACTAATAGCCACTTAATTAACCAGTAGTCACTCAGTCTAGCTAACAGCCATCTAATTAACCAGTAATCACTCAGTCTAGCTAACAGCCATCTAATTAACCAGTAGTCACTCAAAGCTAGCTAACAGCCATCTAGTCACTAAAGATAGCTAACAGCCATCTAGTTACTCAAGATAGCTAACAGCCATCTAGTTACTCAAGCTAGCTAACATCCATTTAGTCACTCAAGCTAGCTAACAGCCATCTAGTCACTCAAGCTATCTAACAGCCATCTAGTCACTAAAGATAGCTAACAGCCATCTAGTTACTCAAGCTATCTAACAGCCATCTAGTCACTAAAGATAGCTAACAGCCATCTAGTCACTCAAGCTAGCTAACATCATCTAGTTACTCAAGCTAGCTAACATCCATTTAGTCACTCAAGCTAGCTAACAGCCATCTAGTCACTCAAGCTATCTAACAGCCATCTAGTCACTAAAGATAGCTAACAGCCATCTAGTTACTCAAGCTATCTAACAGCCATCTAGTCACTAAAGATAGCTAACAGCCATCTAGTCACTCAAGCTAGCTAACATCATCTAGTCACTCAAGCTAGCTAACAGCCATCTAGTCACTCAAGCTATCTAACAGCCATCTAGTCACTCAAGCTATCTAACAGCCATCTAGTCACTAAAGATAGCTAACAGCCATCTAGTTACTCAAGCTATCTAACAGCCATCTAGTCACTAAAGATAGCTAACAGCCATCTAGTCACTCAAGCTAGCTAACATCATCTAGTCACTCAAGCTAGCTAACAGCCATCTAGTCACTCAAGCTAGCTAACAGCCATCTAGTCACTCAAGCTAGCTAACAGCCATCTAGTCACTCAAGCTAGCTAACAGCCATCTAGTCACTCAAGCTAGCTAACAGCCATCTAGTCACTCAAGCTAGCTAACAGCCATCTAGTCACTCAAGCTAGCTAACAGCCATCTAGTCACTAAAGATAGCTAACAGCCATCTAGTCACTCAAGCTAGCTAACATCATCTAGTCACTCAAGCTAGCTAACAGCCATCTAGTCATTAAAGATAGCTAACAGCCATCTTGTTAATTAACAAACATTCTAATCAATCAATGTCGCTCTAGTTCAGGGCCTCCGAGAGAAATTTTTGTCATCGTCATCATCATCATTATCATCATCATCATCATCATGAGGAGCTGTACCGACAGGGGTTGGAGATCATGCTTCTCCACAAGTCTCGATCCTTGATGACCTCCATCAGCTCAGTTGGTGACTTTTTACTGCACCATTTCCTTAGACGGTCATTTTTTTTCTCTGGACTATTGTACGTGGCTTATCAGACCCCTCCTCTCCCCAACCCTCTTATTGATTAGTCATTCTGATATCATCTACTACAACCCCTCCCTCCACCCATCCCTTATAAAACAGAGGAAGCCCTCGCTTTGTAGTTACCTTGTAAACATTGACTACATGTTGCTTTAAGACACCTATCTTCCTCATAGTATTATTATCGTAGGTATCGCTGTATGTTTTCTGAGTAACTAAAATCATTCTGGTAAGAGAATAAATTTGGCACCAGTTAACGTCTAGGGGTTTACAAATAACAATCTAGTTAATCTACGGTTCTAGGGGTTTACAAATAACAATCTAGTTAATCTACGGTTCTAGGGGTTTACAAATAACAATCTAGTTAATCTACGGTTCTGGGGGTTTACAAATAACAATCTAGTTAATCTACGGTTCTAGTGGTTTACAAATAACAATCTAGTTAATCTACGGTTCTGGGGGTTTACAAATAACAATCTAGTTAATCTACGGTTCTAGTGGTTTACAAATAACAATCTAGTTAATCTACGGTTCTGGGGGTTTACAAATAACAATCTAGTTAATCTACGGTTCTAGTGGTTTACAAATAACAATCTAGTTAATCTACGGTTCTGGGGGTTTACAAATAACAATCTAGTTAATCTACGGTTCTGGGGGTTTACAAATAACCGTCTAGTTAATCTACAGGTATCGGAGTTTACAAATAACCATTTAGTTAATATACGGGTATCGGAGTTTACAAATAACCATCTAGTTAATCTACAGGTATCGGGGTTTACAAATAACCATCTAGTTAATCTACAGGTATCGGGGTTTACAAATAACCATTTAGTTAATATACGGGTATCGGAGTTTACAAATAACCATCTAGTTAATCTACAGGTATCGGGGTTTACAAATAACCATCTAGTTAATCTACAGGTATCGGGGTTTACAAATAACCATCTAGTTAATCTAAACGTATCGGGGTTTACAAATAACCATCTAGTTAATCTACAGGTATCGGGGTTTACAAATAACCATCTAGTTAATCTAAAGGTATCGGGGTTTACAAATAACCATCTAGTTAATCTACGGGTATCGGAGTTTACAAATAACCGTCTAGTTAATCTACGGGTATCGGGGTTTACAAATAACCGTCTAGTTAACTACTAAATCACTTTAATAATCCTCTTACTTAAAGTTGCTTCAGTCAATCAACAGTCACTGTAGTGATAAAAAATCACTATAATTAATCAATAAATCACTCCAGTTAAACTAACAATGAATTTATTCTGCAGTTATGCAAGAAAGACCACAAAAAAGAAAGACAGATTTCCATATAGTAGCATCTACGGCGTTCTTCGTCAAAATTCTCATACATTTCTTCAGAAGTTTTAAACATGCGTCATCATTTTCTTAAACTGACGCCTTATAAGAATTAAACAAAGAGGACACGCCAACACTAACACCAACATCAACATCAACAATCGAACATCTAAACAGTGAAACAAACCAAAAGCAAAAATCATAGTTGAACACAGACCACACAGCAACAAACAATACCCAGTAAGACGACACAGTTTATAAACGTCATGTGATCTCATCAAACAATAATGCGTTCTGCTAATACAAATAATTGTATACTGCCTGCTAGTTCTGTTTAAGATTAAAGAAAACAAATTAGGGCCGTCCAGACTTGGCAATTCTGTACAGCAGAGTATTTCTGTTTGCAATTTAAAAACATACCATCACCTTTGCTAACTGTTTAACATTTAACTCTTACCCAGCCAAACAACATGCCAGATACACCAACAATTTTTCGCAAAATAAAACAAAAAGTACCAGAATGTCTTACCAGGGAAAATGACGCGATAATTATTTTTAGCATTTGTGACAGCTTAAAATTATGAACTCCTTACCACACAGCAAAACCATATAACTGTAATCATATATTTTTTTAAAGATGTCCCTTTAAACGGCTCATGGAGGCTAAGAGTTTTTTTTTTAAATGTATCATGACAGAACAGGCTTTTCCAGCTATTCCTAGATAATATTAAATTTTAAAAAAAACATATCAAGACCATCTAGCCTTGTCCATATCCGCAACTATTTAAGGATCAATTCTCATTCAAACAATGAACATCTCACTCAAACAACCTGGCACTAAAAGGAACATTTTATTTATATAAATGTCCAGTACGAACTCTCCTTCCACACATGTCTTTCGTTTTCCCTACTCCACTACACCCAACACACAATGCTACTTTTTTCAATCGACCGTTGAAACTACTGCTGACGAACGACTTACTAAGTATATTTCATGTAAACCAGATGCTGAATCAACTACGGTCTGTTAGTACATGACATACACACAGTAGAAGGTCTCAGATGAATCTTAAACAAAGCACGCACACGTTCAAACATTCTAGCCAACGAATGTAAACTTACCTTCACCCCTTCTGGTCCTGGAATACCTGGCAGCCCGACTGGTCCAGGCTGGCCCTGAAAGACAGTAACGAAAGTAAAGGGGTTAACAGCAGACTTGACTGTGCCCGATAGAAAGTAAAGGGGTTAATAGCAGACTTGACTGTGCATGACAGGATAATAACAGCCAGACACAAGAGCAGTCCTGCTTCTAGCCAATACATTGAGAAATCATAAGAGATCTTCGAAAATCATTAATAATAAAAGAGTTTCTTAAAGGAAAGATAAGGTGTATATATATATATATATATCAGTCTTCAAGTCGAAATAAATTTGGATCTGAATGTTTATTATACTGATCATCCAAAAGATCTAGTCTAAAATCTAGACCGCCATGAAAAGTCTAGTTGAGTAGATTCTGCTGCATAGATATGGCGGTCTAATATACAATTAAGATTTTCCACATATCCTGACCTTTGATCTTTTAATATTGAACACCTTCAGAATTTTTTTTTTGGGGGGGGGGGTCATTTTTTAAAAAATGAGATTCCGCTAAGTGGTAGCCTCCCCTTTTGTCACTTTAGACCCACCGGTGTGATACGCCCATGAAGAACATCAGTTTTCATGGTTTTTGTCCGAGACTCATATTTCAGTCTTTGCATACTCAGTACATAAAACTCATTTTTATCTCATTTTCTCTCCTCCGTCATCGCCCCTTCCCCCACCTCCCCCCCCCCCAAACACACACATACACACACAAGAACACACCCACCATCCACTATCTTGTTTCAACTCACCGAAGGTCCTACTGGGCCTCGCATGCCGGGATCTCCTTGGTTACCTTTGGGTCCCTGAGAAATGTAAAAAGAAACGAGAAAACAGAAACACAAACAGCAAAGAGTTCCCTTCCCCCCCCCCCCCCCCCCGTATGTTAGTCACAGCTTTGTTTGTTCCCTTGTGTTTACTCAAACATACCATTCTCCCCGCCCCCCTCACCCCAGATCGGGACTCAGAAAGAACATTACTTTCAATAACTCGTCCATGATTTTAGTAATGGTAGTGGATATTATGGGGCTCTGTGACTCTTCTAAAGGTAGTTGGTACTATAAGGCTCCATGACTCTTCTAAGCCTGTGGATATTATGGGGCTCTGTGACTCTTCTAAAGGTATTTGGTACTATAAGGCTCCATGACTCTTCTAAGCCTGTGGATATTATAGGGATCTGTGACTCTTCTAATGGTAGTTGGTATTACAGGATTCTGGACGCTTGTGGTGGCAGTTGGATATTACAGGGTTCTGAACTCTTGTAATTGTAGTGGGTATTATAGAACTCTCTGACCGACGGTCGGAGAAACGACCCGTCATAGAACAGGATGTCGAAAAGCGGGGGGTATCTATATTTTAGTAGCGATGTCTTCACAAGAAGAAGAAGAAGAAGAGATGAGGTTATGGAATTGGGTTACAAAAGAATTTAGATTTTTAACCAGAGTGTGGCGTGCATTCACAAACTTCTCCCTAATAACGATAAGAACTATATCATTATATAAAAATCATTCCTTCGTGTAGAAAAATCGTTATAAAGTCTTTCCCTCTTATAGAAAAATCGTTATAAATCCTTCCTTTTTATAGAAAAATCGTTATAAAATCCTTCCCTCTTATAGAAAAAAAAGGTTAAAAAATCCCTCTCTGATAAAGAAAAATCATCATAAATTCTTCCCTGACATAAAAAAATGGTTATAAAAATTCTTCCCTTTTACAGAAAAATCTGTTACAAATTCTTCCATGGTAAAGAAAAATCCGTTGTAAATTCTTCCCTGACATAGAAAAATCCATTATAAATTCTTCCCTGACATAGAAAAATCCGTTATAAATTCTTCTCTGACATAGAAAAATCCGTTATAAATTCTTCCCTGACATAGAAAAATCCGTTATAAATTCCTCCCTGACATAAAAAAATCCGTTATAAATTCTTCCCTGACATAGAAAAGTCGTTATGAAAGTCCTTGTCTGATTTTTTAAAACCATATCTTTAAAAAAAAAAAAAACTGTGCTAGACAGAAAATGCGATTTCTGTGACACGGCGTTGGCTGATTCTCAGATTTTCCCTCTGTACAGATTGCGCTGTAATCACCAGTGTTCACATCCTGGAAGTGAATGATTCGTGTAGCGAGAGTATTGGATTCTTTCGTTCTTTCTTTACTTCGTTTTCTTTAGCACAGAGCCACCACCACCAACATTTCAGTAAACGTTTACCTGGACATGTTGGAGCTTTACGTCGCAGCAAGTGTTATCAGTTTCGTGGGTTTCCCGCCCATTTGGGTTGCTTTTGAAAATTTGTTGCGGGAAATTCTGAGCAGTCGCGAGTTGCGGGTTTTTGAGTTGGTTTTAACTATGGTAGCTGTAATTTCGACTGGATATCATCACAGCGGGTGCAAGATATGTGGTCATAGAAACAAGATGATGTTTACTTGTACAACTGATAACCAGCTGACTTTTTTTTTTAATTTTCGAAAGCCTGGCCTCTGACGTGGAAAATGGATATAACTTACTACCGATAGCAGATTTAACTCTTTGACACTGAATTCCACTTGATCCAGAACCTAAAATTGAGCACATGTTGGTACAGCAAACAAAACAAGAATGTCATGATTATATTTTCGAACTTTTGCAGGAACTGCGTTAAAGACTTCCCCCAAATGTGCAGTATTTACAGCCTCTGGCTGATCTCACGCCGTCTGTTGTCAATGAAGCTTAGAAGACTCAGCTGTTGAAGCTGTCATTTTTACCTTAGTTCAAAGGAATATGGGGAATCTGGAACGGCAAGAACGTGGCCAGACTTCAGTGATAATGGCATAGAGCGGGTTCTGGATAACCGTAGGAAGTGAAGCGAATGTTTCATGTGATTATGAGTTCCCTCAGATGGGACATTCTGCCTTATGTGTGTCAGCTTTCTATCAGGCAGACACAAGAATATACAAGATAAAACAACAGTTTAACCCAAAATGCTAGCAAAACAGGATTAAAGATCAACGTAGGAAAGACGAAGTTAATGAAGCAAAATGTGAATAACAGAACTGTACTCAGAGTAGACAACAAGATAGTGGAAGAAGTCAAGGAATTTGTTTACCTTGGCACGTGACAGCAGAGTACTAGAAGATGGAGACAACACAGAGGACATCAACAACAACCTAACTAGAACAAACCAGGCATTCGCAATTTTGTAGAATATAAGTAAATCCAAAAGCTGAGCATGAAAAAGAAAATCAGGATAATTAAGAGTAATGTTCTACGTGTAGGAAAGTGAATGCTGGAAATCACCAAAACAATAGAAAACAAGCGGAATTCTTTCCAGGCTAAATGTTTACAAAGGATTAAAAGAATATTCTGACTAAACACCATAAGAAATAGTACTTTGCAGAAATGCAGATGAAGCCGCTGATAGCGATTATTGAGGAAAGATGTTGGCGAAAGTCTGGACATGTGCTCCCGTTGAATGAAGACTCACTACCACTGAGCTGGACATCACAGGGGACCGGGAGTAAGGGTAGACTAAAGGAAACATGGAGAACAGCAAAGAGGATGTTAAGCAATAGAGGGCTGACATGGGCAAGAGCGGAAAAAAGGCGAAGGAAAACCCTTGCGGAAGTCCCATGCGCCTTGGACACTTCAGACAGAGAGAGAGAGAGAGAAAGTGTGTGTGTGTGTGTGTGTGTTAACCTTGCCTTTTACAATGCTTCAAAAGGCGTAAATTCGATGGACAGGGCACGCAGACAGAATGAGTAACACTCGACTGCCCAAGCAGCTCCTCCTTTATTGGGAACTACTGAAATGAAAACGGAAAGCTGGAGGAGAGCAGAAAAAAAGCGTTACAAGGATACGCTCAAAACCTCACTCAAAACCTTCGGGATAGGCATAAACTCTTGGGAGGTCATAGCATAAGTCCGCCCATCATGGAGGGCTTTAACCACCCTGGGTGCCCAGAGATCAGAGCGCTCAAGAACTGAAAGTGCCCAGCACAAACGCACAATACGGAAAGCCAAGGCAGCACAAGCACCCACAACTGAATCTGGACATATATGTTTCGTGTGTGGTAAAACTTTCAAAGTTCGTATAGGGCTAGTTGGTCACACGCACGGACACACCTCTCCTTACTTTGACTAAGATGAATCTGTGGTCATCATCGAAGACGATGGACGAAAAAAACAACAACAGCCTTTCCTATTAGTAATGCATCTGTGGAAGAACTTTCTCCCCGATAAGACTGGTTAAGTGAAACGGAAACGGTGCCGCAAGTCAAACTAGAAGCCTTGTTACAATTTCCCAGCTGTCTGAGGTGCACAAGGATATGTTGCAATGAATTTACTCCAAGTACAGGGATGATAACGCAAGTTCACCTCGAATATTTATTTGACTGATGAGGATGACGACTACTTTGCAGTTACAAAATAAGAACGAGCTTTCTTTTGTGTTGTTATTTGATGTTCAGTATCCAGCTAATTTTGTCTGCAGTTAACAAGACAATGTTATTTAAATTAATACGCTTTTAACAGACAATTTAATACAGTTCACTGTCTTGGGTATACGAAAATAAACTGGGTGTTTTCCTGGCCTGGTTGTGCCAGACAAACGGGGGGGGGGGGGGAATTTGCAAAAGCACCTGGAAACATTGGCTGCATCTCAGTTAGAAGAGTTTCAACCATGGTTAGTTCTCCAACAAGATGGCGTACCATCATACCGGGATTTAGGCGTCCGTCCGTTCTTGAATGCAGACTTCAAACCGAGGGATTGGGATGAATGGTCCAGTATCGTGGCCACCGCGTTCACTGGACACTACCCCTCCTGATTTTCTTTTAATGGGGGTATACAAAAGACAAAAGTGCTCAGAGCACAAGTTTTCTGATGTTGAAACATTAGAGGCGATGATAACGCATGCTTTAGTGAAGGTGTCTAAGGAGATGCCAGAGAACACATGGCAAGAAACTGCTTGGAGTAGACGGAGGTGTATAGTTCAGTTTTATAAAAAAGACAGAAAGAGTGAGGAAAGTGGGCAGAAACAAGAATGGCAGAAAGTAAGACGAGTATGTATAAATGAAGAACATACAAGAATCCAATATTTCGGCAAAACCTTTTTTCAAGGATCACATACAAAAGCAACACAATAGATAAAAGTACCAAAAACAGATGAAAACCTAAACACTTGGCTTCGTTGCTATTCAAGAAATTGTTTACACGATATCAGGGAAACAAACAGAGAACATGCTAAAGCGCACGAAAAAAAGTTTTAAAAAAAGAAACCTTTGAGTTGAGATATGCTGAAAAACATAAGCCTGTACCTAGAACAGGTACAAACAAGAAAATGCTTGAAATCAGGGACAGATTTTATAATCATTCTGTATTTTTTAAAGATAATTATTAACCTTTTTTATTTCATTATGTATGTTTAAAGATTATGAAGGAAACAAGAGACAGGCCAAGACAGAGATGGGAAGTCAATACAGCAGACGATATACAGGAAATTAGTGATGGGAAGTCAACAGTAGACGATATACAGGAAAGTAGTGATGGGAAGTCAACACAGTAGACGATATACAGGAAATTAGTGATGGGAAGTCAACACAGTAGACGATATACAGGAAATTAGTGATGGGAAGTCAATACAGTAGACGATATACAGGAAAGCAGTGACAAACTGGAAAGAGAAGATTAGGAATAGGGAAGAATCGAGGCGAACTTTATCTGCAACAATGAGTCTTAATGACCCGGGAAGCTGAAGAAGAAGAAGAAGAAGAGCAACAACAGTAACAACAACAATGTAAAAATAATTTGCATTCTTTCGTAAAATTTTTAAAGGAAAAAACTTACGGGAATTCCGTCAGTGCCAGGAACGCCGGGTACACCTGGAGGACCCTGGAGAAACAAAAGAAAAATCATAAACCAGGAGCACACTATAATTAGTGTATGAGTACACAACTACACACGGAGCCACTGCAGTAAACCTGTGATATCAACATGTATAAACTAGGAAAACAAAAAGGTAGGTACAGCTTTATTACTTAACGAGTACACAGTTGTGGCATTTCGGCGTGAGCCTTAATCATAAAGAGCACACAGAAATAGAGAGAGGAGATAAAATTCACATGAATGCTATGTTAAAAAAGAAAATAAATAAAATAAAATGAATAGAGCACTTAGCTGTAACTTGCAAGAAGCTGTGGCTTGTCCGACGCTGTGTCAGAAATGCGCATGGTGAAGTGCAGAGAATATTTAAATGGAGACTTGGGATGTTTGATGGGGGGGGGGGTGTCGTAACTGAAGGTGGTGGGTGGCGAAACCGAGGAAGGGAGAGAGAGTGATACAGTGATCATCTAGCCGGGAGAAGGTGAAATATATGCTTACAGTTGGGGTAGAAGGTTGTCAAAACAAAAATTCAGAGAATTAGAGTCTTTTATTTACTTTTGATCACGTGACGCCAACTTGTCCAATCCGCTTATTACCTGATCTTACAGGAATATGCACTTTGTTGGCCGAAAACTGCATTTACTAGCAATCACAACAAAATACGATTTTAAAAAATCTTTCCATTATATGTCAAAGATTTCTTTGACAGACCAGTTTTGGTTCTCCAGTTCTGTCAAATTTATCTTAAACTAGGTGAATACCCCGCGCTGATAGGTGATTTATTTATCCCTATCGTCTGCTAGACAGGAAAAGGAATGAATTCTATCTCTAGTGTAATATCGAAGTAATTTTATTTACCGGTGTTCAAAAGTATAAGTAAAGTATACAAATTATAGAGTAAAGTCTTTTACAAATTCACTATAATATTAATTTAATTCAAAACTTGATTATAAACAACATTTTTAGTTTCACCTCCAGGAACAAGAATAAATAAATTCTTGAGTGAACCCACCTTTGAGCAAGTACCATTAGGTTGTCCGTGGGAAAAACATGGCGATCTCAAATCTGTCTCTCTCCCTCTCTCTCTCCTTCTCTCTCACCCTCTCTCTCCCTGTCTCTCTCTCTCTCCTCCTCTCTTCGTACCTCTCTCTCTCTACCTCTCTCCCCCCTCTCTCTCCCCTCTCTCTCCCCTCTCTCTCTCCCTAATTTGGAAAGCTAATTCGAAAAAATAAAAAACTGGCACACTGTCACTGAGCAATGAAATCTACTATAAAATACAATTAAAAAAGCTAATTATAAACATGAAGAAAAACAAAGTTAAAATTTATTTTTACAAATATAATTAAAACAAAAATAGACCATCAAAATTATTTAGACCATCAAAATTATTTGGACTTGCCATAGGAGGCTAGAAATGCCGCTCTTAGACCAGCAATGCTCTATTTCATGATTATCTCCCTTAGACAATTCTTTTGTTCTCCTTCAATTTAGTGGAAAGTATGTCACCCCCTTTGTATCCTGATCCCTGGGGGATATAGGTGTGTTTACCCCCCCCCCCATTATACATTTTTAGATTGTAAGCCATAAGTGTACCAGGTTTGGTTGAAATTGCTCCAGGCTTTCCAGAATGATGTTGGTACGTACATACATACATACATACATACACACATATATAAATACATACACACATACACACATCCATTTTATATATATAGATAAATAACTCTTACTAAAAACAAATAATTGTGTTATTAAGTATATGCAGGTAAAGAATAATGCATTGTGGTTTGTTAAATGTTATTAAGTATATGCAGGTAAAGAATAATATATTGTGGTTTGTTAAATGTTTACACATTATATTTTACAAATATCACATTATTAATTCAGTTCCATTAAGATAAGAAAGTTATCGTTCTTAGTCACATTAAAACATGATGACCTAGAGTGCCGAATAATGATGGATATGGCGGGGGGTGCTTGAAGTATCGAATGGTCCTGGACATCATCCACGCTCTAAACAACACACTCACTGAGGTAGACTCTAAACAACACACTCACTGAGGTAGACTCTAAACAATACACTCACTGAGGTAAACTCTAAACAACACACTCACTGAGGAGGTAGACTATAAACAACACACTCACTGAGGAGGTAGACTATAAACAACACACTCACTGAGGTAGACTCTAAACAACACACTCACTGAGGTAGACTCTAAACAACACACTCACTGAGGTAGACTCTGAACAACACACTCACTGAGGTAAACTCTAAACAACACACTCACTGAGGTAGACTCTAAACAACACACTCACTGAGGTAGACTCTAAACAACACACTCACTTAGGTAGACTCTAAACAACACACTCACTGAGGTAGACTCTAAACAACACACTCATTGAGGTAGACACATACAACTGGACGTTTTCATCTTGGCCGTCAAGACAGCAGCGGACGCATGAATAAAATAATGCAGTCATAATGTAGAGGAAAAGAAAATAGCAACAAATTGGAAGATGAGTATAAATAAACAGTAGCTCGCAGGAACGGGCATGTTTGAAAGTAGCAGACAAATATTTGTTTCACGCCGCGATGGCTGCTAGTCTCTAAGCAGCTGGCAAAACATGGAAAGCCAATTCACTGAATCGCTCATGCATCCGTGCCATGCACTGATTTAGACAGTGGTTTCTGGGAAATATTCGGAGCTCCTGACGTACTGGTACGAAAAGCTTTAGTCCTGCAGAGATTGGAGAAATGATGGCTGTCCTGACACTAGCTCTAGTAATAAATACAGGAAAAGGTGCAGGGTTCATATCTACAAAAAAGATAAAAAGAGTAAGGAAAGCGGACCGAACCAAGACAGGTTGAAAATGAGACGAGCACGTATAAATGAAGAACACACAACAACCCAATATTTCGACATAAGTATTTTTCGTGGATCACAATTTTAAAAAAATCAGCACAACTTAGCTCTTCTGGTATCCTCCTTGTAAGAAAGAAGAGCACAAAATAAGTCCACATAGACCCAGGTAAGCACAAAGTGGAAGCAGGCGACTACTTGAGAAACGGGACTAGCTTGTAAAAAAGAAGAAAACGAGACATTTCTGTCACTGCAGTCCATTTTTTTTTGTTCTGCCGATGAACGATCTTGAATTCAAGGCTCTGGAACAAAGCCTTGTTTTCCACCCACTGAACTACTAAACATTTCTGCCTATTTGCCACCTCTTATTATTTCTCTTTGATGTTAGCTGTCTTGTCTTAGTCCCCACTCACTGTGTTGTGTTCTCTCGTTCCTGCTGCTGGCGATTTCATGTAATTTTCCAGGCCCTTCTTTCCGTATGCTCTACCTGCCAGAGGACTTTGATAGCTTTCTTGTACAGGCATCCTATGTGAACAGTCGTGCACTTCCATTGATCTCAATTTGTTCTGAACCTTCCTTAATCCACCCCTCCCGAGATTTTTTTCTCACTGTTATTATCTGTGCCATCTGGTCGGCTTTTATTTGGGCCATATTTATCCAATAATGGAATGCCGGAGCCATCTTGGGCATATGACGCCATGTTGTTTACTGTTTTATGCCCGTAGGTGTAGTACTCGTAAACGGCTTACTGGCAAGGAGTTCTGGTGACAAAATTATCACCAGGTCACTCGACTTGTGTAAGTATACCTAATCTAAGACTGCCAACAACCGATATTTACCTTTCCAACGAATTCAGCTCCAGTTGTAAATGAACTGTGACAATGTTCATAATCTGACAGGTGGCAAACGTACGGACAAAACAACACCGACAAATGACAAGCTTCTAGAAAAACATGGCTAACGTACTGGTTCGGAGAAACGACATGGCTAACGTACTGGTTCGGAGAAACGACATGGCTAACGTACTGGTTCGGAGAAACGACATGGCTAACGTACTGGTTCGGAGAAACGACATGGCTAACGTACTGGTTCGGAGAAACGACATGGCTAACGTACTGGTTCGGAGAAACGACATGGCTAACGTACTGGTTCGGAGAAATGACATGGCTAACGTACTGGTTCGGAGAAACGACATGGCTAACGTACTGGTTCGGAGAAACGACATGGCGTAAAACTAAATCAAATTTTACCAGCATCTGTTTTCAGTGAACACTGTCCTGCTTGTTTGTTTGTTTGTTTGGTTGTTTGTTTGTTTGTTTGTTTTAGTTGGTTTATTTGTTTGTGGCGAAGATAAGTCTTGTAACATCTGGTAGTGTTTGTTACTGTTGGTAGTAAAGATACAATATTGTAACATCTGGTAGTGTTTGTTATTGTTGGTAGTAAAGATACAGTATTGTAACATCTGGTAGTGTTTGTTACTGTTGGTAGTAAAGATACAATATTGTAACATCTGGTAGTGTTTGTTATTGTTGGTAGTAAAGATACAGTATTGTAACATCTGGTAGTGTTTGTTATTGTTGGTAGTAAAGATACAGTATTGTAACATCTGGTAGTGTTTGTTATTGTTGGTAGTAAAGATACAGTATTGTAACATCAGGTAGTGTTTGTTACTGTTGGTAGTAAATATACAGTATTGCAACATCTGGTAGTTTATATTATTGTTTATGGTGAAGATACAGAATTGTAACATCTTTTAGTTGTTGTTGTTGTTATTGTTGTTGTTGAAGGTATAATACTGTAAAATCTGGAGGTTTTAAATAAGTTATTTTTAGATCAGTGTGTTTTTCGTTTTCTTTTTTTTTTTTTTTGCGGTTGGCGTTCAAAACAACGGCATCAGTTATCTTCAACAGCACAGAACGATTTTTATCAAGGAAAGAAAGTTTTAAAAAAATACAAGAACTCATTTCAGTGAATGGGAGCTTTCTTTTTAAGCCTCTCTTTTTTTTTTCATTTTCTGGCTAAAATTCTAGAACTTGTGTAAACCATGTTAAGCCTTTCATTCAATCGTTTGGAATATGTAGATCTGCTTTTTTTTTCCCTCTCAAACATTAAAGGGCATTATATTTCCTTCCTGACGCAAAGCCCTTTCAATCTTCTCAAATGTTTACTTTTTTTTTTTTTTGCTTCTTACACAAATCGTCTCGTGTCATTATTTGTTATCCATGCATCATACTCTGCACGGCTCCACACTTGCACGTATTTACATCTTTCCTTGCTCGGGGTAAAAACTTGCCTTTTAGATTTATCCTTCTGAATCGTGTTAAGTCACGAACTGTGCTTTGTCAAAATACTCGTGTTATTCTGTGGAATTTCCCCCGCTGTTCAAAGATACCTTCCTTTTTTTTCCTACGTGTTTTCCTTGCCCCTCAAAGACATTTTTTTTTATTCCGGAGAAATACAGACATATGAGTATATATATATACACAGACACACACACACATATATATACATATAAATATACACATTTATATACACATATAAATATGTTAGATAATGATAATCGTGGTCACGCTGGCTTTTGTTTAGAACAACGGTTCCAAACCTGGGGTACACGGCAGGACGTTTAGAAGTATGCAAGAAGGAGTTGGATAATGGCGAAAAACGGACAAATATGTTGCCAAATTAATTCAGTGTTACGATGAGTAGCGGCGAGGGTTATATCTATACTATTTATTCACTTTTTTTTGTTACACTGCTTTCTGAATTATTGGGCCAATAACTGACATTTACATCTACAAGTGAAGCTACACATTTGTACATTTGTGAGTTAAATGTTATTGAATTAAAACTTGTACATTAAAAAAAAACAGTCACTGTAATAGTATCACACATTTTTGGTAATATGAAGTGGTACAATTTATGGAAATAGGCTGCCAGGGGGTAAGCAAGCGGAAGAAGGTTGAGAACCACTGGTTTAGAAAGGACGGTCCTAGGTGTACGAGAGGTTTGAACTAAACATTCAAAGAGGCAAACACTGCTTAGCCATGAGAACGCTAGGCATTAACCAGGCCACATCGGATAACAAATGCTACCATAAGAAGTTTTACATCATACGATGTCAGAGAATGGCAGTTAATTTATCAAGATCTCTAATCAGTGATACTCCAGATTAATCGATTCCAGCTTCCTGCTATCTGTGTAATGTTAATTTCATTTCTTGTCAGCGAGGTACAGATGCATGATCTTCTTTCACGATAGAGAATGAAAGTAAAATGCAACATGCCTTTTACTGCCTGTGACTTTGAGCTAATGAATATATAACGGCTTTTATCATTTTTCCACACAGTCACCCTGCAGATCCATGCACTTCTTGTGTGGCTCCACTGCGTTGTTCTTTATTATGGAGAAGAAGAATCTTTCCAGCTTCTCCAGAACCAAGTCTGTACCGCTTCCTTAATCTCATCATCAGAAGCGACCCGGCGACAGCCGAGAGCCTTTTCAAGTGGACCAAAGACGTGATAATCTCATGGAGCTAGATAAGGTCTGTAGGGGGGAATGATGTTCAAACCGCAGCTGTTACACTGCCTCGAACGTTGCTCGAAAACTACAGCGCGGGCGTGCACTGTCATGGTGCAGCACGACTGTTTTCGGCAGCATTCCTCTACTTCTGCTGCGAATGCAGGTTTCATTTTTTTTTCTCCTCTAAGCACAGCATAAGACATTACGCCGGTGTCCCTGAAAATGCGCCAGAATAGGACAATTTATATCCTAAAAGAAGGTCAGCATAATTTTCTTGCGCGGGAGTTGTTGCTAATGGCCGACCAGATCGAGCTTCGCTGGCTACAACTGTCCTTCCTACCTTTCTACTCATTCATAAACTTTAACTGGGTCATGCTGCTTTCACTTCAGTACTCAGCCAACAACCTGCGTTGAATTTCCGCAGGTTTCCCTACCTCTGCCCAAAGAACTCTCACTATGGCGTGCTGTTCAGGAATGGCGAAATCCACAGCGGAACGTCCAGGTTTGTTTTACCTTGGCTTCAACTAGACCAAGCACAAAGTGCTGCGCGGTGCATGTTCGAACTATCCATCAGTCATTGCGAACGTGTCCGTGCTACGTCGGCTTCTATCCGCTGTGGTTACCGGGTCATTTTTCAGTTGCCTTTACTCTTTGATTTTCCTTCCTAATATACTGAGCTCCTGATTCTTGTCTCTATCCACGCTCAAACTTCGCCTGTTTTGAGGTATCATCAATCTGTACAATAGTTTGAGTCGTTCAGTCTATCACTGCTCTCAAGCTGCCATCCAAGTCACGTGTGTACATCCATCCAAGTTACGTGTGTACATCCATCCAAGTTACGTGTGTACATCCATCCAAGTTACGTGTGTACATCCATCCAAGTTACGTGTGTACATCCATCCAAGTTACGTGTGTACATCCATCCAAGTTACGTGTGTACATCAGATAATGTTTTCATTTCTGGCTCATGCGGAAGTTTCACGTGTGAAACCATGAACAATGTTTTGCCTATTACAGATTCCTGCTTATCCAGAAGAAAAGCAGTCCGAGTGAAGTGATGCAACTGAAAAAAGCAGTCCGAGTGAAGTGATGCAACTGAAAAAAGCAGTCCGAGCGAGGTGATGCAACTGAAAAAAGCAGTCCGAGTGAAGTGATGCAACTGAAAAAAGCAGTCCGAGTGAAGTGATGCAACTGAAATCTTTCTCTTTGATCATGAATTTTGTGTCTTTTAAAGTGCAGGCTGATTCTTACAAAATTATATTCTCTCTGCACGTTTCAATGAAATAAAGATCAATCAATCAATCAATCACTTGCGACTGCACGTTTATTCGCGTGTAATTCCCGGTGGTTTATCCAGGCAGTGACGGAACAGCTGAAGCTGACTTTGTGTGTTGACAAATTATTGGAAGAAATTCTCAAACTTATCAAAGCCCGCAGGGTTAAAAGTAAAGATCATGGTTTCTGTTTTTAATTTCCTTTTTTTTTTATTATCACGATCTGTGAAATAGGTTACAACTAGTTTCTATTATATTCTTACAGATGTGTGTTCATATAGTACTTCTGCATTATTAGTTAGACTCCACCAGCTTTCACGTTGTACTCGCTTTCATAATATTGCTTCTAACTTTTAACAACTTTTTTTCTCAAATCCCGTGACGGTCTTTGATAACAGCACTGAAAACAGCCGGCATCATTAACGAACATGATGGCTATCCATATAGTCAATGTCATGGTGGAGCCTATACAGAAGAATACCACTGTTTACGAAGGCATTGCTCAGCTTTTTGTGCATTATAAGAGAGATCAGGCCAGTCATGAACAGGTCGTCATCATCATCATCATCGTCATCATCATAATGAAATGAAACAACAGGAGAGGATCTTAAAACGAAGTGAAGTAATAAGCAAGGATCTTGAAACACAGTAAAGAACCAACCGAAGATCTTGAAACGAACTAAGATAATAAGAAGCGAGTCTTGAAACGAAGTGAACCAACAAACGAGTCTCCAGAGAAGTGAAGCGACAAGCGAGAGTGAGAAAAGAAGCGAAGCGACAAACGAAGGGGTCTAGAAACGTTCTCATAATTCTTATTAAACAGCGAGCAGTGGGTTTTATTCCACCGTCAGCCCACGAAATGTTCCCACACATAATCTACATCGTAGATATTTTGTGTCAAAAATTTCATTTTCTGGAGACCCAAGCGTGAAATGACGAATATATAAATCACGTGACATCCTATAAAAACAAGCATTTTCATTTTCAGATGAAAAGCTTTGTCCAGAAGCCATTTGGTAACAATAATTTTGTGTGTGTGTGCATCTTTGAAGCAACGAGAAACATATTTTTATGTTTTTTTTTTAAATTTATTGTTTGTTTCGTTGGACGCCGCTCTGCCGTTTCGGGTGCAATTTTTATAGTTTCTTTTTTAGAAGTAGCTTCTTATCAAAGAGAAAACGTAACGACTATACAAATAAATAAATAAAGACGAGGGGTGTTCAGTAAGTAATGCGCCACATCGTTTTTTCCCAGGAACTGTTTATTCAAAAAGCATGAAATTTATACACAATATACATGGATATGTCATGTAAAAATCGGTATTATTCAACATAATCTCCATCAACATGTACGCCTTTACGCCAGGGCGAAACAAGTGCATGTATTCCTAGCCCATACCAGATTTTCTCTTGAATATGTAGCCATTTCTACGCTGCAAGAATCACTCCTTCGTCATCTTCAAATCTTACACCTCAGAGTGCATCTTTAAGTGGACCAAATAGATAGAAATCAGTGGGTGCCAAATCGGGACTATAGGGTAGATGGTGGAGTACAGTCCAACCCAATTTGATGATTGCTTCCCGTGTTGACAGACTTGTGTGAAGGCGTGCACTGTCGCGAAGGAGAAGCAGGTCTGCTGGATTCTTGTGGGGCCGAACTCTGAGAAAACACTGATTGAGTTTTTTCAATGTCTTAATGTAAGCTTGCGAACTGATTGTTTCTCCTTTTGGTATAACATCCACAATAATCACACCTTCAATGTCCCAAAAGACAGTGATCATGACCTTTCCAGCTGAAGGAGTTGTCTTGAATTTCTTTCTCCATGGTCATTGTGGATAATGTCACTCCATTGACTGTCTTTTTGTCTCAGGTTCAAAATGATGTGCCCAGGTTTTGTCATCTGTTACGATCTTAGCCAAAAAGTTCTCTCCCTCAGCATTGAAACGCTCCAACAATTCAGAAGAAATTGCTTTTCTTTGCAATCGATGGTCATTTGTGAGACTTCGAGGAACCCATCTTGCGCAAACCTTTGAAAATCCGAGAGCTGTTATAACTGCATTTGCACTACCATTGCCAACTGACAGCTTTAAGCCCAATTATTGAGTAGTGATACGCCTATCAGTAAGAATAATGCCCTCAGCAAATTTCAACATTCTATCTTGGTGGCTGTGGCACCAAAAAAACCAGTCCGGCCGATCATGCAACTCCTTATCTCCACTTACTGATTCTTTGATTCTCTGAACCTATCGACTGACTGTACTTCTGTCGACTGCAAAATTTTATACACATCACATAGACGTTTGTGAATGTTCACAACAGTTTCCTTCTCTGCAACGAGAAATTCTATCACAATTCGCTGTTTATACCACAAGTTGCTAACACGGTCCATTTCAACGGTTACTGCAGCCATATTATTTGGTCGGTTGTGATGCAATTTGGTTCACACAATCAGCACATGCCATATTTAAAGTGTGCAAAATTTCATGCTTCCATCTTCATTACTAGCTGAAGAAAAAAACGATGCGGTGCATTACTTTCTGAACGCCCTTCGTAAAAGCTCAGTATATTTTACATGAATCTGCCACGTAACTTAACGATATAAATATCCATATGGATTGAGGTGTTTTTACAAACAAATACAATAAACTATTCACAGCTGCAGCCTATTCCTATATTCTGCCAAGTGGTGTAGCGAGGAGTTTCGATATCCAAGGCAGGAAAAGTTAAAAATGTGGAACATGGTAACCACCAGATAAATTATATGCATATTTAACAGCGAAGTCGAAGGGAGGCTCAGTGCACGAAGCCGATAACTTACAAAAATGTAGAACGAAATGTTCTGAATACCAGTGCCCGCGTGTTTTATTTCTGAACTGAAATTCTAAAAATGAATATAAAAGCAAGTGAATAATCTGCTTCTTAGACGTGCGTTTTATTAAAAGTAAAATAAGTTAAAAGCTGCACATAGAGCACACATGCACAAGAAACTGTTATAGAGAACGAAACGACTGCACAACTCCACAGATCATCAGAGGAAGTGATCTGTGATAACTCTGAGACAATTACATCCCCCTCCCCCTCAAACGCAACTGCTCTTGACTGCTTTTAAAATATTTTTAATACTCCGAAACAATATAAAGTTTATATATATATATATATATATACACACAATTTAACGTTTATATATATAGTATAAAGTTTATAAGAATTAGAAAAATATTTTGGCCAAACACCATAAGAAATAACATCTTATTAGCAGAAATGCAGATGAAACCACTGACAACAGTTATTGAGGAAAGACGCTGGCGATGGTTGGGACATGTGCTCCGAATAACTGACAACTCACTACCAAAAATAGCACTAAGATGGACACCACAGGGAACAGAAGTAAGGGTAGACCAAAAGAGACATGGAGAAGAACAACAGAAAGGATGTTGAGCAATAGATGGCTCACCTGGGCAAGAGCAGAAAAAAAAGGCGAAGGACAGGCATTTGTGGAAAACCCTTGCGGAAGCCCCATGTGCCCTGGGCACTTAAGGTTCAGAGAGAGAGATAGATAAAGTTTATATATATTATATATATATATATATATATATATATATATATATATATATATATATATATATATATATATATATATATACAGGGCGTCATGAGCAAAAGGTAAATTACACTATTTTAAATTTTACAATTTTTTTTTTATTTCTTATCAGTGACAATGTGAATTCGATGCAGGAAAAAACAGATTACCTGTATTCCTTGGCTAGCAAAATAGGTCTTGAAATTAACAAAGACAAAACAAAAATAATGAAACTTTTCATTATTCAAGAACAAAAAATATATGTAGAAAGAACAGTTGTTGATGAAGCAAACCAATTTGCATACCTTGGCAGCTACATAGACCAAGATGGTGACACCAGGAAGGAAGTTAGAATTAGGATTGCAAAAGCAGCAGTGTCCTTCAAAAATCTTGAGAACACATGGACTTCAAAAGTTAGAAGCACAAAAACCAAGTTAAGATTATTCAATTCAAATGTGGTATCTACCCTCATTTATGCATGCGAAAGCTAGAAATCAACTAAAGAAATCGACAAGAAATTAGACTCTTTTGAAAATAAATGTCTCAGGAAAATGCTTGGTATAAAGTGGAACGAATTCAAGAATAACACAGAGATAAGACAGATGAGCAAACTGTCTCATTGGTGATAAGAAAAAGATGTACGCCATGTAATGAGAAGAAACAATCAGAGAATACCAAAACAAGCTGTCAAGTGGAGCACAACAGGTCGAAGAAAAAGAGTCGACCGCGTGAAACTCTAAAAGAGGACACTGTTAAGAGAAGCCAGTTTAGTGGGCATAAAATCCCTTGATGAGGTTGAAAGACTCTCCGAGAACGGGAAAACTTGGTAAACATTTATGCGAGCCCTATGTGACGTTTAACGGCACGGGAAGGATGTAAGATACACAGTATAAAACTGGACAAGTAAATGTAACTGGAGAACAAGGTAGAATATGGCTCCCACTGGAAATAACTAGTTTCTCAGTTAAAATGCTACCACACCCAGAGAACATCAATAATCATGGAATTTTCTACTTGAACAAAGAGCATCCCATTCGACTGATTATTACTGCTGAAAATTCCATAATATTTTTTTATGTTGACATTTGCTCGTTTCAAAATCTATCTATAAACCTACTTGTGGACAAAGAAACGAAACAATCTACACGAACACAGAACTGACATTTACATGATTTACTCGTACTTTATAATAGAATCTACAAAAGTGGACATAGAAAAAAAAGTTATAACACATGTAATAGCTGTCAGAATTACACATGTAATGACTGTCAGAATAACATATGCAATGGCTGTCAGAATAACAGGGCGTCAAGAGAGAAAGGTAAAACAAGAGAAATGTAGTTTTCTCACCTGGTTGCCTGGAAACCCACGCTCTCCTGGCTGTCCAGGATTGCCTGGATACCCCTACATGAAAATAATCATAAATTATATACATGAAAATATACATACATATATTAATGAATCTTTCATTCATATATTATCTGAGAAAATCGCAACCCTTTTACACACGAAATTTATAACGCAAGAAATCATGTACATACAACATACTCTCTAATTCATTTTTGTATAAACTTTATATCAGTCTTGTATAAGCAATAGCTTTACTGCAGTAGCTTCCTGTATATTTATATACTTAGTTTTACAGACTTATACACTAGTTATTCGTATGTTTCTAATTCATTTTGGAACTGTACTTTCTTGGAGATCACGTTATTTCGGATCGAGCAAGAATATGGACATAATTTTCTAGTTTTCTATACTAGTGTTATTCAACCGTTTTTTAAATTTCCTTTTCCTTTTTTTTCCCCATGCCTCCAAATATAATTTATTAATGAATGAGGTTGTAACATGTTAGTTTGAGCTTTTCCCTCTGATGCTATCACTTCAGTTCTGTGAAGAATCTCCCTTAAGTGCGAGAACTAACGCTGGTGATGGATTCAAACGGTTCCTGTGCTTTATTTTGATTGATGTCAGAATGGAGAAGCCTTGCCCACACAAGTGCGTCGATGGGAATGGCGGGAAGTGTGAAGTGGCAACATCATTAAGCTTCTTGAACTCTCTGCGAGCAGCAATCCCAGAAGTTCAACACTGATAAGTTTTTAACATTTTATTTTTAGTGACATTCAAGAGATATTTCCAGGAGATTTTCTTCCATCTACTGGGCTGTGTATTGATTACATTTTACACCTTCATACGACAGCTTCTTTTTTTACACGTATTTATTTCTAATAAATATGAACCCACCTTTGCAATGATCTATAACCTGGAGCTTACTTTTGTACTGATCTATAATTTGGATCTTGATTTTGTATTGATCTATAACTTGGATCTTACTTTTGTATTGATCTACAAAATTTGGATCTCACTTTTGTATTGATCTATAAAATTTGAATCTTACTTTTGTATTGATCTATAAAATTTGGATCTTACTTTTATATTGATCTATAAATTGGAGCTTACTTTTCGTTCTCGCTTATTTGCATGGCCGGCTTGGATTTCGTTCTTGCAAACCAAACAGCAACCGCCAAGTTCTTTTTGTTTATGTTTTTTTTTCTCCTGGACATATCACAGCTAAATGAAGCGGCGTGTGTTTACAACCGCCCTGCTACCCCGCGCGGTGCTGTCACTTACCGGCATTTTTTTAAAAACTAAAACGATAACTGAAGCTTCCAGGCAGAGAGGTTTATCACGGAAATATATTATTCTAATGTCATTTTTCATAGAGGAATATGGCTTTGAAGCAGCCACATATTATTTGTGGGCTTTGCCGAGCATCATTTTACTAGGCAGCCTCTGTCATGGGTGATGGTAAGAATGTCATAACACAGAAACAACAAGCAATGCCACAGAAATAACAAGCAATGCCACAGAAACAACAAGCAATGCCACAGTAACAACAAGCAATGCCACAGAAACAACAAGCAATGCCACAGAAACAACAAGCAATGCCACAGAAACAACAAGCAATGCCACAGAAACAACAAGCAATCTCACAGTAACAACAAGCAATGTCACAGTAACAAAAAGCAATGCCACAGTAACAACAAGCAATGTCACGGTAACAAGCAATGCCACAGTAACAACAACCAATGCCACAGAAACAACAAGCAGTGCCACAGTAACAACAAGCAATGTCACAGTAACAACAAGCAATGCCACAGAAACAACAAGCAATCTCACGGAAACAACAAGCAATCTCACAGAAACAACAAGCAATGCTACAGTAACAACAAGCAATGCCACAGTAACAACAAGCAATGTCACAGTAACAACAAGCAATGCCACAGTAACAACAACCAATGCCACAGTAACAACAAGCAATGCCACAGTAACAACAAGCAATGCCACAGTAACAACAAGCAATGCCACAGAAACAACAAGCAATCTCACAGAAACAACAAGCAATCTCACGGAAACAACAAGCAATGCCACAGTAACAACAAGCAATTTCTGCGTTACAAGAACCACTAGCGCTTGTATCTCTTTGTCTCCAGATTGTGTCCTTGTCTTCTTCTCGATTAACGCTACACCCTTGCCCAGGCTCGCTCGCTCTCCACGTTGACTGGATAGTCCATATCAGGCTTCTTGACTGAGTGAACCTTCTTATGAACGATTCACAAATATCTTTGTACTTTATGGGCGGGCCCGAAGAAGGGGGGTAGGGGTGGGAGAGACCGGGTGAGATGTTGGAGGGAGAAGGACCGACCGCCCTGTTTCCTCCCCCTACACCTTTTTTTCTTACTAATGGCAAAATTCAAGGGGGAAAATATAACATTTTTCCTACAGTTTTCTATGATTGGATAAAAGGCCTACCTCACTCTCGACTGCCCTGTGTATGAGACATGTTAAAAGCTGAATGTTATAAACGTATAACAAAGTTAGACATCACGGTTATGAGACCACTGAAAGTCTATGCTAGCCCTATGATAATATAACTCTTTTCTTATCAGTGCTCCGAGTACAAGGGTTAATAAAAACCGGTCACGTTTGTTTCCATGAGCCTTCTGATTGTTGTGCTCTCTTTTCCTCCAAACGCGCTGTCTCTGAAGTCTTGCTGGTGATTATGGCTGGCCATGTTCTCCACGGTGGTGTAATCTGAAGTGAAGCTCATTTCAACGGCCGACTTCAATCAAGCCATTGCAGTCTATTTCCCGCAGCCTACACGATGTCGTATAGATATGCTCCACATAATCAAAGCGTCTGCCGAAAACAGTTTCTCAAATCTAAGGAAAAAGCCAGAAGAGCATGAGCTTGGCGGGCATGTTGGCTTACCGCTGTTCCTTTTGTGCCAGGCTGACCTTGAGGTCCTGGAGGCCCCTGAGCAAAACAGAACATGATAAAAGAGTTAAGGATAATTAACTCAGGCCAGATGAGGGAAAGATGAGGAAAACATGGAGCGATAAGTTTCGATATCTTCTAATATACACACACACAGAGGATCCCGTAATGTTTTATCGAATTATATATATATAATGTATATATATGTATATAACACATAAATGACGTTATTTTATCACAAACGCTTTGTGGGGAGAGCTAGATTGGGCTTTTTTTTTTCACACAAGTCAGAGACTTTTGAACCACATCATTAAAAATGGCATCTCCATTCTTGTTGCCTGGAAACTCTTATCTAGAAACATGGGCATCCCATGAAGGTTTGTGAAAGATAAAACACAAGACTGCAGGATGTTTGTTTGAGAAAGATAAAACAAAGACTGCAGGATGTTTGTTTGAGAAAGATAAAACACAAGACTACAGGATACTTCAATTCTGGTTAATTTATATGGAAGATTTTGACATGTAGACATACAGCTCTGAAATTATGAGCTACATATGTTTATATATGTGGTGTAATGAGCAGATTAAGGCTTTAAAAGTGACTGAAAATATGAATTAGTCAATGAACCAATGACTGATAATATGAATTAATGAATGAACCAATGACTGATAATATGAATTAATGAATAAACCAATGACTGATGAGCTTGAAATGTGTATACACAATGCAGTGCAACAAATCATTCAGAGTATTCTACAGCAAATGCTAAGGGGGACTGTACAATTAAGATAAAGAAGAAAGCTATGAAAAATACAGCAATGATATAAGATGTAAATGAGGATTTAGAAGCAAAGGAAAGAAGTATGGAAAACACAAACACAAGCACCGCTCCAACTCTCTACAGCACCAATTTTATCTTATTTTAGGAGTCATTGAACAAAATGTAATGAATTATTAATGATAAAAAAAAAAATATATAATTATGAAGTCCAAACATTTTTTTTCTTCCATATTACAATACAAATACACACCCTGATTTAATCTGTGCATTTTATTTTTGCGGGACTTTAAATTTTGCAGTTATGCTGATTCTATTATTCTCTACAATATAGAATAGTTGTTTAAGTTTTTTGTTAAGTACTCGTACAAGATCAAGAAATTTGCAACAAATCATCATCAAAATAGTTCTCAAAATATAAACCTTAGAAAAATGAAAAAAAAAAGAAGAAGAAATTATTCCAAAATCTCAGGTCTGAAAATACCACATATAATTCTTATTATATATAATACATATATTTTCCATATGACAGTGCTATATTTTTATAGGACAAAATGTGTTTTCATAAGTGGCATGAAAACATAAACATGAAGATATCATCATATTCAGCTTTTCATCATTTATACCTGTAATTTTAATCTTTGTTGTCACATTTTTTTTTATTTTGGCTGGCCTTACAAAAAAGAAATTTAAAAAAAGAAAAGACCTACCACAATAAAACATAATCTTTACCAGGAATGTTTGGCTCCGCTTTCAAATAAGAATACTATTGTACTCAAAGAGCTTTGGAAATTTCTGGAAAACTGATAGCAAAAAATACATATTTATACCTGCAGCCAGCTAGTCTGGGAAAAAAGGAGGGTAAAAGATCCAATTATAGACATAAAAAACTATACAGCACAAAATAGAACATTATGATCAACCAAAGATCTGTCTGGCATCAGACAAAGCTTTTTTTTTTTCAGATGACTTGACCACTGTCAAATCATGTTCTGTCTTCAGCTGAACATGAACAAAAACAGACTGATATAATCAAGAGCTACTTTAAGTTCAGTATAAGGCATCTCTACAGCACTCAGCTGACTGTTGTTAAAATCTCTTTATTTAGTCAGTTTTCACAAATGCTGAGAACATGGTGTTCACACACAGTTTCCGTAAATCCTAAATGTTCCAAGCACCAAGTTTTATGCTTCTATCAACATAGTAGTCTGCATTCATAAACCTCTCTCATGGAGGAAACTGCATATAAGATACCAAACAAGATCCATGACTTTGAACATCTTGTGTAATAAAAATCACTCCTGCAATGTTTTGCTGGGGAACGATGTAATGCATATTTGTTTGTGTCTGTAGCAATATAAAAATATGAATTCCCAAGCACAGAACTCTGATATATAGTTAATTTGTTCTCTCTCTCTCTCTCTCTCTTTTTTTTGTTATAGTGGGTTAAGAGTTTAATATTCCTTATGAAATATTCTTTAATTTCTAGTGATAAGTTTCACAATCTCATTTCACAGGCTGGCCAGACCTAACTACAAGAGATTCACTGGTTTTATCACTGAAGCAGTTACTTTAGTTACAGAAACTACATAAAGAAAGGCTGTTAGTTGGAGCAGTATTAAAATCATGCAGGCAGTTCAGAAATACATTCATACAATGTAACAAAGCAGTATACCATTTGTGGTTCTTTTGTGAGAGATTGTTGCTTTTTTCATTTTCTACATAGAAAGAAAATGTCTATCATTGGCTGTATGAAATTTAACAGGCAGTTATTCATATATAAAAGCAGACTGATAGGAAACAACACTGTTGGACATATGAATAGATAGGGTGTGAAATATTACTAGTACAAGCACCAAGTCTGAGAAGAGTCAGATAACTTGAAAGCTAAACATCAAGTCTCAAAGGATTTGACAAATCTATTAATATCACATGGGAAGTATTTTTTTTTTCACAAGTATTCATTATCATGCTTTGCCCAGGTAACTGGTATGGAGAAAGTGCCTTGTCCATGTTGCACTTTCTCCTCACAGTACTGACAATCTGGTTCAGATGAAGGACAAGCTCAATAAGTCTGAAAAGCTAGCAGTATTATGCTGAAATATTGGCTGGTTAAAGTGGCTCATCACTGACTTCTTAAAGGTCCCTCCCTCTGAATTCATTTTTCTAAAGACTAAATAATGTGATACACTAAAAATATCTAACGTGTGAGATATTTTATATCAGTCATTTACACAGAATTTTAAAAAAAAAATTTTCCAGATCTGCTATATACTTGTGCACAGACATGGAAAGACTATTACTTGAGGATCTATTTTCTATTAATGACAGTTTTGCATATAGTGTACTCCAGTGTACTCATTTTGTAGGTAGATGGTCTCCATTTTCATAAAGTTTCTTGACATAAATGTGTTATCTACCATTTTTTTTGTAATATCAGGGAATGGAGAAGCATAAAAGAATGTACTGTAATACTTCGCCCTGTGACCTATGAGCTTCACCGCAGTCACAAGAGAATTAGTGGAAAGAGAAAGAAAGTTGCACTAACTCAAGCAGAACAGTAACAGGTCTACAACACATCACTCATTGTTTTCACATGAAAAGTCAGTTATTAATTCTGAATTTTTATTTCATATATCTTCTTGATATATAAAAAAAAGCAAAGATGGGCCAAACACTTCCAAGAAATACTTAATCGACCACACCCAAAAGAATGATAAACCTTGAAATCAACTTACAAATCCCACAGCTAAATGTCAATCTAGACGAAATTACATTGAACAAAGTTGAAACAGCAGTGAATTTAATGGCTAACATCAAAGCTGCAGGCGAAGATGAATAACAGATGAAATGTTAAAAGCTGTTAACAGTAACAACATGAGCCAACTACAGAGAATGTTTAATAAAGTTTGGAAAGAGGAAAAGGTCCCTTCTAAATGGAAAAAAGGAATTATTAAAATACCAAAAAAATAAAAAAAGGCACTATTAGTGACTCCAATAACTGGAGAGGAGTAACCTTACTATCGGCTGTGTCAAAAGTATTTTGCAAAGTCATTCCGAATAGAATTAAAGATATAGTGAATATTGCAATGAGAGAAGAACAAGCAGGATTTCAAAAAGGGAGGTGTCTCGACCAGATCTTTACTTTAAGAATAATACTTGAAGAACATACTGAAAAGCAAAAATCCTGAACTTCACAGACTTTAAGAAGGAATTTGATAGCATACACAGAGAATCATTATGGAAAATTTTAAGACTATATGGAATACCATCTAAAATTGTCAACATCATTAAGGATCTCTACAACAGATATGTCTGTGCAGTAAATACAGAAGAAGGAATGAGCGAACGGTTACAGATTGAAACAGGTGTGAAACAAGGAAGTATACTATCTCCCCTGATTTTTGGAATTGCCATAGACTTCAAAATAAAAAAAAAAATGTTGCACAGGTAAAACAGACATTGTTTGGTACATGAGACCCAACTAAGAAGATCTTGATTTTGCATTTGATTTTGCATTTCACTGATAACTCTTATCAGTATGGACAATTTGAATCTGATGCAAGAAAAAACAGATACCTTGTCTTCACTAGCTAGCAAAATAGGATTTGAAATTAACAAGGTGAAAACAAAAATTATGAAACTTTCCATTAATCAAGAAGGAAAAATATATGTAGAAGGAACAGCTGTTAAAGAAGGACACTAATTTGAATATCTCAGCAGCTACATAGACCAGGATGGTGACACCATAAAGGAAGTTAGAATTGCAAAAGCAATACTGACCTTCAAGAATCTTGAGAACATATGGCACTCAAAAGTTATAAGCACAAAAACCAAGTTAAGATTATTCAATTCAAATGTAATATCCACCCTCATTTATGTTTGGAAAAGTTGGAAAACATCTAAAGAAAGAGACAAAAAAATAGACTCTTTAAAAAAAAAATGCCTACGAAAAATACTCTGTATAAAATGGAACAAATTCAAGAACAACGCAGAGATGAAGCAGGTGAGTGAAGAAGAACTTGTCTCATGGGTGATCAGAAAAAGGAGATGGACATATGTTGGTCATGTGATGAGAAGAAACAGTCAGAGAATTCCAAAACAAGCTATCAAGTGAAACACAACAGGCTGAAGAAAAAGAGGTCAACCACGGGAAACTCTAAAGAGGACATTGCTAAGAGAGGCCAATAAAGGTATAACATACCTTGATGAGGTTGAAATGCTTGCCAAAACAGGAAAACTTTCAAAACTACCATGCGAGCCATATGTGACATTTAATGGCACAGGAATGATATAAGATGTAAGATATCTTAATCAACCACACCCACAAGAATTGATAAACCTTGAAACAAACCTACCAGTCCCACAACTAAATGTCAACTTAGATGAAATTACATTGAACAAAATTGAAACAGCAGTGAATCTAACGGCTAACAACAAAGATGCAGGTGAAGATAAAATAACAGTCAAAATGTTAAAAGCTGTTAACAGTAACAACATGAGCCAAATACAGAGAATGTTTAATAAAGTTTGGAAAGAGGAAAAGGTCCCTTCTAAATGGAAAAAAGGAATCATTATATCAGTATTTCATCATTATCAATGCCAAGCTGGTAGGCACTGGTTGTCACACTTCTCAACAAATCTGACCCTTGATATTTTCCATTGGCTCAGTTGGTGATTTTTTGTTGTGCCATCATGTTAGACTATCCATGAAATTTTTTTTTAATCTTGGTCTTCCCTTGCTTTTCTCTCCATTTATCTTTCCTGTTGTTATGATGTTTTCAAGCTCTCTTCTTCTCATTATATGTCTTTTATGGATTTAATTTGTTTTTTTTTTCCTAAATTGCTTTTCTTAGACATTCCCTATTTGTTGTCTTAGCTGTCCATGGTAATTAGCTATCTTAGCTGTCTTACCTGTCTCAGCTGTCCACGGTATTCTTAACAATATTCTAAGAAACCACATCAAAGCTGACTCAAATGATCTTTGCATCAATCTGTTGACTGTCCATGACTCACTTCCATAGAGTAGGACAGGCTCAGTGTAGCATTTCAGGACTACTTCTCTGATGTTCAGTGATAAAGATACATTGCTTGAAAGCTGCTCTGGCTTGGCATATTCCATTCTTGATCACAGAGGTGCATTCCTCAGCTGACATTACTTAAAGATATTTACATGTATGTACTTGCCTCTAGGTTGTTACTCATTCTTTAACATTGCATTTAGATGGCTTATTCTTTAGTGATGTAACTACCATTCTTGTTTTCTTGCTGTTTAACTCTTTCACTTCAAAACAATACTGGCAGTGTTGGTAGATCTTGCGCTCCTGTTACTGAGAGTGATATTTAGCAAAATCTCAGTAAAATAAGACAGTAGCACATCTCTAACCCAACCCATATTTTTAAATTACAGAATAATTTCCTTCCAGTTTCTTTCTATCACAATTTCTCATCAAAAATTATTCTGGCAGAGCATGGAAATTAATGCAGGAGTGAAAGAGTTAAAACAGGTTCTTTCAGCTCACTTTCCTTTACAACTATATCTAATAATTTCTGTAGGCTTTTTTCATTTTTGGCTATTAATACTGTATCATCTGCATTTTGTAGACTGTCCACATTGTAACCTCCAACTCAAACTCCTGATCTGTTTTTTTTTTTCATTTTTCACATATTTTCACTGTACAGTGAGGAAAAAAACTGGTGACAGGACACAACTACAGTCAGTATCTGGCTGTTTCCTTAATTAAGTCTTATCAGAATAAAACCTTACTTTAATGCTGTCCCTTGAGAGATTTTTAGGTAATGTGTTAAGAATGTGGCACTATGTTATATCATACAGCTTTCTGTAATCTGTAATCAGAGCCTGGCATCCCCACATGCCGTGCATTCCCATATCTGCTCTACCTTCCGTTCCAATACCCAGCTGAAGAATGCATCCGCTGATGAAGCCAGCCACACACTGGTTGTAGATAATGCGTGCTAAACCACTTCATTCAGAAATGTCCATCCCCCAATCCGATCATCCTCCTGATATGATTGTTGTCATTCAGACCAATATAGTCCTCCTTGTGCAGTCTATTCAGGGTGGCTGCTGCAATCTCCTCCTTGTCCCTACAGCTTTATGTCTATATAATGTTGTCAGGTATAAATGGTCAAACTACTAGTTAAAGGATTTCTGGTCAGTCTGCTGGAAAACTACAGTGGCTTCTTTGAAATTTTGCAAGATATTATCAATGTTAAGGTTGTTTTTAGGGCAGGAACTTACTTTGAGTGTAAAATTGATGGCACAATAAGAGGAAAATAAGTCTGACTGAACAAAGTGGTTTTATGTTATAAAAGAAGATTGGAGTTAATCAGTGAAGGGAAATGAAGTCATGGAGTTAGTAAAACTGGCAATATCCAAACAATGGGGTTATCTAAAGAAACAGCTGATTCACTGCACAAAGGAAGACAGCTGATTATTTATTTCACTTAAATGCTGTTAGTTTTATTAATTTAAAAACAATAAATACATTTTTTTTCTATTAAGATTCTATAAAACTTCCATCTTCCTTCTATATAATTTTACCTACCTTGTTCATGTATGATTTAGAAAGATCCTTGAAATAAGGAAAATTAATGGTGTTAAACTTCCAATTCTTTAAGTCTTCAGGAAAATTGTACATGTCAGAAGTTCAGGTTTCAATCAAAACAACCCACATTACATGTCTTGGTAAAATTAGCTGAAAAAACTTTCTACAAAATTTAATTTCAGCCAGAAAGCAAAAATAATCCATGGAAACAATTTTGTAAATTCTTTTCACGATGCTTTGAGCAGATGTTTGATTCTTGGATTAGGGGCTTCTTTAAATAATAATGAGCTTCAAGATGCTTGAAATAAAAACAGTGAAATGAGAAATTCAGCCAAACTTTTCCAAAGCAACACACTCTTATTATTTGTATACATTCACAAGGCCATGAGAAAGGCACAGAATACAAGATTCCCATGCAAAGCAGTGATGTATGCAAAGATACTCATCAGTGTTATTAATATAAAGTTTTAATAAGTACCTTTGTTTTAAAGTAATATATTTAACTCAGCACAATATAACTGACCTACATGAAATTTTAATTTATAATGGTATATACATTATCATAGTAATTTTTTATCAGTCCCTCTTTTTGTCATTAGTCTAATCTGTATTATTTATGTGAGTGATTTGAGTTTTTTTAAAAAAAAAACAGAAATTTTAAATGTAATGTTTTCTTTAAATTTGGTGCAGCAGAGTTATAGTTCTTGTGCAGATGCAGACATCTCAGTTTTCAGAAGTTTGGAAATTAAAAAAAAAACAAAACAAAAACCAAAAATTAAATTAAGGAATCAAACTAAAATTTCAAGCCAGAAGTCAACTTTAGTCTAAATTCGGTGCAGTAGGGTGCGAAAAACTCTAATCTAACTGGTGCATGTGCACACATCAGATGTGTATGAGAGTGGAGCAGTACTTGCAGAGACTGGATGAGGACCGTCTCATTTACCGCTTCCTGCTTCACAGGGGTCAAGGTTGCTGACTGGCCAGGTGGACCTGGTGGACCCTAAAGCAGGAGAGAATGAACATTGAATCTAAAGCTTCATGCTCACTGGAGATAATTGTAAAGAACATAATACGGTAATAACGTTCTGTTTTTTGTAGATATAAATGTGTAACAAAACAAGAAAGAGTGAGACAAGATTCAGCTGACACTATATAAATACCATAGAAAGTGGGCAAAAAAATAAGATTTCATTTGGAAGTAGGTAACAAAACAAATAAAAACAATCAGCTACAAATAAAAGTAAAGAACAAAGTAAAAATGCAAATAAACAAAAAGAAAACAAAAGTAAGGAAGCAAATGTATAAATAACATGTTAGCTCGGAATACAAATCTGAACCCAATTTAGGTCATAAATAAGATACCACCTGCCAATGAAATAAGATTCCAGTTGAGAATGCAAATAATACACCAGCTGTGAATACAAGTATAGTATATGGATAATAAGCATACACAGTCTAAACTAACAGTAGTAACTGTTAATTGAGAAATAAAGTCTCACAAATATTATTATGACTGTCACAAACAACACAGTCATACATTATTTATAACCCACATTTACCAAGACTGACACTCATGGATATATTAATAATGGATGCAAGTAGCCAGGTCTTCACACAAATGAAGGGTGGGGCTCATAATCTGTAAATCAGATGTTATCATAAACAGGACATAAAAGCATTTCACTCAGTCTCAAGGATTTTCCTGCAGCATTTTTTTTTTTTGGGTAGGCAGTTTTTTTTTTGTTGTTGTCTTTTTAAGATTTTCATAATTTTTCTTGAAGAAGAATTTGTTATGCGTTTCAGGACTGTCAAAAACTGTCATATACAGCATCTTACAGATTTCCCAGAGTCACTGTGCTGGTGCTCTAAGGCCGAGGGATTAAGGCTCCTTATGCAGAGCAGTTCATGTGGAGTATTTGGGTTTTTCAAATTTCTCTCTCAACAAAAACAAAGGCACACTTTATCATTATTCAAATTCTTTTTTTTTCCCCCCAAATAAGAAACCAGTGTTCAAGCACTGGGACACCATGACACCATACTCCATCCCTCAAGGGACTCTTGAGAGGAATTTTGTTGCAAGGTAGTGTCAAACTACCCCCATTCCTACCCCTTATCCTTATCCTATTGGTTAACAATTATGTTGTTATCCACCCCTGGCCCCCCTGAAAACAAGGGAAGTCTACTGGGGCCCCAAGAGAGAAGCACTGGACTCTCTCATTGGGCCTCCTCAGAACTTCTAATATATGTGTAATAAATGTCACTCAAGGCTGAATCTGTTTAGTGGATTATCATAAAATGATAGCATTAAAAAAAAAACACATTACAAACACAAAGAAATATAAAATATAAAAAATATTGTGAATTAATGCTCTTGATTGGAAATTATCTTATTTAATCTAACAGGGCTTCACAGTGAACCAGAAGGAAAAGATAGTGTTTGTGTTCCTGTCTTTATGTGTGTTACTTCAGAAAAAAATAGGGAATAGGTAGGATTCCAACTCTTTTTGTCTTGTTAAAACAATTTAAAATATATCAACCAGAACTAGCTAGTTCTTACCGGATCACCTCTATCACCTTTGAACCCAGGTTCACCTTGTGGTCCTCGGAAACCCTACAAAAATATGAATTAGCAAAACATGGCAATCATTTTATATTGTAGCATCTACACCACACTAACTACACTATACTATGCTATGCTACACTACACTACACTATGCTATGCTACACTACACTACACTACACTACTGCACTATGCTATGCTATACTACATTACATTACAATACACTACACTATGCTATGCTATACTACTCTACACTACTACACTACACTCACTACCACTACACTACACAACACTACACTACTACACTATGCTATGCTATACTACATTACATAACAATACAATACAATATGCTATGCTACATTACTCTACACTACTACACTACACTCACTACCAATACACTACACAACCACCACACTACACTGCACCACACTACACTACACTACACCACACTACACTATCACTACCACTACACTACATTACACCATCACTACCACTACACTACACTATTACTACACGGCACTACACTCAATCAATCAAGTGCCATGGCGCATGGCGTAGGCAATCATTTCTCTCCACAATTCCCTGTCTTTAGACTTGATATGAGATCCACCAGTGACTTTCTTCCTAGCTACACTGACAGCCCATCCAGTAACTTATCTCTCTGTCTTTCTCTGTCTCTTCTTCCCTCAATTTTTCCAGTTGCCACAATGTGTTCCAATTTCTCTCTTCACTACCACTATACAACACTACACTACACTATCACTACCACTATACAACACTACACTACACTACATTATCACTACCACTACACTACACTATCACTACACTACATGACGCTACACTACACTATACAATCACTACCGCTATACAGCACTACACTACACTACACTATCACTACACTACACTACACTATCACTACCACTATACAACACTATACTACAATACACTATCACTACCACTACACTACACCATATGACACTACACTACATTGCACTATCACTACTACTACCAGTAAATGATACTACATGACATTACACTGCACTATACTAGACTACACTATCACTATCACTATACTACACTACACTACCACTACATTACACTACACTGCATCACACTAAACTATCATAACCACTACATGACACTATCACTAAACTACACTACACTATCACCACACTACACTATGACTACCACTATACAATACTACACTACACTATCACTACCACTATACAACACTACACTACACTATCACTAACTCTATACAATACTACACTACACTATCACTATACAACACTACACTACACTACCTCTATACAATACTACACTACACTATCACTACCACTATACAACACTACACTACACTATCACTACCTCTATACAATACTATACTACACTATCACTACCATTATACAACACTACACTCACACTATACAACACTACACTACACTACATTATCACTACCACTATACTACACTATCACTACACTACATGACACTACACTACATTATCACTATCATTATACAGCACTACACTATACTATCACTACACTACACCACACTATCACTACCACTATACAGCACTCCACTACCATACTCTATCACTACCACTACACTACACTATCACTACACTATATGACACTATGCTACACTATCAGTGCCACTATTTAACACTGCACTACACTATAATTACCACTTACAATACACTATCACTATACTACATTACCATTACACTACATTACCACTACCACTACATTACATGACACTACACCACACCACATTACCATACTATTACCACTGCTACTAAACTACATGACACACCACACTATATTACCACTACCACTTACATTACCACTATACTATACTACACCACCACTACACTATACTACATTATCACTACCACTACACCACACTACACTACACTGCTCATATATGTTATGAGGATGAATAGACAAAAACAGAAAGAGCAGAGAAAACGAAATGGCTAACCATATATCATAGACAAGGTCTTACCTGAACACCTGGTAATCCTTGTAGACCTGCGGGACCGATATTTCCATGTGCTCCCTATAGAAAACAGAAAAACCTCATGGGCAGTGTTAGATAAATGACATGTGGAGCAACTTTACATTAGGCAGCTTTATTTTCATACGCTAACATATATCATTTGAACATATAGGTTCATTTAACACTTTGGCCATATTTTATTTTCACTGTTTTTAATATGAACTATTTTAAAGCTAAAAACTCACGGGCTCTCCTTTGTCTCCAATCTCTCCTTTCCTCCCTTTTTCTCCGGGCTGTCCCTGGAAAAAAGAAAAACTTTCTTATTTATACTGAACTACTTGATCAAATGATGAATATCAGTTAAGATATTATGGGAAATTATTCTTACATCCTTCCCCGTGCCTTTAAACATCACATAGGGCTCGCATAGTTGTTTGCCAAGTTACCCTGTCCTGGTGAGCTTTCAACTTCATCAAGGGATGTTATGCCCACTAAACTGGCTTCTCTTAACAATGTCTTCTTTAGTTTCATGTGGTCAACCTCTTTTTCTTCGGCCTGTTGTGCTCCACTTGATAGCTTGCTTTGGTATTCTCTGATTGTTTCTTCTCATCACATGACCGACATAAGTCCATCTTCTTTTTCTTATCACCCATGAGACAGGTTGTTGTTTGCTCATCTGTCTTATCTTTGCGTTGTTCTTGAATTTGTTCCACTTTATACCAAGTATTTTTCTTAGGCATTTGTTTTCAAAAGAGTCTAATTTCTTGTCTATTTATTTAGTTGATTTCCAGCTTTCACATGCCTAAATGAAGGTGGATATCACATTTGAATTGAATAATCTTAACTTGTTTTTGGTACTTATAACTTGTGAATTCCATATGTTCTCAAGATTTTTGAAGAACAATGCTGCTTTTGCAATTCTAATTCTAACTTCCTTCCTGGTGTCACCATCCTGGTCTATGTAGCTGCCAAGGTGTGCAAATTGGTTTACTTCATCAACAACTGTTCCTTCCACGTATATTTTTCCTTCGTGATTAATGAGAAGTTTCATTATTTTTGTTTTGTCTTTGTTAATTTCAGACCTATTTGCTAGCCATGGAAGACAGGGAATCTCTTTTTTTCCCGCATCGATTTCACATTGTCACTGATAAGAGTTATGTCATCTGCAAAATCAGATCTTCTATTTGGGTCCCATGTACCCAATCATAGCGGGTTTTACCTGTGCACCATCTTTTCATTATAAAGCCTATGGCAATTCCAAAAAGCAAGGGAGATAATATATATCCTTGTTTCACGCCTGTTTCAGTCTGAGACCATTCGCTCATTCCTTCTTCTGTCTTGACTGCACAAACATATCCGTTGAGATACCTCTAATGACGTTGACAGTTTTAGATGGTATTCCATACAGTCTTAAAATTCTCCACAATGAATCTCTGTGTATGCTATCAAATGCTTTTTTAAAGTCCATGAAGTTCAGGATTTATGGGAAATTTACATATAAATTTTTATATGAAATTAAACTTTGATTCTCGAATGTTCATTCAAAACTTTTTGTTTTACCTTAGACACAGAGACCAGTGAATATTTACTTCGTGATTGCTTTCCACGTAATTTTTGTTTGTGTATTCTCTACGCAATTTACTACCAACTTCAAAGACACGACAAACTTGTTTGCCCCAGAGAGAGCATCAATTTTCTGTCCACTGTATGTCCGCGGATAATACGTGAGCTATAGTCATTTTCCTCACCGCCAACTCCTTGTGCATTATTCTCGTTTGCTTGCTATATAAATTAGGCTTATGAGTAAAATATAAAGATCAGTTTGACCCACTGTCTTTCGGTGAAGAAAAACTGAGAAAAACATTTACACAGAAACACACCGTAGGAAAGTAGGAAATAATATTTAAACATCTGACTTAACAGAAAACGTCAGCTTTTCCACGGTTTTAACCAGAACTACTGGGGGTGGGGGTGGGGATATTTTTAGTGCCAGCCATTGCTAAGGCAACTGTGGATCAAAATACTGAAAATGAGTTAACTTGCTTTTAATACTTTGATATGTCTTGCATCATATAATAACGCTGTTTTTGTGTACAACTCGTGATCTTAAATAAAAACAGAGCATTTGATGGAAGTATTTTCAACGAATTTTTCCCTAAAATCAGAATATTGCTCCCTGTTGTAGCCTTTACACGGCCATTAGTTTTATCTTCCACCCCTAGAAAAGTGATGTCATCGGAAGTAAAACATTCCGAATTTTCCTTAACATTCATTGAGATCAACCAGTAAAAGCCTACGATTTAATGTTAACAGTAGCTATCCAAGTTGAAACTGTAAACACAAAATGCGTGGAATTCCCTTTTCCGCGAGTAAGCTCAAAAAGTGGTGACGTCAGAAACCAAACGACATCCAAGACCCTGCCCCACCCATTCGCTAGTACTGCTGTAACAGGACTAGCCTGGCTAAAGGGGCAGAGATCGTCAAAGTCCCAATGGTGGCGGAGTCTGCTAAAGAAGTACTGCACATCCTCTACTTTTTAGCTGCACACAAGGATTGAAGAAATAGCTGCTATGATCTCTTCGCAAGTGGACACGAAGCCGTGCCTCAACATTTCCATCGTATCACCTGCAAAGAGCACCAGTTCCTAGATCCAGGGAGATTTAAGAAGAAGAACAACAACAAAAGAACACATTATTTCCCGTAATTTGATTGCTTATCTCTGGTAAGATTCCACCATTATCGCAGAAAGTCTGAACTATTCCGGTGGGAGACAAGAATGCAGAAGAGAAAAGATAATTCAGAAATGCAATGGAAGATCAGCATACAGAATCTGAAGGTGCACCATCATATAGAGGAGGACAGTTCTGGAGGATTAATGATGTCTTTGCTTGTAAAATTAAACGATAACTGACATTTTTTTCTCCTAATTTTGTCACATTCACATTACAGTTTTCTGTAATGAAGTAGATGAAGGTGTGTGGTTCAGTTTTACAAAAAAGATAGAAAGAGTGGGGACAATTTGACAGAAACAAGAATGGCAGAAAGTAAGATGAAAAAAAAAACATGTGAAAACATACAACAATCCAATATTTCGCCAAAAACCTTCTTCAAGGATCACATATAACACAACAGAGAAAAACGCGACAAGCAGATGAAAAATTAAAGTTTTTTTTTAAAATCTCCTCCTTTGTAAGAAAGACGGGGCACAAAATGTGCACAGATGGGCGTAGGAAAGCACAAAGTGCGTAGGAAAGCACAAAGTGCGTAGGAAAGCACAAAGTGGAAACAAGCGATTAGCTGAGAAATGGGGTAAAGGGAGGAAGACAAAGGGTAGAAGAAGACAAAAGGTTGGTAAAGAACATGGCGTTATGCCCTAGATGGCTCTAACTTTCTCCCATCAGAACACTATGGCCTAAACAAAAGCCGACCAGATGGAGCAGACAATAAAAGTGAGAAAACAAATATTAAATATGGGAACTGGGTGGGGGAAGGGGAGAAGGGGAATGAAGGAAGGTCCAAAGTGAAAACAAAAAACCGAGAGGTTTTTTCCCCCGCTCGATTAGGAAGTTATCAAAATCTCCTAGCAACCAGAGAAGGATACAAAGGGCTGGGAACTGATGCCAGGTGTTCCTCCCACCCAATATCAAATTTTTATTCCAGCTAAAGTGACTTTGCCTCATTATAAACTCATCTCTGGCAAGACCAAAAAAACTCTGTTCATGGAGCTAAACTCTAATTTAAAACTCATTCTGAAAGTACCACACTGTGGAATATGTGTAGATGAAGGAACATGGTGAAGTTTTACCAAGGCTGGGAAGAAAAATGGAGAAAAGGCAACCAACAAGTGCAAGCTCTCTTCAGTCTCAGCTCAGAGCAAGTACTAGGAGCGATATATGTACATAGCAGATTTATCTACCACCACCACCACCACCACCACCACTACCACCACCACCACCACTACCACCACCACCACCACTACCACCACCACTACCACTACCACCACCACTACCACCACCACTACCACTACTACCACCACCACTACCACTACCCCAACCACTACGACCACTACCACTACCACCATCACTGGTACCACCATCACTGCTACTACCATCACTGCTACCACCACCACCACTACCACTACTACCACCACTACCACTAATACCACTACCACCACCACTACCACTACCACTACTACCACCACTGCTACCACCACCACCACTACCACTACTACCACCACTACCACTAATACCACTACCACCACCACTACCACTACCACTAATACCACTACCACTACTACCACCACCACTACCACTACCACTACTATCACTACTACCACCACCACTACCACTACCACCACTACCACTACCACCACTACCACACCACCACCACCTTCAAGCATTCATTAAATAATGTAACCAGTCACAAACATCAGAAAAAAAAATCTGTTGACAGACTCCACTTTTATCTGCTTATTTAAAATATAAACACATAAAGTGCTGCTGTTTGTGTTTCATGCTGTCCATGATGGGTGTGTTCTGGTGAAAACTTTGCTTTTCCTAGATCTTTTTTTAACCTTTTCTCCAGTTTACACCTGAAGATGTTCATTAAAAAGGAAATAAAACTGGAAGAAAATTATAATTTAACAATAACAAACTGTGGTACCACATAACACAGCACAATGATAGCAGTAACAACCTACCGCAGCCCCGTTCTTGCCAGGTTTGCCCACAATTCCAGGTTCTCCTCTGTCGCCCTGACAAGCAGACGAAAGAAAAACTGCATTAACTGGCAAGTCCTCAGATATAAGATGCTGTATAAGAATTATACATGTTACAAAAATATAGTACAACATGGTACTGAGGTAGATAATGAGAGAGTTTAAGAGAAAAGAAGAGAGAAATAAAACGGATAGAGACATAAGACACCAGTGAAAGCACAAAATCAAACATTCATTAAAAAAACAATTGCCGATCCAGAATAACATACTTTGGTATAACAGTCATAATACCAGTAATGTACGAATACTGCAAGCATGAAAGTGCACCACCACCATTACATTCCGGTCAGTAAAGTTGTAAAGATATGTATTTAGCACATTAAGTTATTGAAAAACTGCTGCTTTTATTATCCTTTCTACATCATTTCTTACCTTTCCACCAGGTAAGCCTCTATTCCCTGGCTCTCCTTTTGTACCCTGAAAGACAAATAAAGACACTTAAATAATATTTTACCAACAACACTCAATATTTTGCTAATTCTAGCAAGTTTTATGTCATATTCAGTGGTCTGTGTCCTCATCTCTTATGGTAGGGTCAGTGATTCATGTTCACCTGAAGGTGACCTTGTTGCCTAGCTGTATAAATGATGACCCAGTCTCTTCTGGGAGTGGTAGAAGGAAGACAGCCAGGCATGCTGCTGACCACATGATCCTGTCATGAGCCAACAGGTTAAGGAAAATCTGGGCTCTAAAAACCAAATCTCTAGGTGCCTATGTTTGATGACAGGGCTATGCTTCCTTAGGGTGTTATTATAAAAGTAAATTTCTGACCTGGTGTTAAAGTAAATTTTTTTTTTAGAAATATATGCAAAATTCTGACAATGAAAATAATGTTGTCATTTATACATAGTGTAATGATTATTTTATAGATGAAGTTTACCTTAAGGCCAGCAACACCAGGCAGTCCTGGAGGTCCAATAGGCCCAGGTGGTCCCTAAAACAAAAAGAAAACAGTCAATGAAACCACCAATGAGACTATTTTAAGAAGGTATGAACAGCTTGATTCATTAACAGAGCACGCAGTTCCATTAATTTAAACAAAGATATCCGTACCTTTCAAAATAGTCTATTTATTTATTATTACAGTATTACTGCAGTGGCTTTGTGTATAGTTTAATAGTTTTATATACTTACACACAAAAACTTGTTTGTATGTTAACTAGTACTATAATTGAAAGCAGGTTTCTATTTAAAAAAAATAAATATAAAAAACTCTCCAAAAAATACACGAAAATATTTATAGAAATATGTATGGCAGGCAATGAGGAGGAACATGTAGGAGAGAAGAATTATTTGCCCCTGCTGTATTCTAAAACAGGATTTTGTCATGCCTTTCATAATGTATAATGTTACAAAGATAACATTATATTTTTGCTTCCTTTCCTGCACTGGTGGTGTGCTACTGGGTTTCTGATTCAGTCTTTAAGTTGTGTGTTACTAGTTTTCTGATCCACTTTTTAAAATAATGCATTACCACAGTTATGATATAATCTTTAAAATGATGTAATACTAGGTTCCTGATCCAATCTTTAAAATGATGCAATGCTTGGTTCCTGATCCAATCTTTAAAGTGATGTAATACTAGGTTCCTGATCCAATCTTTAAAGTGATGTAATACTAGGTTCCTGATCCAATCTTTAAAGTGATGTAATACTAGGTTCCTGATCCAATCTTTAAAGTGATGTAATACTAATTTTCTGATCCAGTCTTTAAAGTGATGTAATACTAATCTTCTGATCCAGTCTTTAAAGAGATGTAATACTAGTCTTCTGATCCAGTCTTTAAAGTAATTTTTTTTTTAGAAATATATGCAAAATTCTGACAATGAAAATAATGTTGTCATTTATACATAGAGTAATGATTATTTTATAGATGAAGTTTACCTTAAGGCCAGCAACACCAGGCAGTCCTGGAGGTCCAATAGGCCCAGGTGGTCCCTAAAACAAAAAGAAATGAGTAAGATTAAAAGTACAACCAATGAAACCACCAATGAGACTATTTTAAGAAGGTATGAACAGCTTGATTCATTAACAGAGCACGCAGTTCCATTAATTTAAACAAAGATATCCCTACCTTTCAAAATAGTCTATTTATTTATTATTACAGTATTACTGCAGTGGCTTTGTGTATAGTTTGATAGTTTTATATACTTATACACAAAAACTTGTTTGTATGTTAACTAGTACTATAACTGAAAGCAGGTTTCTATTTAAAAAAAATAAATATAAAAAACTCTCCAAAAAATACAGGAAAATATTTATAGAAATATGTATGGCAGGCGATGAGGAGGAACATGTAGGAGAGAAGAATTATTTGCCCCTGCTGTATTCTAAAACAGGATTTTATCATGCCTTTCATAATGTATAATGTTACAAAGATAACATTATATTTTTGCTTCCTTTCCTGCACTGGTGGTGTGTTACTAGTTTTCTGATCCACTTTTTAAAATAATGCAATACCACAGTTATAATCTTTAAAATGATGTAATACTAGGTTCCTGATCCAATCTTTAAAATGATGCAATGCTTGGTTCCTGATCCAATCTTTAAAGTGATGTAATACTAGGTTCCTGATCCAATCTTTAAAGTGATGTAATACTAGGTTCCTGATCCAATCTTTAAAGTGATGTAATACTAGGTTCCTGATCCAATCTTTAAAGTGATGTAATACTAATTTTCTGATCCAGTCTTTAAAGTGATGTAATACTAATCTTCTGATCCAGTCTTTAAAGAGATGTAATACTAGTCTTCTGATCCAGTCTTTAAAGTGATGTAATACTAATCTTCTGATCCAGTCTTTAAAGTGGTGTAATACTAGGCTCCTAATTCAGTCTTTAAAGTGATGTAATACTAATCTCCTGATCCAGTCTTTAAAGTGGTGTAATCTCTCTCTCTGAACCTTAAGTGCCCAGGGCACATGGGGCTTCCGCAAGGGTTTTCCACAAATGCCTGTCTTTCGCCTTTTTTTCTGCTCTTGCCCAGGTGAGCCCTCTATTGCTCAACATCCTTTCTGTTGTTCTTCTCCATGTCTCTTTTGGTCTACCCTTACTTCTGCTCCCCTGTGGTGTCCATCTTAGTGCTATTTTTGGTAGTGAGTTGTCTGTCATTCGGAGCACATGTCCCAACCATCGCCAGCGTCTTTCTTCAATAATTGTTGTCAGTGGTTTCATCTGCATTTCTGCCAATAAAATGTTATTTCTTATGGTGTTTGGCCAAAATATTTTTTTAATTCTACGTAAACATTTAGTCTGGAAAGAATTCAACTTGTTTTCTATGGTTTTGGTGATTTTCAAAGTGGTGTAATACTAGGCTCCTAATTCAGTCTTTAAAGTGATGTAATACTAATATTCTGATCCAGTCTTCAAAGTGGTGTAATACTAGGCTCCTAACTCAGTCTTTAAAGTGATGCAATACTAGGCTCCTAATTCAGTCTTTAAAGTGATGTAATACTAGTCTCCTAATTCAGTCTTTAAAGTGGTGTAATACTAGGCTCCTAATTCAGTCTTTAAAGTGATGTAATACTAGTCTTCTGATCCAGTCTTTAAAGTGATGTAATACTAGTCTCCTAACTCAGTCTTTAAAGAGATGTAATACTAGTCTTCTGATCCAGTCTTTAAAGTGATGTAATACTAATCTTCTGATCCAGTCTTTAAAGTGGTGTAATACTAGGCTCCTAATTCAGTCTTTAAAGTGATGTAATACTAATCTCTGATCCAGTCTTTAAAGTGGTGTAATCTCTCTCTCTGAACCTTAAGTGCCCAGGGCACATGGGGCTTCCGCAAGGGTTTTCCACAAATGCCTGTCTTTCGCCTTTTTTTCTGCTCTTGCCCAGGTGAGCCCTCTATTGCTCAACATCCTTTCTGTTGTTCTTCTCCATGTCTCTTTTGGTCTACCCTTACTTCTGCTCCCCTGTGGTGTCCATCTTAGTGCTATTTTTGGTAGTGAGTTGTCTGTCATTCGGAGCACATGTCCCAACCATCGCCAGCGTCTTTCTTCAATAATTGTTGTCAGTGGTTTCATCTGCATTTCTGCCAATAAAATGTTATTTCTTATGGTGTTTGGCCAAAATATTTTTTTAATTCTACGTAAACATTTAGTCTGGAAAGAATTCAACTTGTTTTCTATGGTTTTGGTGATTTTCAAAGTGGTGTAATACTAGGCTCCTAATTCAGTCTTTAAAGTGATGTAATACTAATATTCTGATCCAGTCTTCAAAGTGGTGTAATACTAGGCTCCTAACTCAGTCTTTAAAGTGATGCAATACTAGGCTCCTAATTCAGTCTTTAAAGTGATGTAATACTAGTCTCCTAATTCAGTCTTTAAAGTGGTGTAATACTAGGCTCCTAATTCAGTCTTTAAAGTGATGTAATACTAGTCTTCTGATCCAGTCTTTAAAGTGATGTAATACTAGTCTCCTAACTCAGTCTTTAAAGTGATGTAATACTAGGCTCCTAATTCAGTCTTTAAAGTGATGTAATACTAGTCTTCTGATCCAGTCTTCAAAGTGGTGTAATACTAGGCTCCTAATTCAGTCTTTAAAGTGATGTAATACTAGTCTTCTGATCCAGTCTTTAAAGTGATGTAATACTAGTCTCCTATCTCAGTCTTTAAAGTGATGTAATACTAGTCTTCTGATCAAATCTTTAAAGTGATGCAATACTAGGTTCCTGTTATTCTTTAAAGTGATGTAATACTAGACTCCTGTTCTAATATTTAAAGTGATGCAATACTCTCTCTCTCCTGTTCTAATATTTAAAGTGATGCAATACTCTCTCTCTCTCTCTCTCTCTCTCTCTCTGAAACTTAAGTGATCAAGGCAGATGGGACTTCCGCAAGGGTTTTACACAAACACCTGTCCTTTGCTTTTTTTTTCCACTCTTGCCCAAGTCAGCCCTCAAGTGCTCAACATCCTTTCTGTTGTTCTTCTCCATGTCTCCTTTTGGTCTACCCTTATTTCTGTTCCCTTGTGGTGTCCATCTTAGTGCTATTTTTGGTAGTGAGTCGTCAGTCATCCGGAGCACATGTCCCAGCCATCGCCAGAGTCTTTCCTCAATAATTGCTACAATACTATGCCACTAAATTTGCCTTCTGTGTGATCCTTTTTTTTTAGACTCACTCATCTATTTGTGTGATAATCGATGTTTTTCCTCTTGCGATATATTCAGTTACCTTATTTAATGAGATTTTATAAGTTCTTCCGTACATCACTATCATCATCATCATCATCACTGCCTTTCACTCCCATGAGAGCATAGGCCACAGAGAACGGGTCTCCAGTCATCCCTGTTCTTGGAATTATTCTCTGCTTCCTTCCATGTTCATCCCTTGTCTCTGAGCACTGTCATAATTTCACCTCTCCAAGTAAGTCTAGGTCTTCCTCGTTTTCTATTTCCTTGAGGATTCCATGTAAGTGGCTGTGTTGCTACGCTGGTATCAGGTTTCCTCAGTGTCCGGGCAACCCACCTCCATTTTCTAGACATGATTTGTAGGTTCACAGGTTCTTGTCCTGCTCTTTCCCAGACCTCCTCATTCCTGATCTTGTTTATAATTGAATATAATTTTTTAAAAATTATTAAAGAATGAAAGACTGCAACAATCACACACAGAACAACTGTCTGTCTTACAAATGAGAGAAACCTGCATGTCTGTCAGACATCTTAATATACATGACAAGAATAAAGTGAATGTAAAGATTATAATAAATATTTAAATATTTGTTTCCTTAAAAACTAAGTCATCCAGAGATACCAATATGGGTTGCTGAGGATGTGCTGCAAAACTGGTAAAAACCTCAGTAAAACCAGATGATGTATCATGACTGGTTAGCCAAATTAAAAGAGTAACAAATCTCCTCTCTAATATGGACTTATTGCTCAGGCAGTATCAAAGGCAGACCAACTGGCAAACAAAGCAACAACCCTGGGCAACCTACAAATGGACAAAGCAGACATTATAACAGCCACCCTATCAAAATTACAGGAAGATGAACAAAAAGAATGTTTAATGCAGAACCTATCACCAAAGACTGTGTGAAAGGGGAATGATGAAGAGTTGTGGCAGACATTCAGAACTTTGAGGAAAAGATCAAGCTGTATTCATTCAATATGCCATTGGTACCATCACCCAACACACGCTACAAACAGCACTGAGGTTAAAGGCTAAGCACATGTGGGAGTGTCCTGAGTTCAAGAAGGCCCATCTCTAGGCCAGCAGCAGAGCACAACTGTTCTTCAAGTTCATTTCCTTTATAAACTGACTAGATTTTTATAGAGATAAACTGTTACAACAACTTTATCACTCCAAAGAGCCAGCTCTTTCTAGGACTGTATAAATTATGTCTACGGTACAGAGAACTCTGACAGGCTCAAAGCAATGAAATAATTGATGAATAATTAAGTTAAAGTCATTTTCTTCAGAGTTAATCTTAATAACTTACAGGAACCATCTGGTCTATTTTGTTTTCATCGCCAATTCGACCAGGAATGCCCTTTGAACATAAAAAAAAGATACGTAATGAACAAATCTAATTGATTAACGCAATAGCAACATACATCTTCTTATGTTCTCTTTACCAGCCAAATTAATGCAAGGAAATATGCCAGTGGTTTTCATATTTTCTAAGCCTGATCTTTCTAACATAAAGGCCATGCACTGTGTCTCTTTTGTAGCAACTTGCCTTCTGCCATTGCTGTCTCTGTATGAAACTGGTAATATGGAGACAGTAGTGGCAGAACACCCTGATGATAGTTTTATCTTAAAAGTGAAATGCTTTTTATTGCAGATTTCTACCTTCAGTCTCTCTGGACAAAAAAAAAAAAAATCACACATAAAAAAGAACAAGAGATGGTATCTTAACAGAAAAGGCAACTGTATTCTCTACATTTTTTACAAATAATAAATATATTTTTTTGCCTTTATTGGGCACACTGCACATAAAATAACATCTGTCAGAGAGAAATAATTTTCCTTTCCAATATATAAATTACTAATAATTTGAAAAATAGATGGTAAACTAGATCTGTCTAGAGGATTCTTTCACAGAAAAATTCTTCAGACTTCTACACTGGCAACACATTAGTATTAGGTAACGAACAACACATTATTTTCAGGCTGTTTCTTTTAAATGCCATTATACAAGCATATACACTGCACACTGTAAGTTTTCATTTTTATAATGAAAAAAGCAGCATTTTGTCTGTGGTGTACCCATAAAAAAAAAAAACACCCACTCAGAACAGGAAAGAAATAACCACCCAACATCTTCATAATGTAATCTATGCCATGTAGAATGTACAGTTTCTTTATGGTCTTTAAACAGTTCTTATCAGTTTCCTGACCAAAATTATAATCCTCAAGTTTAATGAAAAGTTACCAATGAGAAGGAATGGACAAATTTTATCTTAAATTAAACCATTTCAAATTGTTGAGACCTTTTAAGTCTGTTGTCAATACCAAGTGATTTCATCAACTTTTATGCATGAAAAATATCATTTCCCCTTTCACCCAACCCAACCCACTAATGAAATACTACATTATATAATACAGAAATTTTACAGAGATAAATGTAATATTATTATTATGACTTATTCCCTTCAGTCATTCCTCCAGAAAGAAAATGTACTAAACATGTTGTAACTTTACCATTGTAGCATTTCTTTAACATATTTAACGTTATTTATCTTATCTTATCTTATCTTATATCCTTCCCGTGCCGTTAGACGTCACATAGGGCTCGCAAAGTAGTTCGCCAATTTTTCCTGTCTTCGGCGAGTCTTTCAACCTCAACAAAGGATTTTATGCCTGTTAACTTGGCCTCTCTTAATAATGTCCTCTTCAGAGTTTCACGCGGTCTGCCCCTTTTTCTTCGGCTTGTTGTGTTCCACTTGATAGCTTATTATAAATAAACGTTATTTATGCCAAATTATATTTGTTTTAAAAGAAATTTGTAAAACCAAAAGTATACAGTAACATAAAACATAAAAAAAAAAGATAACACTAACAGTCACTACTTACCGCTGGCCCAGGTGGGCCAGGCGGGCCAGGTGTGCCAGGTGAACCAGGTCTTCCATCAGAACCCTAAAATACAGTATGAAATTTTACTACAGAAAAAATGTCTAGTTCTTGTAGCAGAATTGTGTATAATTCTCTTTACATTTTAACAATTCTGGCCTACACCTGAGAGAGAGACAGTTGTCAGTAATGTCAAAAAATTAGAGAAAAAGAAAATCATCCTTATCATTCAAACAGCTTTACAATTACTGTTGTCAGATTCATTTTTCATATTACTGTAGACACCATTATAATACATAATATTATGAACATCACAACATTTATGACCATGAATAATACTAGAAAATATACACTAAAAAATCATCACAAGACTGGTGTAAAGCATAAAAAAAAAACCTTCATGAAAATAATAATAATAATAATAATATCTAATAAAAAGCATAATAATGATAATATCTAATAAAAAGAACTATGATAGCTATAAATAACTATATAGTCTGTGAGAGTAACAAAAGATAAATCTTTTTACTTACAGTGACTCCCCTTGGACCTGGCAGACCTGGACTTCCTCTGTCACCTTTTGCTCCCTTATGGATGAAAAGAAGAAACTTTCATTCAACTACTGACATAAATTCTGCATTTCATTTCATCCACAAAGTGCACTTTATCCACTGTGTATGAGACCTATGCATTTAATTTCAATTTCAAGTTTCAGGAAAACTAAGATCTTTCACAAAATGAGACCTTTTTTATTATGTCTAGTTGCAGTCAATAGTTTTTCTGTTAGAAAGACAGAAGTGCTACATTTATTCAGTATTATGATATGGATGTGTTTGAAAGAAAGAAGAAACGGCAACAGATATACATATGGAATATTTATCAAATGTTATATACATTTATCCTTTCTCAGAGTAGCAACAGTTTTTAATCTCCAAACAAATAACACAACTGCTAAAAATGAGAGCTGTCAAAATCTTTGTGTATTCTTCACTTCTCCATGATTTACAAGAAAATGGAAATGAATACTGAAGCCCTTGAAAGTAGATACATAGTCAATAAGTTAGTCATTTGCACATCCCTTGCGGAACTTTGCCTCTCTAACAGCACTTAGGCCTCTTGGTTGTAAGCAAGATGCACTGCTGCTGATGCATACATTTGCAGATCATCAACAATGTCTTGCAGCCATCTTCACCTTGGTCTTCTTCTCTTTCTTTTTCCTATTATGCACCCTTCCAAGACGGTCTTCTATAAATTCTCATGATGTATCCTCTTATATATATCTTATATCCTTCCCGTGCCATCAAACGTCACATAGGGCTCGCAAAGTAGTTCGCCAATTTTTCCTGTCTTTGGCGAGTCTTTCAACCTCATCAAAAGATTTTATGCCTGTTAATTTGGCCTCTCTTAATAATGTCCTCTTCAGAGTTTCACGCGCTCTGCCTCTTTTTCTTTGGCCTGTTGTGTTCCACTTGATAGCTTGTTTTGGGATTCTCTGATCATTTCTTCTCATCAAGTGACCAATATATGTCCATCTCCTTTTCCTGATCACCCATGAGACTGGTTGTTGTTCAGTCATCTGTCTTATCTCTGCATTGTTCTTGAATTCATTCCACTGGATGCTGAGTATTTTCCTTAGGCGTTTGATTTCAAAAGAGTCTAATTTACTGTCTATTTTTTTAGTTGTTTTCCAGCTTTCGCATGCATAAATGAGGGTGGATATCACATTTGAATTGAATAGTCTTAACTTGGTTTTTGTGCTTATAACTTTTGAATTCCATATGTTCTCAAGGTTCTTGAAGATTGATGCTGCTTTTGCAATTCTGATCCTAACTTCCTTTCTAGTGTCACCATCCTGGTCTATGTAGCTGCCAAGGTATGCAAATTGATTGACTTTTTCAATATATGTCCCTTCTTTGTGTATTTTTCCATTTTGCTTGAGAGGAATTTTCATTATTTTTGTTTTGTCCTTGTTAATTTCAAGTCCTATTTGCTAGCCAGTGAAGACAGGCTATCTGTTTTTTCTTGCATGGAATTCACATTATTACTAATAAGAGTTATGTCATCAGCAAAATCAAGATCTTCTAGTTGGGTCCCATGTACCCAGTCAATACCTGTGTTACCTGTGCAGCATTTTTTCATTATGAAGTCTATTGTAATCCCAAAAAGTAAAGGAGACAGTATACATCCTTGTTTCACGCCTGTTTCAATCTGGAACCATTCACTCATCCCTTCTTCTGTCTTGACTGTACAAACATATCCATTGTATAAGTCCTTAATGATGTTGACAATTTTAGATGGTATTTCATATAAACATAAAATTCTCCATAATGAATCTCTGTGTATGCTGTCAAATGCCTTTTTAAAATCTATGAAGTTCAGTATTAATGGTTTCTGCTTTTCAATATGTTCTTCAAGTATTATTCTGAGAGTAAAGATCTGGTCGAGATAGCTTCTCCCTTTTCGAAATCCTGCTTGTTCTTCTCTCATTGCAGTATCCACTATATCTTTGAGTCTATTCAAAATGACCTTGCAAAATACTTTTGACACAACTGATATTAATGTTACTCCTCTCCAATTGTTACAGTCACTAAGGTTGCCCTTTTTTGGTATTTTAACAATGATTCCTTTCTTCCAATTAGAAGGGACCTTTTCTTCTTTCCAAATCTTGTTAAACATTCTCTGTAGTTGTCTCATGTTGTCACTATTGATAGCTTTTAGCATTTTGGATGTTATTTCATCTTCACCTGCAGCTTTGTTGTTAGCCATTAAATTCACTGCTGTTTCAATTTCATGCAATTTAATTTCATCTAGGTTGACATTTAGTTGTGGGGCTGGTAAGTCAGTTTCAAGGTTTAACAATTCTTTTGGGTGTGGTCGATTAAGTATTTCTTGGAAGTGTTCAGCCCATCTTTGCTTTTGGTCTTTATTTGATGTTAATAGTGTTCCAGTTTTGCTAAGGACTGGTCTTTCTTTAGGTGTAATAGTACCTGTTAGCCTCTTTTGTATGTTATATAAAGTTTTGCTGTCTTCTGTTTTTGCTGATTTTTCTGCCTCTTTCACCATATTGTCTATGTATTCTCTTTTATCCCTTCTAGCTGAACTTTTTACTTTCTTGTCTATTTCTTTGTATGTTGCTTTCGCCACATCTTTTCCAAGATCTGTTTTTGCATTCAACATGTCTAATTTGACTGCTCGTCTTTCATGTATATATTCCATGTTTTATCTGATATCCATGCTTTTCTATTTGGTTTTGTCCAGTCCAGCGCTTACTTTTGCTGCTGTGATTATGGCTGTGCTGTAAGAATTCCATAACTCATCTATACCTATCTCCTCAACTTCACTCAGTGTTTTGGAATGATTGGCAAGTTCCTGATTGAAATTAATGTTAGTATTTTCTTCTTGTAGGCTGTGGCTGTTTATCTTTCTGTGTACTGATTTCTTGTGTTGGCTTTTCAATTTTAGTTTTATTTTCCCTATGCACAGGTTGTGATCACTGTTGACATATGCACCCCTTTAAGCCCTTACATCTATGAGAGATGTTCTGTATTGCTTTCTAATACAAAAATGATCTATCTGGTTTCTAGTTCTATCATCTGGAGATATCCACGTTGTTTTATGTATCTCTTTGCGTGGGAATATTGTGCCTCCAATGACCATGCCCTCTGTTAGACATATTTCAATTAATCTTTCTCCATTCTGATTAACCATGTCAATTCCTTCTTTCCCCATCACTTTTTCAACGTCGGTATTATCCTTCCCTACCTTAGCATTGAAGTCCCCCATAGCAATTAGGACGTCATGTTTAGGGACTTTGTTGATGATTTGTTGTAGTTGGTGATAGAAGTTGTCTTTCACATCATCATCTGCATCATTCGTGGGTGCATAACGCTGTATTATTGTCATTCTTCCGTGTCGTAGGTTGTATTGTGCTCTTATTATACGACTGTTCATCGGTTCCCATTCTACAAGGCTCTTTGCAGCTACATTTGACATAATAATGCCCACCCCATCCCGGATTTTACCATCATTTCTGCCTGAATGTATTATTAACTTACCATTTTCCACCGATCTTTTACCTGCTTCTGGCCATCGCATTTCGCTGATGCCCAGTATGTCTAGATGGTATCTCTCCAATTCTTTGATGACCTATAAATTCTCATGATGTATAATGTGTCCAAAATATTTAAGTTTTCTCTGCTTAATCCACTTGACTAGCCAGCCTCTTCAATATTAAGTTCTTGTAGTATGGATATATTTGTTCTTTTCTGAGTGTCCATGATATTTGAAGAACTCTTCTGTAGATTTACATTCAAAGGCATTTTTGTGTTTCTCAGCTATTTTGTTAAGTGTCAAGGTCTCACAGGCATATATTGCTATGGGAAAGATGCATGCCCTTAAAAATCTTATTTTTGTAGTTCTGTCTGTTCCTCTCCACAGATTCTTTAGTTGTTTTACTTTTTGAAGAGTGATAGAGCATTGAAAAGACAACATAAAAAGATGCAAAGGAACCAGCTTGGTCAGGTGCACCATAAGAGCATGGGACAAAGCAAGCAGGAGATATTGCTGTCAACCTACCATGTGGAGATGATACAAGATAGAAAAACATAAAAAAATATGTTTGCATGATATATGTATTGGGGGTGGGGGACGAAATTATATCCACCTCTCTCTCTCTCTGTGTCTCTCTCTGTGTGCATGTGTGTGCGTGTGTGTGTGTTTTTTTTAGAATATATAAAAAGAAAAAAATGTAAAATATTCTAATATTTTGTTATCAAAGCTTTCCTGCAGCACCTTTGTTTATATGTATATATTTAGCTTTGTACATTTATAAAAAAAATTATGTGTATGTGTCTGAGTGTGACAACTAACATAAATGAACTTTATTTTCAAAGAATGAAGAACTGTAACACAAGCCCATCTTTCTGCTCTTCATCTCTCAGCTTTCACTCTGTTATAATCATTCAACACCTGTTACAGAGAGCTAGATGTAAAAGGAATGCACTAGTTAAGTAAACACTGACACATTCAACAAAGCTGATGGGTGTTTTTATATAGGAAAGAATATACTGACCATATTATCATTCATTGCTATTGTTATAATGCATTTTTGGTGGTCTTAAAATTTTTAAGGTAAACTACACCATTCCACCAATTTTCTTAAATTAATAAATATCTCTTTACTCTTTGTAGACAGTACTACGATCTTACTGAATAATGCAATACTCTAGCCCAGTCTAATATATCATCTTATTGAACAACGCAATGCTCTACGCCAGTCTAATATATGATCTTACTGAACAACGCAATACTCTAGCCCATTCTAATATATGATCTTACTGAACAACGCAATACTCTACCCTAGTCTAATATCTGTACATTATAAAAACATGAGTAGAAAAAAATGTTCCTTAAATAATGGACAAATGGCAAATCCAACTTTTAACATATACCCCAACATGACAGTTCAAATCTGATGCACGTATTATCATTTTTTCCAACAATGAAAAACAGACTTTACTGTACCACTGTCCCAGGGTCTCCAGGTATTCCTGCTGGACCTTGTAATCCCCTTGGACCCTGCTCAAGGATATTTTTTTAAAAAACAGAAAGAAAGAAAACAGGAGTTATAAAAGGTAAATGGTGAAACTTGAGCTATGAAGTGAAATATTTCTATACCATTTAACCCATAAAGAAAAGGCTAAAATACTGAGGTTTGAAAGAACAGACAATTTAAGCACTCAAGTTCCAAAGAATGGACAACAGAATGAAGTTCTAACACTTATGAAATGCTTATTAAAAATACTCTTAATAACAAAACATGTTAAAATTATTTAAACATGTGTCATGAATATAACAAACACAGAAACCCATCTAGAAAGTCAGTCTGACATCTTGAAATTCAAGAAAGACTGAATGAGACTGACATATTCCATTTAATTTTCATTTAAATATAGGAAGATCATCAAAGTAAGGAACTGATCTTCTCAATACAAGAACAGTTTCTACCAAGGGAGACTACTTACAGGGTCTCCAGGGAAACCTCTTGCTCCTGGCAGTCCTGGTTCACCTACTTCTCCTTTGACCTGCAAAAGATGAGGAGCAGTTCTGGCTAATGAGAGAGGTACCACTACCTTAAGAAAGTGACAGCTTTGTCCTAAGCCTGGTGTAATTCTGGTATAGGAGAAACGGAAAAACATCAACAAAGAACATCTTACAATATACAAAAATAGATGAAGAGATACGCATGATGTAAGAGTGAAAATCTACGGCAAATGAATATGGCATAGTAGCAATGCAGATTGACAGACCATCTCAAAAACACATCGAAGAGAACATCTCTAAATTATACCAAAGCAAAAGACAGATCTGATTTTAGATACAGAGTATCTTCAGTGTTATAGTGATTATGAAAATAAGAAAAGGATTAGGTTGTTTGGCTGTAATAATAAAAAGCAAGTAAAGAGCTAAAAAAAAAAACCAGCTAAAAGCATAAAATGTGTTGTAAGAAGGGAAAAGAGACAGCAAAAACTTGTAAAAAAATAACACATGAAATTCTACCGTAAAACACAATCAATTGTACAAAACCTTCTAAACATCAGGTGAAACATTTGTGAGCTGAATCATACAGATTAGTTGTTGTGATTGTACTTACAGCAGCAGTTGCAGTTCCAGGCACACCAGGAAAACCACGTGGTCCTTCAGCTCCCACACTTCCCTAAAATATATTCAATACGTTTTGTTTTTTTTTAACTTCTGCTTACAACAATCAGTATTTTAATGTAAAAATAATGTTCCTTTGGTCAAGAAGAATAATGAAATCTTTCTTCAGCTAAATAATTACTGTCGAACAATTTAATTGTTTCATTTGATGTAGTGTAAAAGTCATAAAAGAAAGAAAAATTTATGAAAGTCAACAGTTCAGAATTATAAATATATTGTAGAAAAAACAAAAAGAAAAATAAGAGTAGATTTACATAAAAACTGGACATAAAATTGTAACATTTCATGTTCTTCCTGAGACAAAAAAAATTAACTCATATAAAGGAAATTAACAAAATAATAATTGCAGTTTTCAAGTTATTTTTAAAAATTATGGTTTTTTTTAACAGTGTTCATTCATTCGTTCATTTTTTACAGTGTAAAAGTGGCAAAATGGTTAGTGTACTTGTCTCTTACAGATTTTTTTTCTGGGGTTCAATCCCATCACTGGCCTCTAGTCAACCAAGGAGTAGAAATGGGTACCTGGTTCTTACCAGACCTGGAGAAGGACATGATGTCAGGTATGATTCTATTTCTCAAGGGACCATATCTAAATCACAGGAAATGGTCTGAGCAAAATCTCTGAGATGTCTCATTAATAGTGGACCATGAAATATGGCTGACTGATGCTTGAATGCACTGAAGCATTTCAGGAAGAGGGATCTATAGCATCCATATCTTCTGTGTACAGCCATACAAAGCACTATAATAAATCAAGCTGTAAACAAACATCACCACAATCTCCATATTATCTACCATCACAATTATGAATGTTCTTATTTCCCAGAAATACACATTTACCTCTAGTAGACAAAAGTGTTTTCACCTTCTCTCCCTTAATGAATGAATGAAACATTTACCTCTAGCAGACAAAAGTGTACTCACCTTCTCTCCCTTAGGACCTGGGGTACCAGGAACACCTGGGACACCCTGAATAAAAAGTTGGTTAACAGTTTGATCACAAGAGTATTTCACATATTCAACAAAGTTTAGAAAAAGCCATCATTCATTTGATTAACATGTTCTAGAAAAAAAAGTACTCATACATCTGATTGATTTAAATTATCAGAACAGCTTATTCATGCATCTATATATTTTTATGTACACAAAGGTAAGTCTTTCAACTTCATCAAGGGATGTTATGCCCACTAAACTGGCTTCTCTTAACAATGTCTTCTGATCACTCATGAGACAGGTTGTTGTTTGTTCATCTGTCTTATCTCTGCGTTGTTCTTGAACTTGTTCCACTTTATACCAAGTATTTTCCTTAGGCATCTGCTTTCAAATGAGTAATTTCTTGTCTACTTCTTGAGACGATTTCTAGCTTTCACATGCATAAATGAGGAATTTGAATTGAATAATCTTAACTTGGTTTTTGTACTTATAACTTTTGAATTCCATATGTTCTCAAGATTTTTGAAGGACAATGCTGCTTTTGCAATTCTAATTCTAATTTCCTTCCTAGTGTCACTATCCTGGTCTATGTAGCTGCCAAGTTATGCAAATTGGTTTACTTCATCAACAACTGTTCCTTCTACGTGTATTTTTCCTTCTTGATTAATGAGAAGTTTCATTATTTTCATTATTTTTGTTTTGTCTTTATTAATTTCAAGACCTATTTTGTTAGCCAAGGAAGACAGGGAATCTGTCTTTCCTACATCGATTTCACATTGTCACTGATAAGAGTTATGTCATCTGCAAAATCAAGATCTTATTTGAGTCCCATGTACCCAATCAATGCCTGTTTTACTTGTACAGCATCTTTTCATTATAAAGTCTATGGCAATTCCAAAAAGCAAGGGAGATAATATACATCCTTGTTTCACACCTATTTCAATCTGAAACCATTCGCTCATTCCTTCTTCTGTTTTTACTGCACAAACATATCTGTTGTAGAGATCTCTAATGATGTTGATAATTTTAGATGGTATTCCATATAGTCTTAAAATTCTCCACAATGAATCACAGTGTATGCTATTAAATGCTTTTTCAAAGTCTATGATGTTCAGGATTAATGGTTTCTGCTTTTCAATATGTTCTTCAAGTATTATTCTTAGAGTAAAGATCTTGTCGAGACAGTTTCTCCCTTTTCAAAATCCTGCCTGTATCCACTACATCCTTAATTCTATTCAGAATCACTTTACAAAACACTTTGACACAACTGATAGTAAGGTTACACCCCTCCAGTTATTGCAGTCACTGAAGTTGCCTTTTTTTTTTTTTTTTTGGTATTTTAACAATAATTCCCTTTTTCCATTTAAAAGGGACCTTTTCTTCTTTCCAAATTCTATTAAACATTCTTTGTAGTTGGCTTTGTAGTTATTGTTTAAGGAATCGTTAAAAAAAAACATCAGTTTATCATCTGGCAAAGTTTCAAAAACATGGTTTGAGGCTGTGTGCATACTGCTAATGATATGATGATTAATTTTCTAATTGTATTTGTTCTATATCATCAAGCTGTATGATGAAAATGACAATTTACAAAACTGTCAGAAAGATACTCATGTTTTCATCTTGGAAGAGTAGATTGGAAAGCTGGATGTCTTATTTTTAGTCTAGGAATAATGTGCCTATGTTTTGGTTGCAAACCACAGAGTGTAAGACTTAGAATTACATAATGCCACTAAGAAACATTTGACATGTATTTGGGGTGGGGTTGGGAGGTGGGGTGGGGTGGGAGGCTCATCAGGGAAATTGACAATTATTTTTTGTAAAAAAAAATTATGAACTAGGAGAAAGTGTAAGTGCTACTGAAGGTGCCCTTGCTTTCCATGCAAGTGCACAACACAATAAGTTACAGTTCCATGGAATGTACACCACGATTTTCCCTGACTCAAAAATAGTAGCTAATGTGTCAAGTGCTAGAACAAAAACAAAAGCAATAGTGAACCTTGTGCTGCCTCCCCATTCATTGGAAGTTTTAATAAAATCTCTTGCAGACATTCCTTTTGTAGATGTTTCAACCAACATGTTGCGAGCAACCGTGATAGCATATAGGATGTTTTCAAATTAAAGTTGTTAATGTTGAAAGCAACCTCAAAAAAAAAACGGCAGAAACTGTTATGACATATATCAGTGAATTACTGAACGATGTAGGTCTTTCAAATAAATGTGTAGCTTTTGGGGATGATAACATCAATGTTTGGTTGCCTTGGAAGAAGCAATGATAAGTGGTGCATCGTACACGTTATAATACAGTCTAATGATAAGTGATGCATTGTATAAAACAGTCCACTGACAGTAGCATATTGGCTTACTGGTGTTCCAGGGAGGCCAGTCTCGCCAGGTAAACCAGGTCGACCAGTACTGCCCTTTCATGAGAGAAAAGCAAAGAAACGATTATTATAAGTAAAATATGTCTAAACATGTACATATATTTTATGCTTGTGTGTGTACATGTGTAGTGTGTGTTGGTGTGTGCGTGCATGAGCATGTGTGTGTGTGTGTATTATATACATAATACAGTTTGAATATACAGTTTTTTTATATATAGTTTTTTAACATACAACATTGATGTGAAACAGAACCATATAAAGCTGTATATGGGTACATATGCAGATGTTTTCCCAAATAGAAATGCATGTCAGTATATGAAGACACATAATAGCAAGCAATTCTAAGAACACACAGAAAACACTGACCAGTTCTCCCTTCGGTCCAGGCTGACCAGCCAGGCCTTGTTCTCCCTGTAGGGAAATGGTGAAATATAAGAAGAGAAATGATGAGTTTGATAAAACTGATAGAAGTAAGAGAAGTGGACAGATGTTTCAGTTTTAGCAAAAGACAGAATGGGTGAGGAAAATGGGTTAAAAAGAGAGCGGCAGAAAGTAAGATGAGCACAAATAAATGAAGAACATACAACACTCCAATATTCCAATTAATATAGATTAGATGTAGATATAGATTAGATTGTAGATTAGGTATAGATTCCATGTAGTGAAAGCAGGGTGTCATTTTTCCAACAAAAATCAAAACTGCTTCCAACATAACAATCTTTCATTTGAATCTTTCTGATGAAATTGTTTTCAGCTAAATGTACGATTTAAATGAAGGTTCTTGTTATTTTATTTACATTACAGCTTCAATGTATTCAGTCACATGATATTCATCATTCACACCTTTTATGCATTTACGTGAGTGATGATAACATCATTAAGCAGCACAAAAGAGGGTTCTGTCAACAACTGCAAGGATGACAATGAAATGTCTTACCCTTTCTCCAGAAGGACCAACAGGACCTGGTCTTCCAGGATCCCCTGGAGTTCCATCTCTACCCCTCACACCTGAAGGCCCTGGAGGCCCTGGGGCTCCCTATTAAGATAAGCTTAGATACTGCTTTTGTTCAGATAATAAGGCCTTAAATATAACATAAAACCTAGTATGTGTGGTGCTGCAATTTCTTTCAAAGATGTTCTATTAAATCTTATATCCCCAGTCTTGATTCTGTAAAGTTTTGTTTCCCTTTTCTATCCTTTGTCAAACATTTCTTATAAAAACCAGTTTTGACATTCCAAACCTGTGTAAAAGTTATGGTAAACAAGTGGTCCATATAAAAAAATTAATATAATTATATGAGTAAAGAAACAGTTTATTCAGATTAGTTAACAGTTTAAAATAGTATATACTGATAATTTCTGGTGTCAAATTATCTGTTATAAATGAAATAAAGCAATTACAACAAATATGTAGTTGAAGATAGCAGCAACAAAATAAAGAAACACGAGAAGCAACAAAAAAAAAAAAAAAGGTAAAGGTAATTCTGTCATGCCTTAGAGGCACATAGGGATATGGTGTTAGTGCCCATAGTTTCCTTGACCTGTCAGCACACTAGAGGGTGATATGGTCAGTATCACGCCTGGCTACCTTTCCTTCCCCAACTCCAGAAGAAGTCGGGTACCCATTTCTACAGCTGGGTGACTGGGGTGCCTCTGGCCGGATTCAAACCCCCTGACCTTCACCACGAGAGACCAGTGCACTAACCACTTCGCTACTCAGAGAAGCAAAGCTGGAAGTAAACTGAGCTTCACAAGAGGTCTTCATCTTTTTAATGATAATAAAGGCAAGGGTTAGTTCTAGATTACACATTTTTTTTCTATAAAGGCACCATGACAGTTACTCTCTGACTGTCTACATATTGTAGAAGGTCTCATCTTAAATCTTACATCCTTCCCATGCCATTAAACATCACATAGGGCTCATCTGGTAGTTCACAAATTTTTCCTGTTTTCAGAGAGCTTTTCAACCTCATCAAGAGATTTTATGTCTACTAGTTTGGCCTCTCTTAACAATATCCTCTTTAGATTTTCACATGTCAGATAGTAAGATAACTGCTTCACATTTGCTGATACCAAAGAAATATTTTCACTCAGAGATCATTTCATTACTTCAAAATTTTGTTTAAGCTTCATTTCTACAGTCTAGACAGTAAAAGTGAATGAGACCTATTTCTGTAACAAATGGCTCAGTTCACATGTAAAATCTATCTGTGGCAACAGTCTTCCTCTATGGATTTGCAAATTCGGCAGCAGTCACTAGCTGTTAGGGTCTCTTGTGTGGCCAGCATCCACAGATCTTATATTTTTTTCCCTTATATGCAACTATTGTGTATGTGCTTTTTTTAAATGATGACAAAGAAACCACATCTCAAAATTTTGTTGCATAAAAAATGGACAAACATTTATTTACATGGAACAAATTAAACAGTTTATGTACTGAAATCATTTTCACCTCTGATATAATCTGAGGGACTGCTGAAATTTTTCACACATAATTTACTCTAAAAAAATGACAACAAGCCATTTTAGTTACAGAATGTGTTCCATAAAACTAGATCTTATCACTTCTGTCATTCTTTCTTTTACTCGATTTCAATAGAAGTTTATCTTTCATTTTGTTTTTTTTTTTTGCTCTTGTTTTTTCAAACAATGTTATGAGAGGCCATTTAGAGGTTGAATTTTCTTCTTATTCACCTACTGAAAACTCAAATGTAGTTTTGTACACATTATTTACTTCACCAAGCCACATGTACACACTTGATATAGTATGCTGTAATGCTTTTTTTTCTGTAGAGAAACATCTTGCAGTTTTATGGACTGAAATTTGTTATATCTTTCCGTGAGGCCATGGGAAATCAAAACAACTCAGTTGAATGATTAGCTATTAGAAAAATCCAATCATCCTGTAGAACTTTATAATCACTGGCTCAGTAGATGATGCCATCTAATTCACTCATCATCATCAGATGCACCTGAAGTACTTTAGTGTCCATATAAGTCCCACTGTAATCATTTGTCTGAGAGTTGCTGCACTGTTCAGATTACAGCTTATTACAGTGAAATAATATAAAATGTTGGTATAAGGTTACTGATGAATCTCAGTTTGGGAGGTCTCATTTTCCTGGATTTCAGATTTTTTTCCCCCAAAACTACATAATCAAAACTGCACTATCCAACTACTTTCTTTTTGCCAGCAGTAATTCATGGAGTGTCCATCAGTTATTGGACATTTTAAAAAATTCCAGTATACTGATTTTTAAATATTGTACTTCTTACATTGTTTGTATGTTATTTATGTGCACTGTGTGTACACTCATTCATTCATTCCTTAGCATGTCCCCTGTGAAACTTTGCCTCCCTAACTGCTCTCTTGACTCCCTTGAAAGCCCTCTTGGTTGTAAGCAAGATGCCCTGCTGATTATGCATCCATTTGCAAATCATCAACGATGTCCTGCAGCCATCTTCACCTTGGTCTTCCTCTCTTTCTTTTTCTCCAATTATGTACCCTTTCAAGACGGTCTTCTCAAAACTCTCATGATGTTTAATATGTCCAAAATACTTAAGTTTTCTCTTTTAATCTTCTTTACTAGCAAGCCTTCTTCAATATTAAGTTCTTGTAGTATGGATATATTTATTCTTTTTTCTTTCCATGATATTTGAAGGACTCTTCTTAGCACTTACATTCAGAGGCACTTATGTGTTGTTTCACAGCATTTTTGTTGGTATGTACACTATTTATTATTTTAATCATGTTTACTGACAGCTGTACTTGAAGCTTAATTGTCTGATTAAATATTTCTTTGCAAAATTTGGACTCTTGATATTTTCAGGTAACCTCCCTTGCCTATTTGTCATCAGCATGAGGGTAGGGAATATTATGTGTGAGTCTTGTGTTAAGACAATCTTACATCAGTTCCATTGAAACCTGGAGGTCCTCTGGGACAGACTACATCACATGGACGATCCGTCTGAATTGTAAAATAAATGAGCAATGCATACAAATAGTCTTACATATGTGTAAAATTATATATGTATGTTACAATAAAAATGCAGTTGTCAAAATTAAACATACATAATCCACAGGTATGTACATGTGTGAGTACACACTGTGTGTAAATGTGTGCACATGGGTGTGTTTGCACATGCACATGCTAGCCATATTAATCTTTAACTGGTCAAATCATGTTTTCTTTTCTTTTCCTTTTTGTGTGCTGGTTTTTAATACACTGAAATCCAAAACATCACTTTACTTTTCTTGTTTATATATGTGAATCTTTTACCTATCACTTTTTTTATGTTCAATTTACTTTCCACAGCTCTTCAGCACTAAGTATATCTACATGCACACTTGTAGACAGACATATATATATATATATATATATATATATATATATCATATTATATTACTCAGAACAAGCTAAGATACAAGAAACTACCTTTTAACACAGTGATGAAACTGGTATTAAGTGACAGATATTTGTAGAGAAGTTGCCTGAAAAAGTGGAGAAGCCATAAGAGTCTGGTAAAATGTAGTCTGAAGAAAAAAGTGATATGACATGAAAGACGAACAAATATGACATGACAGAAAGAAACCAGTACTATGTAATGGAGGCTTACAGCAGCGAGAAATTATGGTGTTTTACTGTCATGAAAAGCCAGATTTTCAAAGAATAGTTCTGATATTTATAGTAATGCTCCAGCGATATTATGAAGAAAAACACTACTATATTCTGAGAGGCTGAATAAGATAATAGATAAGATAAGAAATAAACTTATTTACCTACATAAAGATGTACTAATGTAACAGAAATTTAATTAGGGCATATATTAAATATGAGGGGAGATTGATAAGTTCTCGGCATAAGGTACAACGGATTATTGGTGGACAACTTTTTGGGGTTATTTCTCAACACAGCCCCCTTGCAGGTTTATGCACTTAGTTCAGCGATCCTGGAGCATATAGATCCCTTCTTTGTAAAAGTCTTGTGCCAGTAGAAAATGGTCTACAGCAGGAATGACATCATCATCTGAAGCAAATTTGCAACCACTGAGCTCGTTTTTGAGTTTGGTAAACAGGTAATAGTCCGAATGGGCCAAATCTGGGGAATAAAAAGGATGTTCAAGAAGGTGAAAGCCGCATTCATGAATGGCAACCATTGCCACCGCTGACTTGTGAACTGGAGCATTGTCTTAATGAAAGATGACTCCTCTCGTCAATTTCCTTCGACGCTTTCCCTTCAGTTTGACCTGCAGCTGCTCCACAAGATTACCGTAATAGGCCCCAGTGACCATTCTGCCCTTTTGAAGATAGTCTACCAATAGCACACCTTCTGAATTCTAAAAGATGGAAGCCATCACTTTACCTGCAGACAGAACCACCCTTACTTTCTTTGGAGGTGAGGATCCATGATGTTTCCACTGCCTTGACTGTTCTTTGGTTTCTGGTTGAAAATGATGAACCTAAGTCTCATCCATAGTCACAAATTGCTGAAGAAACTTCAGAATCTGCAGAAAAATGGCCAAGATTGTCTCTTGACATGTTGAGACACTGTCGTTTGTGATCAGCTCCAAGAAGTTTCGGGACCCATCAAGCAGAGACCTTTGTCATTTGAAGATCATTGTGAATAATGGCATGAACACATTTCAGGGAGATTCCAAACTCAGTAGCAATGTACTGCTCAGTTAGTCGTGGATCCTCCATTATCATGTTATGAATTCTGCCAGTGGTTTCATCGGTGGTTACCGTTCTTGGTCTTCCTGGACGGGGATCATCTTCCAGACTCTCCCTTCCATGTTTGAACTGAGCTGCCCATTTTTTCATTGTGCTGTAAGAAGGGGCACTCTCCCCTAGACTCTACCATATATATCCTCTTGGATCTCCTTCGATGATAAGCCTTTGATGCAGTGGTAGTGAATGACTGCTTGATAAGAAATTGTATCCACTTTCTCAATTTCTACCACCCCTTACCACTTCAGTAGCTTGCAAAAAAAAAAAATTGGTTGCAGTTAATTTCTTGAAACTTATTGATTAATCTTATATTAACCTGAACTACAAATGCACCTAATATCAACTGTGTGTTTCAAGTATTTGTACCTTATGCCGAGAATTTATCAATCACCCCTCATATCTACATCTAAGATGCTATATGATTACTCATGCCACTTCATTCAGCACCATGATGGATGGATGGATGGATGGATGGATGGATGGATGGATGGACGGACGGACGGACGGACGGACGGACGGATGGATGGATGGATGGATGGATGGATGGATGGATGGATGGATGGATGGATGGATGGATGGATGGATGGATGGATGGATGGATGACATAATTGTGAAAGAATGCATGTACATACAAAGTTCATTTAAACACTGTGTGAACATGCAGTTTTTGGTGGAAAATTTTGCTTACCATCAAATAACATTCAGCAGCATTAAAACAAAGATACAGTTCTGCCATTAAAAAACAATTCTCAGGTTATGCAAAAGTAATGAATTATAATAAATAAATATTACCAAGCAGATCCAAGGTTATTGTACATATGGGTAGTTTTCTTTTAGAAGAAGTGATGAAAATAGATTACAAATATGATGTTGCATTAAGTTACCACCTATTATGTTGTTCTGAAACTAAAAACTAGATATTAGGTAACAAGTGCTATAGTTCATGGGATTGAACAGTTTTAGAATTAAGTGTAAATTATCTGACAGTTCAATGGCTGCAGTATTTTGGGAGTAACTGAAGCTCAGTCTATTTTGAAGAAAGCCTGTTATTTCTAAGTACAAAAAAGCATATCTATTTCTATAATATTTATACTAAGATTATTTGTGCAATGTAAAGATATCATTATACTGGAGCATACACAAAAATGATATTTTGGAAGCAAAGAGTTAGAACACAGATTGCAGAATTTACTGCTAACAAACCTGTGTGTTAGTTCCAGGTGATGACGTAGGTCTAGGACGCCTGGTTGTTGTGGTTGCTGTCTCCTGGGTGATGATTGTGAGGTTAGTATAAGGGACTACTGACAACAGGATATAAGGTAAATGTTTTATGAAAGGAGAAAGAAATAAAGTATCACTTACCAGCATACTCATGATGTATCACTGGTATCAGAAAACCACCGCAGTACGAGGTGGTATCGTAAAATTCTCGGACTGTACTTGCAGTGACTGTATCATTCGACCACTACGCATGGGACAATGAAGGTCGTTACTCCCAAACCTACTGAAAAAGTCTGTCTTTCAGCATCGTATTGTCTACACGTGTTCAATTTGTACACGCAGTTTTGTGACTCTCTGATAGGACCGATCTGCCATCATTAGGATGACCAACAAATTCAAGAAACGTGCCTGCATTAAATTTTGCGTAAAGTTCAGCAAATCTGCTACCAAGACCTTCGAACCGTTTCGTCCGGCTTTCGATGAACATTCTTTAAGTTGAACATGGATTCTTGGACGACACGAGCGTTTCAAGGTTGGTCAAGTATCTGTTCAAGATATTTAGATTCAAGATGGCAAGTCACAAGCAACCCTAGAAAATGTGGATAGAGTTTGTGAACGCATCCTTGAGGACCGTCGTCGAACAATCCATCAGCTCCCTCACATGGCTGGAATCAGTTCTGGTGTCCGTCATGTGATCTTTACGGAAAACCTAAACATACATATACCTACATACGCTTTTGCGAAGCTTATTACTCGGCGCTTGACACTCGATAAAAAGCCGTGGTGACTTGACTTATGTCTTTGATTTCGTAAGATCGCTAAGGATGTCCCACACCCTTTGTAGTCGCCTAACCTAGTGCCCTGTGACTTCGCCTTGTTTCCCACAATGGAACTGAAACTAAAGGAGCGCTCCTTCGACAAAGCGGATGAAACCCAAAACAAATCGCAGGCGATATTGGGCGGCTTTCAGGACAAGGACTTCCGAGGCGTGGAAGACCCGCTAGAACATCTGTGTACGTTCCAAAGGGAACTATATGAAAGAGGATCGAGACCAAATTTAGATAAAGTAGGCCTACATTTTTTTTTCTGTTTTGGCCAGTCTGGAAATTTTCCGATACCACCTGGTTTATACTGGTTAGCATAAATAACTGATACCAAACCATGTTAGCCCATAACCGAATAAATTGTAACATAAATAGTATGGGATGATTGTGTATCAGTTCTTGGCTAGAATTATACAATTTTCCTCCCCAAAAAAAACGTCTAAGCATAAAAATAAACGAATGTGCTTCACTGCACACATTTTTCAGGGACAAATAAGCAGCCCAAATGATGCTGAATCACTGTTGCATGCAAGGAAAAAAAATCCCAGTTTTGTTGCATTCCAGTCAAACCAGCGATAAAAATAATTATCTAAAACACTACGTTATTAGTCTGAGATCAGAAAATGCCTATCTGCAAGGTGAGGTGTGCACCAGAATGCACTTTAAACTTGCTAAAAAGTGAATTAGTAAAATAATTAGGCGCTGAGGTAACGCCAACTTAAGAACTTTTGAGACAAAACTTACAGGGCCAAGTAAGGCAGCAATAGTGGTTAAAAGTAAGGTAGTAATACTGGTTAAATGTAAGGTAGCAATACTGATTAAAAGTAAGGTAGTAATACTGATTAAAAGTAAGGTAGTAATACTGGTTAAATGTAAGGTAGCAATACTGATTAAAAGTAAGGTAGTAATACTGATTAAAAATAAGGTAGTAATACTGATTAAAAGTAAGGTAGTAATACTGGTTAAATGTAAGGTAGCAATACTGATTAAAAGTAAGGTAGTAATACTGATTAAAAGTAAGGTAGTAATACTGGTTAAAAGTAAGGTAGTAATACTGATTAAAAGTAAGGTAGTAATACTGATTAAAAGTAAGGTAGCAATACTGGTTAAAAGTAAGGTAGTAATACTGATTAAAAGTAAGGTAGTAATAGCGATTAAAAAGCGATGTGTTATCCTCCCCTTGGGTAAGATGTCAACAATGTCTGTGCTAGGATATGACAAGATGATAATGTACCACATGCAGTGCTTCCAAATGACACACTTACATCTGGTTTCGGCAGCTCATCACAGTTTTCTCTCTCTGGCTTAGATGGGTCACAGTCTAACAGCATCCACTGCAGTTCAAACTGGGACAGAATAAACCTCAATTTAATCCATCATGTTTCAGAAAACAAAAATCAGCCAGTTGGCGTGTAGCAATGTAACAAACATAACGCGGCAAGACCTGCAGCAAAGTGACAGAGTACAGTGTTATATGATTAGCTCTGAAAACTACAAAGGTGGATTCAATGGTTCATGTCAGATCATTTTTTTTTTACTATTTTTCTTCATTCTCAAGTCTTGAGTGCTATTAAATCTTTCCAGATATAACACTGTCCTTCAACATTTTACGTAATATGTAGTAGCACTTTAAATGTGAAGATCAGATTAGTAATGCTTCTAAATATATAAACTAGGAAAAAAAGTAAGAACAGCTTTTTTACTAAACGACTACAAAGTTGTGACGTTTCGGTGCGAGCCTTAATCTTACAAAAACATACAGGACGAAGAAATAGAGAGAGGAGATAAAGTATAGATTCACATGAATGCCATGTTAAAAAAGAGGAGATAAAATGAATAGAGCACTGAGCTGTAACTTGCAAGAAGATGTGGCTTGTCCGACGCTTGTTCAGAAATGGGCATGGTGGAGCGTAGAGAATGTTTAAATGGAGACTTATGATGTGTGATAGGTGGGTCGTAACTGAGGGTGGTGGGTGGGGAAACCGTGGAGGGGAGAGAGAGAGTGATAAAATGTTAACTTAGCCGGGAAAAGGCGAAATAGATGATAATAGTTTGAGTAGAGGGGTTGTAATGTGATGTTCTGAGAAGGTTCTGAACTATGTGTAGCAAGTGAGAAGGGAGTGGAGTTTAGTGGAGATGGATTATGATTGTTGAAGAGGAGAATGTTAGGTGTAGCTGAATAACTAGTTCAAACCGTGTGGTTCTAGCGTCACATAATCTTGAATGTAGCGGTTTTCAAGCGCTAGGCGGCTTGTGTCATCTGTGTGACATTGTTTGATGGCCGTTACCAGAAAATCAGGTTTGCCTCTGTGGCTGGGGCCATTGAAATGTTTTGGGATTGGTTCTGAAGCATGCTGGGCAATATAGTATAGATGTTTTTGCATGCGGTCCCCTAATCTGAGGCCAGTCTCACCTATATACGTTATCCTGCATCTGTTGCATACGATGACATATATCACATTACGGCACTCGCATGTGAATCCCTCATGAAGAGTGAGGATAGTTTTTGGAAAGATGATCTTTCCGTTTCCAAGACTACAAGGCAAGAAACGCAACGGGGGCGGTTACATTTTCTTACATATGTAAGGCTCTGCTTCAAGTGGCTGTGGACGAGGATGTTCACAGTAAGATGTTGAACGCTTCACGAAGGAGATTTTCTGGGTACTGGCGATGACGTTGTATACTTATATACTGATTATTGTGTGTTAGCAATACGTCTATGCCTCTCTTTATGATTAATGAACATATAACAAATGATATTAACGCCGAATATAGTGTAACAGCTGATGAACATATCACCAACTATCGCATATGAATTATGGATTTTGCGGACAGTTTGTGATAAAACTTATGGAACACTTGTATAAATTTGAATCACTCCTGTTTTTATGAGATCTTTTCAACTTAAAAAATGAGATTAACATTGAGATTAACTATTTGCTAATCTGTTCACATAAATAAAAACTAGTTAATCAATCTGTTCAACTGAAGACATCATCCTTCCATTCAGGATAAGCCCACACTTGCTCAAGTCTCTTCACTACTGTGTGTCTCAGAGTGCAGCAACTCAAGTAACAACTTCTAAGCACATTTAGATTTCTTCTATTGCGTTTAACATAAAAATTTTATTCCCAGTTCTTTCATCCTAAACAGACATTAGTGTCTGTCGAAAACTTCTGTCTTGCTAATTTCTCTATGACGACGCTGATGACGTCCAGCAGATCCAACTGATGATATCCAGCCAAACAAGCTCATGATGTCCAGCAGAACCAACTGATGATGTCCAGCCAAACCAGTTAATTATGTCCAGCAGAACCAACTGATGATGTCCAGCCAAACTAGCTGATGATGTCAAGCAGACCCAATTGATGATGTCCAGCAGAACCAACTGATGATGTCCAGCCAAACCAGCTGTTGATGTCCAGCCAAACCAGCTGATGATGTCCAACCGGACCAACTGATGATGTCCAGCCAAACCAGCTGATGACGTCCAGCCGGACCAACTAATGATGTCCAGCCGAACTAGCTGATGATGTTCCACAAAGCCAGCTGATGATGTCCAGCCAAACCAGCTGATGATGTCCAGCAGAAAGCTGACGATGTCTAGCCAAACCAGCTGATGATGTCCAGCCGAACTAGCTAATAATGTCCAGCCAAACCAGCTGATGATGTCCAGCAAAAAGCTGACGATGTCCATCCAAACCAGCTGATGATGTCCAGCCGAACCAGCTGGGCAGAGTTAGACAGACAAAACAGAGAAAAGAACTTGCAAAAATTAGCAATAGGACATAATAACAATGAAATGGTTACGAAAAACAGCCACAATCGAATATTTTGGCGAAAGCTTTTTTTTCCGAAATATTGGATTGTTGCATAATGTTATTCAATTGTATGAGCTCATTTCGCTTTCTGTCTTTCTTGTTTCTGCGCACTTCTCTCTCTCTCTCTCTCTCTCTCTCTCTCTCCATAAAATAACCAGCACTCTCTCAACACATGGCTCGTAAACCATCGAGTACTTCAATGACATAGTTAGAAAAGCAACTTGTTAGATATTGTTAGAAATTATTTTAATGTTTGTTTTAAAAAAACATATGTTAGAATATCTGTATTTACAGTGTATTTTTATTTATGTATATGTCTGCGTGTGTATGCGTGCTTGAGTGCTATTTTATTAGGTTAATTACTTCTTCTCTTTTGCTTTGAATGTAGTAGTTAAATCTTACACTCGTTTGATATGTTTTTCCTAATTTAATTTGTATTTTTGTACTAAATCAAGTGTGTGGGAAGAATGAAAGATGGAGTGATGAAGGGCAGAATGTAAGACGGACCTGCGTGTCCAATTCTTTACCATTTAAAAATAAAGATTATTCATTCATTCATTCATTCATTCTCTCTCTCTCTCTCTCTCTCTCTACCTTTGTAAAACTGAACCAAACACTTTCATCTACTTTCACTTGTAGATAATCAAATTATTTGATTTAAAAAACATTAAATCAGAAGAAAAAGTAGAGAATAATGAGAAGAAAACAGAAAACAAAGAGTGAAGACAAGAAAGATGAAGAAGCCATAGAGGGATGTACCGGTGTAGTTCTTCCATCTTCCTTGGTGCCAAGTAGTATGTCCCCGTTAAGGTCTATCTGGCGCCGAGGTGGAAGAGGCTGAGAGGTTATAGGTTTGCAGTCTATGTACATCTCCACGTTGTCCCTGGTCACGCTGAAGTGCATTTTGTGCCAGTTACGGTTGAACAACTGCAAGACAGATATGAAAAAAAAGTGATGACAACAAGAAAGTGTGCCACCTCTTATCCTTTTAAGCTTGCGAGAATGGAAGCATCCCCTGTGTTCTTCTGTGTTGCTGTTACTAAATTCTATATACTTTAAAATGTCTGATGTGAATCAGTATGTGATAGTTAACAAGGCAGGCACTAAGATATCAGTATGTGATAGTTAACAAGGCAGGAACTAAGATATCAGTATGTGATAGTTAACAAGGCAGGCACAAAGATATCAGTATGTGATAGTTAACAAGGCATCCACTAAGATGGAACCCTCAGTGAAAAATCAGGGAAAGACAAGAACTACCTGGAGAAGGAGAATTACGAAGGCGCTCAGAGACAAGGGATACACGTGGAGGGAAGTACTGAACAGAGGCAAGGGATACACGTGGAGGGAAGTACTGAACAGAGACAAGGGATACACGTGGAGGGAAGTACTGAACAGAGATAAGGGATACACGTGGAGGGAAGTACTGAACAGAGACAAGGGATACACGTGGAGGGAAGTACTGAACAGAGACAAGGGATACACGTGGAGGGAAGTACTGAACAGAGACAAGGGATACACGTGGAGGGAAGTACTGAACAGAGACAAGGGATACACGTGGAGGGAAGTACTGAACAGAGACAAGGGATACACGTGGAGGAAAGTACTGAACACATCCAAGAAAACGGATAACCGGAGAAATTTTATCCAAAGGAATGACGAGAATTGGATGAATTTTGTGATGGTCATATCACAACAGAATGACGGCGCTTAACATTCTGCTTAACAAAAAATTCCCTAGACTTTGTATGTCCCGCGTTTTTTTTTGTTTTTTTTTGTTTTACAAGGAAAAACCCTGGTGATAATTTTAGATTTACTGAGGAACTCATTAAAACAAAGTCCGAAACAAAGTTGACTGTACTGTTAGTTGACCCCTGTTTCAAATATAGATTCGTTAAGAGAAAAAAAATTTTTTTAATATTTATAATATCTCCTATGTTACGTGACAGGTGTTGTTTACCTGCAGCATTTCTTTTCCAAGAACGTTCTTTCTTCCACGTTATCCTACAAATCTGCAGTCCATTGTTCAAATCCTTTTTTACCCCGTCTCACATTTGAAATTTTCTGCCATCAGCCAAATTCTCCCAGCAAATATCTGCTACGAGTACATCTTCTAGATTATGTATCTGCATGACAAGATACTTCAACCATTTTTTTTCCTTCTCAGTGAGAAGACTTTTTGAGGACTCGGCGATCAAGACCACGCCCCCACATTCTTTTAAATGATGGTATTGTCATCACAGCATTACCAGCCAAAGCTTTCTCTACAGCGGTGAAGCTGAGAACACGCCATGAATACTTTCATGAATGCGTCCGGTGGAGTCAGAACAGTCTCGGCAACATGTTGTACTCAGAGGACATTTCCTTTCATCAGGGACACAAACACCAACACCAGCACTATAATCACAAGCACTGATTACATCCACCATCATAGGAGTACAATCGGTCTCTTAAAATTTCACACTTACCCTTCGAGACTTCCTGTTGAAAACAAGCCTCTCCAATCTCCCATTGAGGTTCACAAAGTACAGCTCCACAGTTTTCCTCTTGCCGTCCAGGAGAATGCCAAACTGAGGCTGCCCGCGCAGGTCCCTGATCTGGAAGAGATTCCATCTCTCATTTCGAGTCTCTCCCAACATGCGAAAGGTGCTTACGAAAGAGAACTGTTCCGGGAGACCGTTTGGGAAGAGATCACTTGGGATTAGATTAAGAAAGCATAATTAGATAGAAACTTTCCTTCTTCATTTTCATACAAGTGTTAAACATATGTGCACTTTTTTTTGTTCTAAACAAGTAACGCTCCCAGTTCACGGCAGATATTATCTGTTTTGATAAATATTGCTGATAATTATCCCGAGTTTTCGTTCGATAAGAAAGTCTTACCGGCAAGAAATTTCGCTGTTGTAGAAAATGAAGCAACAAAACTTCTCAGATCATCAGAGTGGTGTTTCCTCCACCGTCCCCCTTCCCCCTTTCCCAAAAAGCAAGCTTTTCGGCCTTTTAAATTCCCAACTCTCCACGGGAGGTGGGCCCCTCTAGGCCATGACTCCCGTAAGTTTATGAGTTGTTAGTTTATTACCGCTTCACACTTCACGAGACTGAAGATACAGCTCGAAAGTTCACGTCTGCAAATTACCAACATTCAGTGGATTCAATATTCTTCCTTATATTCCACACACTGTGCAACAAAGCCCAGTATGTAATAAATTGTCACATAACATGATAGAAACTGTCATAAACTATACAACAATTGTTAGCCTATAGAAACTGTCATATAACATGTATAAGGTGCTACAGAAGTGTGTAAACTGTCACGTAGAACACTTGACTTTGTCCAACAACATAAACGAATGTCGTATAATATATATAAATCTTGAAACGTTCGCGGCTAGAGGAACTATAAAAGTTGGTAACGAATTGTGCAACAGAAAAAATGGTGTTGGAAGTTCAGCCTTTAGTCATTATTTAGGTGAAGTTTTTAGTCGACTGCGAAGTTTCAGTTAAAACTAAATACCACACCTATCACATCTTTCTCCATGATATCTGTTCCCTATACACTTCTATCCCCTATGATGATGGACTCTTAGCACTCCGGTGTTTTCTCGACAAAGACCCTCACCCCACCACTAACACTGACACCATAATCAGACTTACACGGCAAGTACTAAACCTAAATTCTTTCGAATTCAACGGCGAATACTTCAAGCAAATCAGTGGTGTTGCCATGGGAACGAAAATAGGTCCCAGTTATGCATGTCTATTTATGGGCTTTCTGGAAGTCAAATTATGCGAAACCTACACTGGCAGACTTCCAGAATTCTATATAAGGTATATCGATGATGGCATTGGAGTCACAAGTATGCCACAGGAAGAGCTAAAAAAAATTTACTGAATTCGCCAACTCACTCAGTAATAACATAAAATTAACTTATGAAATTTCTGACAAGTCTGTCAACTTTTTAGACATTAAAATTTCTATTGACATAAACAGGCTTGTCACCTCTGTATTTTACAAGCCCACCGACAGCCACGCCTATTTGCTTTACACCTCTTCCCATCCTGAAGCCTGTAAGAACTCCATCCCATACTCTCAACTCCTCCGTCTTCGCCGAAAATGTCAGGATAACCTGGACTTTATAGATCAGTCCAACAAGTTATTAGAATTTTTTCGTCATCGCCACTACCCAGAAAATGTCCTTCGTGAAGCCTTCAACCGTATCCAACTAGTGAGCCGCAAAGAAGTATTCAGGAAAAAGCGTGTTACTCCATTTGACAGAGTTAAGTTAGTACTGCCTTTCCACCCTTATGGTCAGATGGTTAAGAAAATTCTTTATCGTTATCTGCCGATAATCCAACTCTACCCCGACACTCGCGACATTTTCTCTGATCCACCCCTATTAGCATACAGTGTTAGAGCCAAACCTTAAGGACATCCTCGTCCACAGCCACTTGAAGCAGAGCCTTACATATGTTGGTACCAGAAAATGTAACCGCCACTGTTGTGTTACCTGCCCTGTAGTCTGGGAAACGAAAACGATCACCTTTCCCAAAACTATCCTCACTTTTCATGAGGGATTCACATGCGAGTCCCGCAGTGTAATATGTCATTGTTTGCAAAAAAAAGATGCAGGATAACGTATATAGGTGAGTCTGGCCTCAGATTAGGGGACCTCATGCAAAAACATCTGTACAACATCTGTACAACATCCCAAATCATTTCAATGGCTCCAGCCAAAGCAAATCTGACTTTCTGGTAACAGCCATCAAACAATGTCACGCAGATGACACAAGCCGCCTGGTGCTTGAGAACCGCTGCATTCAAAATTATGGGACGCTGGGGCCATATGGGTTAAACTTGCTGTTCAGCTACACTTAACATTCTTTTCAATCATCACAGTACCTCTCCACTAAGCTCCACCCCCTTCTAACTTGTCAAACCTCCTCACAGCATCACTCTGCAACCCCTTTTCCCTAATCACCTATTTCACCTTCTCCTGGCTATTTCCACATTGTATCACTCTCCCTCCCCTCCCCGGTTCCCCATTCACCACCATCAGTTACAACCCACCGACCACATATCACAGGTCTCCATTTAAAGAGTCTCCACATTCTACTAAATCCATTCTTGACACACACCGCCGGACAAGTCACATCTTACAATTTACAGCTAAGTACTCTAAATACTCTATTTAATTTACTCTAATTAATTTTAATTTTAAAAAATTTATTGTATTCATGTGAATCTATATTTAATCTATATTTATTTCTTCGTCCTGTATGTTTTTGTATGATTAAGGCTCACGCCGAAACGTCACAACTTTGTGGTCGTTAAGTAATAAAGCTGCTTCTTTTTTCCTAGTTTATAACTAATCTTTGTACGTCATGTCTTTCTTACGTTGAGGATATTGCTTATAAATGGATATAGTGCAAAACGTGCTCTTTAAATTATTTGAGGCGAGTTTTAACACAAAATGCATTAAGTCAAACATTCTTCTTCTTCTTCTTTATTCGAAAATATGTTTCGGACATCAAACTGCAGCTCTTCCAAACGATATAGTTTTTAAAATGTATTCATTTACTTCACATAAAATCTGAAGCGCCAAATGTTTTTGTCTGGCCAGTCTATGCTTGATTTTTTTTATTATTTACGTTGCAAAGACTTAATTTACGGCAACTGTTTGCACACCGTGGTAAATTCTAGACATCAGGTAGGTTGGACACATTAAACATCATGATAATCTAGAAAAGACCATCTTGGAAGGGTACATAATGGGAAAGAGAAAGAGAGGAAGACCAAGGCGAAGATGGCTGCAAGACATCGTTGATGATCTACAAATGGATGCACCAGTAGCAGTCTACTTGCTCACAACCCAGAGGTCTACAGGAGTCTGTTAGGAAGGCAAAGTTCCACAAGGGACAAGCAAATGATTGACTGAGGGTTGCCGGATTTTGATCTCCTGGAATGAGGATGCTTTCCGGAAACTGAAACACCGTTACAGGACGTTTGAAAGATGTCACTACCAAGCATTACACAATTATCCCCTAGAAAACCAGGATATGCTACCCGAGGAGCTGGACGAAGAATATTTTTGGGTAGTTAAAAGAGTAAAATCCCATGTTTCCATGCCATTATGGCATATTGGGCATACAATGTCAGGCCTGTATCTCCAAGACTCTCAGCACATGAAAGCACGATGTGGTCAGTATCACGCCTGGCCGCATTTACCTTCGCAGATTTCTCCAGTACCAATTTTTAGAGGCTGGGTGGACCCCGGGGCCTGTTTGGTGTGGTGGCACCAGAAAAACAAAGTCCCACTGCTGGGACTTACACAAAGCCGGTACCACTGGATTAGCAGACCGAGCACATAACCCTCAGCTAATCAGGGACATGAAAGGGTTAATTTTGCTTTGAATCTACAAACTGTTGACAAATATTGTCAGTATTCCAAATTACTTGGAGACGGCCGTTTTTTTTAAAACCCAAAATGAAGAGCTGCCCCCAAAAATATGCACGTACCGCAAACTTACTGTTAACTTTTCATAAAACCTTTTTAAACATTCGATGAGTTAACTTTCATTGAAATGTAAACTTCACAAAAGCCTGTCATTTTTTAAAAATCTTACATCGGTCTCTTTTTTTAAAAATTTTCTCATCTTATCCTTCAGCCTTATCTTTACATTAATCGTCCTCTCTTCTTCTCTTTTCTCACCAGTTCTCTCGCTTTCTAGGTCTGCTTTCCGTTACCATCTCATCCCAGGCCTTGTCCTTTCCCTTGACTAAAAGGTATAAAACGGAAAGTGATGCATTACTTCGCCTGTCACTTCCCTCTCCCCTCCTTACTCCCCCCCCCCTCCCTTTCCTCATCCTTGTCTGCTCTCACAAACTGCTGTTTAGCGAGAAAAGATTTCTACCTTTACATAATCCCACGATTAATTATTTATATGCAAATCCCCGACTTCCTCTTAGTTATCCTCGTCTATTGTTTGTCTCTTTACCAGCCTCGCCCGTTGATGTGTCTAGTCTGTCTGTCTGAGTTTGAGGACTTACATACAAGGGTAAACTTACGTTGTTCGAATCCTCAGTCGGGCATTCTCGTCAATCCTGTACGCAGTCTGGAACTGGTTCGTTCCCTGGACCTGCCTCACGCCCTCTTGCCGGAGGGAAACGTCAAGTCTGTATTTCGATATGAAATCGAAACCTGCAGAAATACAGAAAAAAATCTGAAAACAAAACTGGCAAAACTATAGCTGAAAGTGTAGTTAGGGGAAAAAGCCGACATGCAATGAAGAAAGAAAGGCACTTTAGAATGAATATACAGAAGATAGGACGCATGTCACGGACAAAAACTATGACAAACAATAAGCGAATACGAAGCTTAAATTAAAAGGAAAAGAAACAAGGAAACAGATAATAAATATTAGACCACGTCAAGAGACATAATATTAGACCACGTCAAGAGATGTAATATTAGACCACGTCACGAGACGTAATATTAGACCACGTCACGAGACATAATATTAAAATGAAAACCTCACTCGAGGGCAAAAACGAAAGGAAAAGTGCCAAGGAAGGACCTAGATATGGACGGGCCGGCAACATCAAGAGATGGACATGACTCAGCCTGACATGCCGCACTGTGGAAATAAATGACAAAACATGTTGAAGCTTTCACCATATGAATCCTTCACATTCCATGAGAGACATGCAAACCTTGCACCTAATATATGCCATTATGTGCAAAAACTGTAGGAGAGACCGGTCTCATATTAGCATGTAGAAAGATCTTTATGATATCTCCAGGCATGCTTTAAAGCCAGTCTCTAATCATATCAGCTGCCCTAACCATAAGGGCAAGTGTGATTTTTAGCAAACGCCATTAAACAATATCACTATGATGACATAAGCCGCCTGGCGCTAGAGAACTTCAACATACAATAATATGGGACTCTGAAACCACACGATTTGAATTCGAAATTCAGTTATATTTAACCTTTCTTTTCACTAACATACCCTCCTAACTCTTTCCTCACCTGTAACTTATATTCCAGAACCCTCAATACACTACAATAAAAACTCTATAACTTACCTGCATTTATTTTCTACCATCCACTCTTTTCTCGTTTTGACAACACTCTCTCTCTCTCTCTCTCTCTCTCATTTTCGCTTTCCTCACCCTCTCTTTATTACTTTATGACACCTCATAATACTTCATCACACTCACTCTCAGACGCAGCTTCTTGGAAGTCACAGCTGTGCTCCCTTTTCTACTTTTTTTTTTACATTCCTATTTGTTGTGTATCATTCATATGAATTTATGTTTTCTCTCCTTTTACTATTTCTTTGTCGTGTATGTTTTTGTATGATTAAGGTATAAAATGAAATATCACGACTGTGTGCTCTTTAATTAAGAAAGCTGTTCCTCAGTCTGTTTCAAATACTCTTGACATTTTTTGCTATCACAGATTTATTACAGTGGCTTCGTGTATATCTACACATTTAATTTTATACAAACTTATATCCAAAAACAGTTCGAGTGAACAGGATGATGATCCACTATAGCCAGTCCTCCTTGTGGAGATGGCACACGATGATGATGACTTTTTTGTTCGTACTTGTAGTGTTACGTACAAACAATGATTAAGTGAAGGAAATCTATGCCAGAAGCTGTGATGTACAAACAATGATTAAGTGAAGGAAATCTACACTAGGAGCTGTGACTACAAACAATGATTAAGTGAAGGAAATCTATACTAGAAGCTGTGACTACAAACAATGATTAAGTGAAGGAAATCTATGCTAGAAGCTGTGACATACAAGCAATGATTAAATGAAGGAAATCTATGCCAGAAGCTGTGACGTACAAACAATGATTAAGTGAAGGAAATCTATACTAGAAGCAATGAAAGAAGGAAAGTTAAACGAGCAGGGGAGCTAAATGTGCAGAATGAGAAACTTGTGGGGAAGAGGAAAGATAGAGACAGACAGACAGACAGAGAGAACTAACCAGAGATAGACAGAGAGCATGAACCAGAGAATGAATGAATGATCTTTATTTTAGAAGGGGAAGAATTTGGCCGCGCAGGCCCGTCTTACATTCTGCCCTTTATCATTCCATCTTTCATTCTTCCCACACACTTGATTTAATATAAGTATACAAATTACATGAGAATGAGAGAGAAAGAAGGGGGAGAGAGGGAGAGAAAGAAGGGGGAGAGAGAGAGACAGAGAGAGAGAGAGCATGGACCAGGTGCAGAGGTGGCTGAACTCTGATATTTTACCAGATTTAAGTGACAGATCTAACAGACAGACAAGGAATGTATCACCACGTAGACACAGACACAACATACAGGTCCATGAAGGCCTCACAAATGCCGTCTGCAGAATGATAGCTTTAGCAGAATCTGGCTCAGAACAGTGCAAGCTGCACAACGTTTACTTTTTGTGTTGGAACACGAAGCCTACAGATTACTGTTATTTTGTGACCGCAGGTGTTGTTCTGTTGGGTACATGTCACAGACGTCAGTTGCTAAGTGTGCACTGACGTCATTCGTATAATGTCCTTTATAAATGGCCAGTGATATGTCTATAGAACTTTGAAGTGCGATATTCTTAATATGTAAAAATGAATATAAGACAGAAAATGGTGAGACTTTGACAAGAGTCAAACTCTACGACTCAGGATAAAACCTATTTTTTTACGGGACTAATTTGTGTGTGATATCCTATTGTTCCACTTTCTAATGACAACCGCGTATGCCGTGTAATTCAGTTCATCTCGCCGTGTAGCTGGATATATTCTATCGTGAAAACAAATTTGCTTTCCACAACACAGAAAATCGAGTACTCGTTCTCGTTCATACAGTATAGTATCGTAGACTGGACAGAGAGTTGACTTTAAGTAGTCATCACGAGACTCGACCGCCGAATCGAGCAATCCAGACTTCGTTCAAAACTAGCCTGCCGTTAACTTTAGATAGAAAATATACTTTCCTGATCAGGAACAGATTATAGAAAAGAAAATCTTCATTCACAGAAATGAACAACATTTTGCACTTAACATCCTCATATGCAAATATAAACATGAGTACTAAAGTGATACCGCAACGCATGGTGCACTTTGAAAGTGAGTCGGAATGAAAAATAGAATGGAAACAGTTCTGAAGAAAATGATTTAATAGAAAATGTTAAGCATTTTGAACTACTGAAATTTAAAAAACAAAAACAAACAACGGGGGATGGATGATACAAATCAATGAAGAAAAACGAATTTAATGTAAATCAGTGGAAGACAATCAATGGTTCTATTGATTTGTAATAAAAAAATAAAAAAGTAAGTGTATCTGTACATAAGAGTTACTGTTTCCAAACTTTCACTTTGTAATAATTCTATATAGCTTTATTATCATTTCATTTCTTTGTTGAAAGTTCTATTCTCATTAATTTCTTTCTGTATAGTTAGCTCTCTTCTCATCATTCTCTTGTCATATAGTCTTTCTGTAATGAATATCTTCCTTCGTTCTTCTTGGTCATGTCTTCTGTATATTTCTCGCTGCCATCATCAGAATCATCATCATCACCACCACCATGTGTCGTGCCGGAAAGCATTGCCAGTTATGCTTCTCAACAAATCTCAATCTTCGATATTTTCTATCACTTGATTTCGATAACATTTTTAATCATGTCATCGCCTTACAACCTCCATAGTCTTCTGTAATTAACTTTTTCTGCCTCCCTTTCCATTTATTGTACATGTTGTTGTGATATTTTCCATTCCTTCCCTTCTTGTTACATAATCAATAAATGTTGATTTGAGTTTTTCTTGTGGATTTAATTACACTCCCTTTTCACTGGCATTTGTTAGACTTTCCACAGTAACACGGAAATAGTCGTTGTCATGGTAACATTCCTCAAATTGATGTATACTCAAGGGTAGCGATACCAACAAAAGTTGCATAAACTGACAAATGTGCGCTTTTTCCATCCAACCCAAAGGTCATGACTTTTACACTCCAAGAAGGTCAATGTTCTCCTGGTGTTTGTACATGCGAATTGCTTTGTAATTTCAGTCAATGGGGTTCAACATTTGGCATACAAAAGTGCCTGGATGAGAAACACGCCCACGGAAACGCTCACTAAGGGGATGATTTTGTGCTAGAAACAGAGAAAAAAAAAGCTTCAATTGCTATTATCTCGTGCGTGTGAGTCCCTGGGACGGGAGAGAAACGAGAGAGATTCTGTCTCTAAATAGCAATTCTGTAGAGAGCAAAAACCATCCGGATGATATTGAGAAAGGAAAGTGAGCAATGTGTAAGTCAATCTAGCCCAGTAGGAAATTGCATAATAACCGTCGAAATGTTTCGATTGTTAGGAAACTTTGACTTATCCGTACATAAAGGGTTAAAGCAGAGTCATAGCTCCGTCAGGTGAAACCTCAGTTCACTTTGTGAATCATGTACGAACAACGATATTTAAATGAACATAAACAGGAAGATAGCAACGCTGAGTGTCAGAGAGAAACCGTCCTTCGATCTCATGGTTCATATATAACAGTACGAGGCACTGTTAAAATGTTTGAAGGGGAAAGTTTAAGCATGACAATGATAGATGAGAGGGACGTGAAAAGTCCAGGTAGTCATGAAAACAAAAATAAGTACAGAAAAAAAGAAGTGACAGAAAAGCCCAGGTGCTTATGAAAACAAAAAAAAAAGGAGAGAATAAAAAGGAAGTGACAAAAAATCCCAGGTAGTTATGAAAACAAAAAAGGAGAGAAAAAAAGGAAGTGACAGAATGAAAAGGACTGTCTTTTCTTCAGGATACGACCCCAGTTTGTTAGATTAACTCTAAGTTAACCAAGATTAACCCTAAGTTAACCAAGACGCCGGCGAGATAGAGGTTCCCAGCTCCAACACGACACTTGTGCTTGGACAGAACGAAGTCAGTGTTTGACAAGTTTTAGGGAAAATCTGTTGAAATGTTTAGGTTGATAGCTATGACGTCATTACCTTTTGTATTTTGAATGCCTGTGCTATATAAAGATCATAAACCAGTTGTTTTTTCGTATGTGAGGAGAATGACTGGAGCACACATACTGGTACACAAATGACTGGAGCACACATACTGGTACACAAATGACTGGAGCACACATACTGGTATACAAATGACTGGAGCACACATACTGGTATACAAATGACTGAAGCACACATACTGGTACACAAATGACTGGAGCATACATACTGGTATACAAATGACTGGAGCACACATACTGGTATACACATGACTGAAGCACACATACTGGTATACAAATGACTGAAGCACACGTACTGGCGTATAAATGACTGGAGCACACCTACTGGTATACAAATGACTGGAGCACACATCTTATATCTTAAATCTTATATCTTATATCCTTCCCGTGCCGTTAAACGTCACATAGGGCTCGCAAAGTAGTTCGCCAATTTTTCTTGTCTTCGGCGAGTCTTTCAACCTCATCAAAGGATTTTATGCCTGTTAATTTGGCCTCTCTTAATAATGTCTTCTTCAGAGTTTCACGCGCTCTGCCTCTTTTTCTTCGGCCTGTTGTGTTCCACTTGATAGCTTGTTTTGGGATTCTCTGATCATTTCTTCTCATCAAGTGACCAACATATATCTATCTCCTTTTCCTGATCACTCATGAGACTGGTTGTTGTTCAGTCATCTGTCTTATCTCTGCATTGTTCTTGAATTCATTCCACTTGATGCCGACTATTTTCCTTAGGCATTTGTTTTCAAAAGAGTCTAATTTCTTTTCTATTTCTTTAGTTGTTTTCCAGCTTTCGCATGCACACATACTGATGTACAAATGACTGGAGCACACATACTGGTATACAAATGACTGGAGCACACATAATGGTATACAAATGACTGGAGCACACGTACTGGTATACAAGTTACTGACTGGAGTACACATACTGGTATGCAAATGACTGGATGATGTGATCGCATAGATATGGTTTGTAAATAAAATTTTCTACACAGGTGAAGAGAAGCAACGCCAATTCAGCTAGTTACCGCATTATGTAAAGAGAGGGAGAAAATATGTGACACCAGACACCTGTGCTGGACAGCGTTGGCGATCACGCTTCCTCGTCTTGCGCAAGTTTCTATGCCTCTGGTCAGTTCTTCACATGCTACTTGGTCTGCCTGCTGAGATGTTTTTCTATTGGCCTTCCTCTTTTTTTTACCTTGAGCTTTCCAGTATTCCCACGCTCTCTGACGTCTGTCTTCTCATGACATGTCCAAGTTCTATAACTTCTGTCTTCTCATGACATGTCCAAGTTCTATAACTTCTGTCTTCTCATGACATGTCCAAGTTCTATAACTTCTGTCTTCTCATGACATGTCCAAGTTCTATAACTTCTGTCTTCTCATGACATGTCCAAGTTCTATAACTTCTGTCTTCTCATGACATGTCCAAGTTCTATAACTTCTGTCTTCTCATGACATGTCCAAGTTCTATAACTTCTGTCTTCTCATGACATGTCCAAGTTCTATAATTTCTGTCTTCTCATGACATGTCCAAGTTCTATAACTTCTGTCTTCTCATGACATGTCCAAGTTCTATAATTTCTGTCTTCTCATGACATGTCCAAGTTCTATAACGTCTGTCTTCTCATGACATGTCCAAGTTCTATAACTTCTGTCTTCTCATGACATATTCATGTTCTATAACTTCGGTCTTCTCATGACATGTTCAAGTTCTATAACTTCTGTCTTCTCATGACATGTTCAAGTTCTATAACTTGTGTCTTCTCATGACATGTCCAAGTTCTATAACTTGTGTCTTCTCATGACATGTCCAAGATCTATAACTTGTGTCTTCTCATGACATGTCCAAGTTCTATAACTTCTGTCTTCTCATGACATGTCCAAGTTCTATAACTTCTGTCTTATCATGACATGTCCAAGTTCTATAACTCATGTCTTCTCATGACATTTCCAGGAAATTTTGATTGTGTTTTTCTTACCATTTCAACAAGTTTCAGTTGTTCTGGAACTTCGTGTTTGTTTTTCTGTGTGTCCAAGGTATTTGTTGCACCTTTCTCCAAAACCACACAGAGAAGAAAGCACATTTAATTTTTTGTTTCCCCGATTCATTCAATCCTTGTCTAACGATGCAGAAATGATATTTTAGCTTTCTTGACTTGTTAATGACTTCGGCGTAGATAAAAGCTGCCACGAAGATATGAATGACATAAATTTCTGGTCCGGGCTAGTAACAGTTTCTCCCAAGCTGTGACCTAGGCAGTGTCAACGGTCAAGGTTGTTGTGCTCTGGTAACAGGTGCCTGGGTTTTGGGTTGGGAGTGGGAACAATAAATCTGGTATATGAAACCGATGTAGGGACTTTTGAGAAATTCTTAAGGGGCTCGACTGTAGAGGTAACAAACGTACACGGCGGAGAAACAAATGAGTCCTGTCTCATATCTCAGTGAGAACAAAGCAATCTTAAGAGATTAGCAGCGTAGACACTCGTACAAAACACACGAGGTGGGATGGCTCAACTCTGGCAAATTTACAGTAATTAGATGCATCTGACAGCATTATTAGACACAAAGAAATGAGTGACGTTCTTTCATTTAAAAAAATTCAGAAAGAGAAATGAAATCAGATTTAGATATCAGGTTTGCTAAACAACAACAAGAGGTGTGGTTTTCAGGTTATGTAATTAGAAATTTCATGTTTACATAATGCTTCTGTTGTAGTGTAATTCAGAAGCAACAGATATATGGTCTCGGCGAAGGGGTCAACATGTTTATCTTAGACAGCTACATACAAAATGGAAGTTGTTCTCCATAACCCCGAAAATGTTAAACGAAAGTCATGTAGGGGAGGCAATTATAATTCTATACACATCTCAGAAGAAGGCAGTTTTTTTTTAATATGACAGTCACTAGAAAACTGAAATGAAAAAAAGAGAGCGAGACAGAGAGAAGAAGTATCTGAAAGGGATGAGCATGTGAACAGAAAGAGCAACATATCTGATTAGAATCTTCATTGAGAAGAAGTACAATAATCAACTACCGTCTGCATGACAATAAATGAATGCAAGGAGTATTTTTAAATCATGACATAATTATCTTCAGTTTCTTTCTATAATGTTATCTTTATACTAATCTAAGTTATTTCGCGATAACACTTGCATAACACAGTCAGCTGTTTGCTTCTCATTGTTTTCACTGAATTCTTCTTCACCTTGTTTTCTAATAACTTTTGTATAATTTTTAATAACTTTTGTATAATTTTTAATAACTTTTGTATAATTTTTAATAGCTTTTGTATAATTTTTAATAACTTTTGTATAATTTCTAATAACGTTATTATAACTGAAATAAACAAACAAGAAAACTCTTGCCGCCCTACAACTCAGAGATTAATGTTTCAGTTCTTAAAGTAACAAGTCAAACCTCAACAGATAAATTCGGGAAATAAGAACTATAACTTCAAATTTTACTACAGACACTCTGAACATAATTTTCTTGCAGGCACCTTGATTATAACCAAATTTTCCTGCAGACACTCAGGTTTTAAACTTTTATCGACAGGCTAAAATTCATCTCTTGTAAAATCATAATCCTATAACTAGATCACATAAAAGTTATTGCAGCTGAACGATAACGGAGAATACACGATAACGATATAAACGGACAGAAAGCATCACTGGATGCTTGTGAATTAGTTTGATCGGGTCCGTCCAGCAAGCAAGCGGCAGAGGAAGTTGTGTAGCTACGTAGTCACTTTGCTGATGGCACAAGATGGGTATGATAATTTAAAAATTCCTCAACTTAAGAACAGAAAGAATGCTTTGGTGAAGGCACAAGATGGGTATGATAATTTAAAAACTCCTCAACTTAAGAACAGAAAGAACGCTTTGGTGATGGCACAAGATGGTTTTGATCATTTTAAAAACTCCTCAACTTAAGAACAAAAAGAAGGCTTTGGCGATGGCACAAGATGGGTATGATAATTTTAAAATTCCTCAACTTAAGAACAGAAAGAAATTAAACTTTCATTAAAAGCAGCAGTCAAAAGAAATATTTATACCAAACCAACTTAGTTTTCCTGACTGGGCTTCCACTTCTTTTGGATGTTTACTTGTGTCATCATTTTATCTTCTCGTATAGTCGTCTGTCTATCTGCCTGTTTTTTTTTATCTGCTATCTCATGCCAGTCTGTCTATTTGCCTGTTTTTCACTTCTTCGACTGTATCATATCAGTCTGTCCCGCTTATATATATATATATATATATATATATATATATATATATATATATATATATATATAATGTATGTTGTTGTCTGGCCTTAATTCTCTTACCTACATAAAGAAATATGTCATCAGAATGTAAGGGCAAACAACGAAAATATCAAAAACAAATTCCTACATTAATGCCTACACGAGTTATAAAATGTCTGGAATGTTTTAGACGGAAGTCTGTCTATTTGTTCAGTCAGGTCACAATAGCCAAGTCGTAAATCTGGACTTTCACAAGAAAACTCCATTAACGTGTTTGAAAGAAAGTCAAGCATTTGTTTACACAACGGATGCAAGCGTATACGTGCCATCTAGCAGCTTGTTAATATTTTGTTTAGGACTTCATTCTGTACGAGCAACCCTGCAACTGTGTACGCCGACACAAATCTCCACACGACAGAGCGACACTGTAACCTTATATACAACATTAAGTAAATGCTTAAACTTAAGCGAGATTTTAAAACATTAACTTTGGTCTTTTCTTTCACTAGAGTGTAATGAAATTGTTGGTATTCACTGGGTAGTCTAAAGATTTATTTTCTAGAGCCAGTTTGTGAAGACATGGCAGACACATTTTATCTTAAAACTAAAAACTGTCATTTCTCTCCTGCGGAAACTAAAACCATTTGGATGAAGTGTCAGTTCTTCACTTACTGGAAAGAACGTTTCATTTTCATGTCTGACCCCAGCTATAGTTTCTTGCCTGATATAGTTTCTCAGTTTTTAATAAATGAGAAGTATGTACAATCGCCAAGAATGTACCATACATTAATCATCTCTGTTGTCGCTATTATCGTTTTTCAAGCATCAGAGACAAGTGGTGGGAGAAAGACTGTTTTAACGTGTTTTATGAGTGTACAAGATGCGAAAATCATCACGACTGAAATGAGATGTTAAAGGAGAATATTAAATGTAAGAAGAAAAGACCATATGAAAATGATATCATCAAGACAAAGGCTGCCGTATGGCATTACATCCAGAAGCAGCAAGTGGAATGTTTTGACCAAGTTGGGCGACTACCACACAGCACAGACAACGTTCACGCTAAACACTGTAGGGAACTAGAGGAGATGGAAGGAGGAACTTACAGAAACATTCAATATCCCATTATATGAACAAAACTCCCTAGCCCTATCAAGATGTTTATTCGTTCCCTGAACACAGAAATGTACACGAGGAAGGAGAAAAGATAAGACAAGAAGGCTAAAAAGCAACCCTGGGGATACCAAAGTGCACTAGAGAAACACGGACAAGTATTCCATTCACTTATTTCGGATAAGTAACAAAAGATGATGGCAAATGTTTACTCGAATTCAAATCAAGAATATGGAAAACAAAGCCTGCTTTAGCTACATGAAGAGATTTGTACATATAAAAGGACTTCTTAACAGAGATGGAAACAAATGGGATGTTATGAAACACAGCCTGTATTATTTAGAGTTTAAAATACTCTGGCAAATCAGTAATATAAATTAGAAAAGAATATGGGTTACAAACACCAGAGACATGGTTTTGGAGAAAGACACAAACGTATACGCAGATCAGAAATACTAAAGGAGAGGTTATCAGAAAGTGAAAAGAAAAAAAAAGGAACAATCCCCTACGGAAAAGATTATCAAAATTCTTGGGCTTGTTAGGAGACAAGAGTTACAGAACTTGACAAACATTGCAGGAATGGGGGTGGGAGGGGGGGGGTGTGTGTGTGTGGTGTGTGTGTGTGTGTGTGTGTGTGGGGCTGGGGCATTCTGGGCTAGCAGAGAAGTATCTAGGCAAGCTACCCACGTGGCACAGAAAAAGAAAAGAAAGGCTTTGGATTCTACTGGAAATACCAAGAAACGTAATAAACATAATGAAGACTGTCAGCACAGTTCCCCAGGACGTGAAAATCTGACAGCCAGCAGCTGTGAGGAGGGAGAATATAGATCCCTATTGAACTCACAACAAAACATTAGCACACACCATTAAGAAACTGTTTCTTTCATGGTTTATAAGTTCATTAAATCTAGTTAAACAAACCACGACACATGTCACAGCCTGGCCGAAACTGCTAGAAATTGAATACAAAGTGGAAATGGTTAACAATAAAACTTGAAGTTTTCTGAAGTAGAACTTGTTAAGAATAAAACTTGTTCTTTTCTAGGGAAGAGGACAGTAATACCTATACAACAAAGCGAAACTTGTTAAGAATAAAACTTGTTCTTTTCTAGGGAAGAGGACAGTAATACCTACACAACAAAGCGAAACTTGTTAAGAATAAAACTTGTTCTTTTCTAGGAAAGAGGACAGTAAAAACTTTTACAACAAAATGAAACTTGTTAACAACAACACTCACAAAACTCGTAAAGTTGAACTTTTTTAGAGAAGTGAGCAGTAAGGCGTGCACAGCAACGTGAGTCATGCCCACAAGCATGCACAAATAAGAAACATCTTTGCCCGGCAATGTTAATCTCAGGCATGTGCGTCCTGTACTAGACCACACGGCGATTACAGGAACCAAGCGCGACAATCCAAAGTCACCTCTCGAAGTTAAACAATCATTTATAAACAAGTGCGACAGTCCAAAGTCACCTCTCGGAGTTAAACAATCATTTATAGACAAGTGCGACAATCCAAAGTCACCTCCTGGAGTTAAACAATCATTCACATTTTCCCTCCCAGAAAAAAAACGTTCTCCTATTGTGACACTGGTGTACTCTTTTTGTTAGAGTATACGCTCTGTGTTGGTAAAATTACTGCAGAGCCAAATGTCAGAGGATCACCAGAACACAGACGTCATTTACCTGAAAATGTGGAATCTAGTATTAGATTCAAAGTTATGTACCGTAATATTAGATTCTAATCTTACAGGATGTCCCCAAATGTCAAACAAACAAACAAACAAAAAAGACAAAGCTGATAGTAAGAATGGCACAATAGACAGTTACGAGGTTTCAGTGACTGAAGAGAGATAAGTCTATTCTCGGTGCTGTCCTTCAGTCCCATCATCATCTTCATCATCATGTGCCGTGCCGACTGGCGTTGGCTATTATGCTTCTCCAGAGTACACGATCCTTCATGCAGGCAATCAGCTCAGTTGGTGATCTCCTTTCACACCATCCCGTCAGACTGTCCAGTATCATTTCTCTTGGTCTTCCTCTTGATCTTCTTCCTTCTATTTTTCCTGTTGTTATAATATTTTCTATGCCCCCTCTTCTCATTGCATGTCCTATGAAAGTACATTGTCTCTCTCTTATCTTTTTGACAAGGTTTTTTTTTGTCTCTCCAGCTCTTCTCCTACATTCTTCATTAGTTATTTTTGCTGTCCAGGGGATTCGCAACATTCTTGTAATAAATCACATTTCTTCTACTTCCAATGATTTTTGTGCAGACCTGCCTATTGCCCATGATTCACTTCCATATAACAAGATAGGTTCAATATAGCATTTTAGGACCTGTTTTCTAACATTCATTGATAAGGGTGTGTTGTATAATATGTTTCCCACTCTCTGAAATGCAGAGTCAGTCTACGCGGCTGTAAAAATAGATACTGTCAGTGTAACGATGAGATAAAATAGTCTCCAAGAACGCAGAATAGCACGAATAGGCTCACCAGTCTACACCACACAGACAGCGTCTGTGGACGAAGGTAAAATCACGAGGCTGAGTCAAAACGGTATTCTTTTTGGTTTGTTTTTTTCTTTAAATCTGAATAAAATGTAAAAATATGACTGAAAACTCCTTATCGTTTTTCCATATAATCTCCACTACGTGCAATGCAGATCTGCTACCGTTTAACTAATGTCTGGATTCATCTTCTTCTTCTTCTTCTTCTTCGTTCACTTCTACCACCAAAAACCGCACTGTGAACCTACTGAATTCTCACATGTGGTCCTCGTTAGGTCCGGTGGTCCCCTGTGTGGTCCAAAATAGACCACATGAGTTCCACGAAGGACCACAAGGGGTTCAGAGTATCACAGTGCTTTAGCCTGTATTCTTGGTGGGTCTCGGAAGCGGGATTGCGTGACACCGTGGTTTTCATTGCACCAGTTTGGTCTAGGGTTGGACTTTCTCACCGGAAGACCTCGACGTGTTTGGAATATCAGTGCATCCCCGCTGGGTGAGAGGCGTTAGCCCACCCAGGACAGAGTTGGACTTTCTCACCGGAAAACCTCGACGTGTTATGAGATACCCGTGTATCACCGCCGGGTGAGAGGTGGTTGCCCATCCAGTCCAGGGTTGGACTTTCTCACCGGAAAACCTCAGCGTGATTAGGATACGCAGACATCCCCGCCGGGTGAGAGGTGGTTGCCTATCTAGACTTCCCTGGTCCAGTGTCTCCGACTTCAGCATTTTGCGGTCGTGGCCGCTACCCTTCCTAGTTGTGACCAGGATGGAGCTTTTGTCCAGGAGGACGAATCCTCGCCACTAGTGACTTCTACCCCTGGGTTGAGCCGGTTTAGGCATTTCCCAGTATGGGCATGTTTGGGACGGGACCGACCTCTAGGGCAGAGGTACTGTGACATTCATAGCCTTCAAGATTCACCCCTGGTATGAGCCGGTTTAGGCAAAATTCACCAGTATGGGTGTTTATCAGGCGTTACCGACCTCTAGAGCGGAGGTGGCATGACATGTCTAGCCATCGAGTTCCACCCCTGGTGTGTGCCGGTTTAGGCATATTTCACCAGTGTAGGTGTATTTCGGACGTAGGCGGCCTCTAGAGCAGAGGTGCCGTGGTATAGCTCTCGTAGCGATACTACTGGACATACCAGGTTAAACTTCACTTTCCACCACCTTTTCCCATCGGCGCCGCACAGCAACCTTTATTTCTGCATTTACTTCCTTAACCGGGAGGAGCTTCACTCCACGCGCGGCATTTGAAAAGTCAAGCCAGCAGTGACTTAACCTCTGGGACAAACCGGTTCATGCATTTCACACGATATGACTGCACTCAGGACGTGGCCGACCTCCAGACCAGAGGTGCCGTGATTTGACTGTTTGCTTCGCTTTATTCTTTCAACCACCTTTTCCGCAGTGATGCTGCGCGGCAACCTCATCTGCAAATTTCTTCATTGACCGGGAAGAGCACCGCTCCACGCACGGCAGCTGAAGATCTCGCCAACAGCGTCTGGATTCATCGAAAAGAAAGAAAATCCTTCTACTAACTCCTTCTTTCATCTCAACTTTTTTTACTGAACTTCTTTCCATCTAGATCCTCTTTGAGGGTTCCAAACACACGATAATCACATGGTGCAAGGTCGGGTGAATATGGAGGATGAAGAATATACTCAAAACGCAGATCAGTAATTTGTTGAGCTGTTGCACCAACTGTGTGAGGCCGTTCGTTATCATGGTGTAATAACACACCAGAACTGAACACGCCGCGACGTTGTCATGTTTTGATTGCAGGTTTCAAGTGGTTCTCAAGCAGATCACAGTAAGCATCTTCGTTAGTAGTGGTTGCCCTGGGCATTCAGTGTTCCAGAACAGGATATTTATAGTATCAGTGTCAGCATCAATTTTCCGACGTTTCGACAAGACGAATGTCGTCACTCTTTGCTGACTTGCTTTGTCTCTGGCTAGAAGAAATGTACCCAGTATTCGTCTCCAGTAACTACACGTCATAGAAGGCCATGTCTTTCAGCCTCAGAACCTCGTAAAGGAATTTCATAAACATCCTCATAACATTCTTTCAGAGGATAAGTTGTTTTAATATCCACCTGGTGGATACTTTTCGGTATTGCAGCACGTCGTGAATGATGTCATGCGCCGAGTCCTGACTAATTTCAGTTCTCAAGCCGCTTCATCGGTTGTTACCGGTTGATTTTCCCATATCATTCGTCCCACTTCAGTGTTAACGTTAGGTGTATCCGCAGTGTGAGGCCGGCAGGAACGACGAGTATATGTCAGCTTTTACACTCCACTTTTAAAAGGCCTATAATAATCTTGTACCTGCCGAAGTTACACACACATTGTCCTCTTCATTCAGTAACAAATATCAGCAGTTTTCTCACTCTTTGCAGCCCAAGAAACGAAAACCTGTGCGCTTTTATTCTCTCGTGCATGCCTTCAAAGGAGACGCCATTTTGAGTCTGGTTTGCTGACGTCTTAAGTTAAGAAATGGCCAACGTTAATCCATACCCATGCACCTAAAGAGGAATCGCGTAACAGAATCTGTACTACAAGTGTCTGCTACCTGATTTAGAATTTTTAGAGCAAAATTGCGACTTCCTTTTGACTCACCCTCGTGGATACCACGTGCGATAAGACTTTCTCCAGATCACAGCAAGTGTTAAAAAATTGGCGCTACAGAGAAAAAAAAAACATGACAAAAGCAAGAAACTAAGATATTTCCGTGAAGACATTTCTGCGCCACATATGCGGGCAAAAAAAACCAGACAATAAATGCAGACATCTGGAGAGCATCTGGTATACGACGTAGATTCAGCTTGTGAGAAAAAAAGGACAAATCTGCAGGGATCTGCCAGGAAACTACTGCAGCTTTGAACGACTATAGCGCCATCACAAATTTTACCTGTATCATTCGCAAACACACATACATACACACCCACTCACCTGGAAGGTCAACTTCTCCTGGACGTATTTCTGGACATACCTGAGGATCTTCTACTGAGATCAGTTCTGTAAGAGAGGAGGAAATACAAAAAATTTACACTTGTTATTTTTATAATGTACATTCTAGTTATCTAAGACATTCTAGCCATCTAAGACATTCTAGCTATCTAAGACGTTCTAGCTATCTAAGACATTCTACCTAAGACATTCTAGCTATCTAACAATTTGGCAGCTATTTTAAAATATATATTTCCTGCAGATATTTAAAACAGAGGTCAAGCTGGTCTGAATATTGTGGAAATACATTACATATTATGATACGCATGGACAAATTGCCCGGACAATAACTAGACCGGAAGAAAAATTGAACCAGGTTATTTAGCATATGTACTGATGGAAGGAGGAACAACTCTGGAAAATAAAGACTAATAAACGTTTAATAAAAGACTCCACAGAGTGAGAGACTGAATGAATGAATGAGATAGTATGAAATGTGCGTGCTTGTTGGAAATAGGAAAACGTTAGAAAGAGTGAATGAACGAACGAAGGAAAGAATGAACGAACTTTATTTTAAAAGGGTGAGGAACTGCGCACAGGCCCGTCTAATATTCTGTCTTTCATCCTCTCATCATTCACTCTTTCCAATTCCATGGAGAGAGAGAGAGAGTTTATGTGTAAAGAAAAATAACAATCTTAGAAATAAACAGAGATTTATTTATCTGATTCGATTCTCTGTGTTGTAGGAAAGAGTTCAAATCTTCGATTCTCTGTGTTGTAGAATAGAGTTCAAATCTTCGATTCTCTGTGTTGTAGAATAGAGTTCAAACCCCTTCAAGATAACAGTGAATATCAACCGGAACACCCCGCGTGAAGTCGCTACATGTACAACAGTAGATGCTGATATCAAAATAAAGACATTTAAACGGTTCCCCCTCCCCCTCCCCCGCAAAAAAGTGCCGCAAGGGATATAGATTACTTGATTACCCTCCTTATATACTTCGTGTAAGCAGAGTTTTATTTATTTGTTTTTTTAATGCCTCACAAAGTGTTGATATCAGTAGTTTTATGACAAGTTTTGAGTGCAGAATAGTTGCTGTTATCAGCTTTTTAAAACGTTAAGGTAGCAAAGACACATGTCACTAACTCACAAAGAGTTAACATAGTTTATAAACAGATCCAACAACAACAACAACAACAACACAGAAAAAGCCACATTTTCTACATTAGATCCTGGATATTGGATGTGACCTAGATCTGCTGCTGGTCTGAAGGAGCTGCTAAAGTGCATAATTGTTCTGTATTCAACATCGGGATGTCCTTTAGTGTTTTGGCTGATACCACTACTGTGTTGGTTATAAATGGTAACGTTAGAGAGTAAAGTAAAGGTAAAATTCCCGTTCCATGCCCTTAAGGCATATTGGGGATACATTGTTTATTTTCCATGACATTCGTCGTATGAAAGTCTGATGTCTATCACGCCTGGCCGCATTTACCTCCCCAGATTTCTCTGGTACCAATCTTTAGAGTCTGGGTGGACCCCGGGGCCTTTTTGGTGTGTACCAGAAAAAAAAATCCCACTGCTGGGACTGAACCAGTTACCACCGGAATAGTAAACCGAGTGCCCAGCCACTCAGAGAACCTGGCCGGCCTTACTATTAGAGAGTACGACAGTTATTGCTGCCGTCCTGTATCTACGACTGCCTGATGACGCTGCCGTCCTGTATCTACGACTGCCTGATGACGCTGCCGTCCTGTATCTACGACTGCCTGATGACGCTAACGTCTGCAGCAGGCTGCAGGTATAAGAAGCTTTTATGCCGAGGGTCTTTCCAGGGTTAAAAGGGTTAAGAAAGACTGCTACGTGGATGTCAGTTCTCTAAGTCTTTGAAAAGAGAGAGAGAGCAGATAATTCTTTCGTATAGTTGCTGTAGAAAACTGAGCACACTAACGCGACTGGGTGTCGGGAAGAAAAGCAAAGGGTACTGGATTCAATCCCACCAAATAACTGGGATTTCTCGTCAACCATGTGTATCAATAATAATGTCATGCCCTTCCTAGTCAGCACAAGAAAGTGGGATCGGATGTCATGTCTGGAAATGGAAACTGACCTAAAGGCAGCACATACTTTTAAGTGTATTTAGATAAAAAGATATCCACGTAAAACTGAATCTTACATCACAGACTGAGCTTGTTAGTTAAGTAACGCATGAAACTAAATCTTCCTACCAGAAGTCGACGTACGTAGTTACAGCAAACAAGATGAAGTACAGAGGGAACTTACTTCCGTCGGCAGCGGGGGCCGAGATGAAATCAAGACAAGCTAAGAAAACACAATATGGCGGAAGGTTATGACAATACATTCCTCTCACTCCGACCTGAGAAAGTTATGTTTATTTGTTTCTGTTTCTATAGATGACATGGAGCAGGAAGCCATGCAAAGATTCTGCTTCTACTCTGTTTGTTTAACATTTATACACAGAGATTATTTTTTTAAAGTGTAACCAAGAGGGAAAAAAAGTCAGATTATTTAGAGGCTTCGAAGATCTCATATCGTCGGCACTGTCATACAGTCTGGTAATTTCTAAATTTTGTTCTTGACATCTGATAGAGTTTTGACAAAACAACTCTAGCGTTAAGTTAAATGAAAGATAGAATACAGTGGGTCTGTACAGAATTTTGAATATCAATGTCTGGTACAAACTCTTTCATTCCAAAGAACACTGACAGTTTCGGTAGATCTTTTACACTCATTTGCAAGACAAAGCTGACCGCTATATTTAAGCAAAGTCTAAATAAAGGTTGTTAATTTTAGCAATAAATTTTTAAAATCTATATAGTAACAGTTTCTTCCTACCAAAGTTTCTCATCAAAATTTATTCTGGCAGAGTAGAGAAATTAAATTCAGGAGTGAACGAGTTGACGTAGGCTACGAGGACAGTGCGAGGACAGTACGAGGACAGTACGAAGTCAGTACGAGGACAGTACGAGGTCAGTACGAAGTCAGTACGAGGACAGTACAGGTCAGTACGAGGACAGAACGAGGACAGTACGAGGACAGTGGCGGATACACATATGTACAAATAGAAATCAAAGAGGCTTTCGCACATTAAAGTAATAGAATATAGTGTTGTATGGTTAGACCTGAAAAAAAAATCATAGACACGGCACTTTTATACGTGAGAGAGAGAGAGAGAGAGAGAAATGACAAGAAAGTTGGGCGGGGACTAGAATCATGGGCTCTGATAGGACGAGAAACCGTCTAGCCAGGAAAGAACAGAGCATTAATCAAGGTGGTTATCTCGCGCCCCTCGGCTTGCTTGGCCTACCGGAGTCCGTGGGTTCAAGTCTCAGGTCATTTTTCTTTCTCTAACATCTCATATTAAAGACAGCAAAAACATGCACAGACGAATTAATGAACTCACAGGCAGGAAAACAAAATATACCACAGGATGCCTGAAATCGAAAGAAGGTAAAATGTTAATGGGAAAAGAAGACATTGTGGACAGGTGGACAGATTATATCGGTGAGCTATATGGAGGAGAAAGACCAGAATTAACACCAGATACTGAAAACTGTGAGGGACCACCAATACTTGAAGATGAAATCATAGATGCCATCAAACACATGAAGAAAGGAAAAGCGACTGGGCCTGATAATATAACAATAGAAGAAATAGAGGCACTAGAGGAGACAGGAATAAAAATAATAACCAAGTTACTGAATGACATTTACAACAGTGGTTATATTCCCAGTGACCTGATTAAATCCATGTTTATAGCACTACCAAAGAAACCAGGTGCAAAGGAATGTGACGACCACCGGACTATCAGCCTCTCATGTCACATAACGAAGCTACTTCTGAGAATAATTATGAGAAGAACAAGGAAAAAGATAAAAATGGAAATAGCAGATCAACAGTTTGGATTTGTTGAAGGAAAGGGAACACACAATGCCATTTATGCTTTACGAACACTAACAGAAAGAGCTTTAGAAGTACAGAAAGATCTCTACTTATGCTTCATTGATTACACCAAGGCATTTGACAAGGTGAAACATAATGAAATTATTAAAATGCTTGAAGACATCAATATAGACGGCAAAGACCTGAGGATTGTAAAACATCTATACTGGCAGCAAGAAGCAGCAATTCGAGTTGAAAATAGAATTGGAAAATATCAACCTATAAAACAAGGGGTGCGACACGGATGTGTATTATCTCCAGACCTTTTTTCTCTGTATAGCGAGAATATTCTAAGAACAATCATCACAGAACCAGGCATAAAAATTGGAGGATACAATATTAACAACCTTCGGTATGCTGACGACACAGTACTGATAGCTGAGAATCAACAAGACCTGCAAAATCTCTTGAATAAAGTCGCCAAAGAAAGTGAACAGAAAGGCCTTACTTTGAACATCAAAAAGACAGAGACTATGGTTATATCTAAGAAACAGAATCCACCAGCATGCAGTATTAAATTAAACGGAACTGTTCTAAAGCAGGTGCAGAAATTCAAATACCTTGGAGCAGTAATAACTTCAGATGGGAAATGCAGAACAGAAATTAGGAACAGAATAGGCCAAGCAAAGACTGCATTTCAGAGAATGAGAAACATATTGACCAACACATCCTTATCAATGAATGTTAGAAAACGAGTCCTAAAATGCTATATTGAACCTATCTTGTTATATGGAAGTGAATCATGGACAATAGGCAAGTCTGCACAAAAATCATTGGAAGCAGCAGAAATGTGGTTTATTAGAAGAATGTTGCGAATCCCCTGGACAGCAAAAATAACTAATGAAGAATGTAGGAGAAGAGCTGGAGAGACAAAAAACCTTGTCAAAAAGATAAGAGAGAGACAATGTACTTTCATAGGACATGCAATGAGAAGAGGGGGCATTGAAAATATTATAACAACAGGAAAAATAGAAGGAAGAAGATCAAGAGGAAGACCAAGAGAAATGATACTGGACAGTCTGACGGGATGGTGTGAGAGGAGATCACCAACTGAGCTGATGGCCTGCATGAAGGATCGTGTACTCTGGAGAAGCATAACAGCCAACGCCAGTCGGCACGGCACATGATGATGATGATGAACATCTAAAAGTGCTTTGTCTATGATTTTTTTTTCCAAGTTTAAACATACAATACTGTGTTTTATTATTTTACTGCGGTCAGTTATGTAAGAGTCAAATTGGTCTCAGAAATAAACTACCAGCCTATTAAAAAAAAGAAACGTTATTATGAGATGTAATTGTTGTAACAAATATGTTGGTTTCATACAACAACATTAGTTACATAACCACAGCCTGTTTTAGCTCAGTGGAGCAAATCAGACAACACGAGACAAGTAAAGTTAAGCAGTTGGTCAGAAACATTCATTCTGCCATTCTGTAATTTGTAGAAGGCGGGCCTTATCTTGCGGGAAAGAATGTTATTTTGTACACAGACAAGGCCCTTTAGAAACAGTCTACATCTCAGTTCAGCGTCCAATGTTTCAGACCTTGAAATAGAAGAGACAGCATTAACTGAGTGTGTCAGAGGAGATACCATACAGGCAAACGGCCAGGAAAAGGTAGCCGGGAATTTTATTTAATTATGAAAACATTACAATAATGAAAGTATAGTTCTACAGAAAGGTCATCATCATCATCATCAGGTGCCCTGTGGAAAATTATTCTTCTTTTGAGACTTCACATCGAGAAAGTTGGAGGATCTCAGTATGGACAGTCTCTGAGTCACAAAAGAGTTCAATTTCTAACCCTGTTCATAGGTCGAATTTGTACACAACTCTGAAGATATCTAACGTATTATAAATAGTATACAGTGTATCTTTTTTATACATAAAAAGCATTAAATAAACTGACAAACCGCTGTAGAAGCGGAATGTTTTGATGCGCGTCGGAAAGTAGCTCCTGTTTCTTATTACGAAGCACTGTATGTGACAAGATTTTAAAATATAATAGGCTTTATAGGAGTCGTTCGTAACTAAAGGTTGTACGTAAGTCAGACGTTCGTAAATCGAAGACTGACTGTACTGCAACCGTATCAAACTCTCCATTATCTTCTCTCTTGAATTTCCTCTGATTTTCTTCTCGTTTATCTTTTTGAGAATGACATGTTCTGTTTATCTGAATGTGACAGAATATATGCGTCAAAACACACACTACAAATGTAATAGAAGTAAGGTTCAACAAAATAACGAAACAATCTTTTAATGTTTTGTATTTGTAGTAAATGAAGCCACTGACAGTAGTTATTGAGGAAAGACGCTGGCGATGGTTGGGACATGTGATCCAGATGACTGACGACTCACGACTAAAAATACCACTAAGATGGACATCAAAGTAGAACAGAAGTAAGGGTAGACCAAATGAAACATGGAGAAGAACAGCAGAGAGGATGTTGAGCAATAGAGGGCTCACCTGGGCAAGAGCGGAAAAAAGGCAAAGGACAGGCATTTGTGGAAAACCCTTGCGGTAACCCCATGTGCATTGGGCACTTAAGGTTCATATATATATATATATATATATATATATATATATATATATATAGCACAACTAATGGCAAACTTGCTGAATCTCTTCAGTCAAAGCTTGTCTGTATTTAATGGAACCAGACATAATTCTCAGGAAAGTGATCAGATCAGGCAGTTGATACATGCAGACAGACAATGACGTTGTTGTTGTTATTATTGTTGTTGTTGTTGTTGTGTTCTCTTACTGGAATTGCGAGCTGCTGGTCTTTCAACCGATGTTCTGAGACACATCATCGTGTCGGATCAGGAGTTGGTTTCGGCGCATAATTCATAATTGTTCAGTCCCTGAGAGAAGCTAACATGCAGCATGCGTGCAGTACTTCTTTAGCAGACATCACTCGCCCTGGGAACTACGGCGATCCCCGCTCTGTTAGCCAGGTTAGGCCTGTTACTGGGGACACCTAGAGAGAGAGAGAGAGAGGGAGAGAGAGAGAGGCGGGGCAGGGTCTTGGTCGGCTATGACTCGCAAACCCTGACTCAAGCGTGTCAGCTAGGGGTCACTGGGCACCAGATCTGACCCCACCTTCACTCTGGTACACACCGACAAACTGTCTCTAAATATCATCATCTGAGAGAAAAGTTATACACATTTTCAGATGATAAGATAAAGGTGGTGGACAAAGTGGTAAAATAATGTGACTATGTCCAGATACAAAAATAAATATTTTGGACACATTAAACGTCATGATAATCTAGAGAAAACCGTCTTGGAAGGGTACATAATGGGAAAAGGAAAGAGAGGAAGACCAAGGCGAAGATGGCTGCAAGACATCGTTGATGATCTGCAAATGGATGAATCAGCAGCAGGCCATCTTGCTCACAACCGAGAGGTCTACAGGAGTGCTGTTAGGGAGGCAAAGTTCCGCAAGGGACATGCAAATGAATGAATGAATGAATGTCCGGATAAACTGTACCCCAAAACAATATCTTCTTAAAGCCAGAGACAGTGTACAAGTTATAAGAAAGATAAAGGCTGATATGTGTTCTCGTTGATTAGACAAAACAGTTCCTACAAATATTAGACTGAAGATACGAAATAAATATTTGAAAAGCTTGATACACACAGCAGAGATCTGCGAAATGAGGAGTATGTACTGAAACAAAACAGTACCAGCCAGAAACAGTGGTAAGTCCTTGTAAATCGTAAATATTATGTGGTGTAGAAATGGTAAGTAAAGAGGAAATAACATAGTGAAATGGCAAACGAAGTGGAAGTAAACAAAGTAAAGACAACAAAACAGAGTGAAAACAACAAACAGGGTGGAAATAACAAATAGTGGTGGAAATAACAAACGGGAAATAACAAAGTGGGAATATAGAGTGGCCAGTGGGCTGCCTGGAGGTTCGAATGAGAATCTACGCCTTCAGGATGATGATGATGATGAAAGTGATGATGACAGTTATCATAATTTTATGACTACAAATAACTGATAACTTTGCCATATCAAGCGAATGGATATCTGGCTGACGCAAGATATGGCTGATATATGATGCAACATCGGTTACTCATTGCGTGAAAACCAGCTCCAGTGTACCACCTGAAATCGTTGCGCACAAACAGCCCTTTGTACACAGTAATCTAATGTGGCTCCACCAGAAGGTAGATATTCTGCCAATTTAGAGCCAGTTTATCTGCAGCACAGATTTTTGTTACAGCTGTGTCGAACAGACGGCACGGCTAACCAAGGCCTTCCAGGCCAGTTTTATAAGGTAGTGCAGAACTCTCTCCTCTTCTCTTCCTGCCCGCTGACTCTACTGATTAGTCATTCTGTTTTCATCCACTCCCCCTCCTCCCTCTAAAACAGAGGAACCTTTAGGTTCTTCCTTAAAACCCTCCAGCCCTCGGACAAATGCATCAACTGGGCACCCCCATCCCCCCGCCCCCCCCCCACCGCCCCTAATCACTGATACTGTCGGTATAGGCAGTCCAACCGACAAAACTTTGGGTTATAAGACAGTTCGCTATCGGCTGATCTACTTGCACTCAGTTTGCTGTGAAATCTGCTGCCGTGGCACGTTTTGTCACTGACACTCATCCCATAAACGTGTTACCTGTTACACCTTTCTTCTGCCCACGCCAGGTAGTTAACCTGTGAAACAGGTGGGGCAAGAGATGCGATTTGTACCTGTGTGTCTGATGGTCTGGCGGGATGAGGTTCTTGATTAGTCCGAGGGCTCGCACAAGAGCTGCAGGTGCAAGGTCTCTTACAAGCAACAATTGCAATGTGTGATTTAATCTCTGACGCAAGGAAAGAGAACGGAATTTTGATGATGACTACGGTGATACAAGGAGTGGAATTATGATGATATCCACGATGAGACAAAGAGTGGGATTTTGATGACGTCTCCAGTGACGCAAAGAGTGGGATTTTGATGACGTCTCCGTTGGAGCAAAAAGTGGGATTTTGATGACGTCTCCAGTGACGCAAAGAGTGGGATTTTGATGACGTCTCCAGTGACGCAAAGAGTGGGATTTTGATGACGTCTCCAGTGACGCAAAGAGTGGGATTTTGATGACGTCTCCGTTGGAGCAAAAAGTGGGATTTTGATGACGTCTCCAGTGACGCAAAGAGTGGGATTTTGATGACGTCTCCGTTGGAGCAAAAAGTGGGATTTTGATGACGTCTCCAGTGTCTCAAAAACTGAGATTTTGATGACGTCTCCGGTGGAGCACAGAGTGGGATTTTGATGACATCTCCGGTGGAGCAAAAAGTGGGATTTTGATGACGTCTCCGGTGGAGCAAAGAGTGGGATTTTGATGACGTCTCCAGTGTCTCAAAAAGTGAGATTTTGATGACGTCTCCGGTGGAGCAAAGAGTGGGATTTTGATGACGTATCCAGTGATGCAAAGAGTGAGATTTTGATGACGTTTCCGGTGGAGCACAGAGTGGGATTTTGATGACGTCTCCAGTGTCTCAAAGAGTGAGATTTTGATGACGCCTACAGTGGAGCAAAGAGTGAGATTTTGATGACGTATCCGGTGACGCAAAGAGTGGGATTTTGATGACGTCTCTGTGGAGCAAAGAGTGGAATTTTGATGACATCTCCGGTGGAGCAAAGAGTGAAATTTTGATTACGTCTCCAGTGGAGCAAAGAGTGGGATTTTGATGATGTCTCCAGTGTCTCACAGAGTGAGATTTTGATATGTCTCCGGTGGATCAAAGAGTGGAATTTTGATGACGTCTCCAGTGGAGCAAAGAGTGTGATTTTGTTGACGTCTCCAGTGACGCAAAGAGTGGGAATTTAATGACGTCTCCGGTGGAGCAAAGAGTGAGATATTTATGACTTATCCGGCGGAGCAAAGAGTGGGATTTTTATGACGTCTCCAGTGGAGCAAAGAGTGGGATTTTGATGACGTCTCCGGTGAAGCAAAGAGTGGGATTTTGATGACGTCTCCAGTGACGCAAAGAGTGAGATTTTGATGACGTCTCCGTGGAGCAAGGAGTGGAATTTTGATGACGTCTCCGGTGGAGCAAAGAGTGAGATTTTGATGACGTCTCCGGTGGAGCAAAGAGTGGGATTTTAATGACGTCTCCAGTGTCTCAAAGAGTGAGATTTTGATGACGTCTCTGGTGGAGCAAAGAGTGGGATTTTGATGACGTCTCCAGTGAAGCAAAGAGTAGGATTTTGATGACGCCTCCAGTGGAGCAAAGAGTGGGGTTTTTATGACGTCTACCGTGACGTAAGGGCAGGAGTTTTCAAACCGCGCCAAGTTGATGCAAGGGGAATGCTTTTGGTTTTGTCCGAGAAATGTTTTGATGATAAGTATACATTTTAAAATTTGTAATAAAAATGACAAAACCCTGGCATATGCTCTAGCTAGAAATCAAGATAAAGTTAGTTCCCAAGACAAGCCGCCATTTATTTCGAAGAGTCATATGAGTGGGTCACAAAGATTTCGGGCAAAGGGAAAGGTGACAGGTAGAAAAACAAATGTTAACAGAACTGGTGTAATACTTGCCCGATAGCGCACGTGAGGGCTATCCTTGGCCAGGCCAAACATTTAGAAGTAAAATATATAATTTTCCTGCGAAAATAGCCAAGTCGGCCAGATCAGGACAACCTGACTTTTTGTTCAGATACTGGAAAGATGATACGGAGAAAGTACAGCAATACTGAGACAGAAGACACAGAAAGTCCAGGCAAGTTGGTTACACTTACAGAAAATAACAGTAAGAAAGCTCTCTCTCTCTCTCTATCTCTATCTCTCCCTATCTCTATCTCTCTCTTTCTATCTCTTTCTATCTCTCTCTTTCTATCTCTCTCTCTTTCTATCTCTCTGTGTCTCTCTCTTTCTATGCCTCTCTATCTCTCTCTTTCTATCTCTCTTTGTCTCTCTCTTTCTATCTCTCTCTTTCTGTCATCTCTCTCTCTTTCTATCTCTCTCTATCTATATCTCTCTTTCTCTTTCAATCTCTCTTTGTCTCTCTTCCTATCTCTCTCTTTCTATCTTTCTCTCTTTTTCCATCTTTCTCTCTTTTTCCATCTCTCTCTTTCTCTCTCTTTCTTTCTCTCCCTCTTTCTCTCTCTCTTTCCATCTCTCTCTTTCTCTCTTTGTTTCTCTCTCTTTCTCTCTTTCTTTCTCTCTTTTTCTCTCTCTTTCTATTTCTCTCTATTTCTTTCTCTCTCTCTTTCTCTCTCTCCTTCTATCTTTCTCTTTCTCTTTCCCTCTCTTTCTCTCTTTCTATCTCTTTCAGTCTCTTTCTCTCTCTCTCTCTCTCGATCTTTCTCTCTCTCTTGGTCACCCTTTTTTATAAGTGTTCTTTTATGATAATTTATTTGATCTCCCTACTGACAGATAAGAGAGCTACACCAGGCTATTCTGTCATCTCACATGTAAATGTGTCCACATATGTGGCCAATGTTTCACGTTGGTTATCATTGCTTGTCATCGCACAAACATCAGTATCAAGGTGTGTTCCCCTAGAGAACGACAGAAAACTAGGTTTTGATCTGAAAGTACTCCAAATCTGAAGCTTCCGTTACTACTTAAACATACCAAATATATCACATGAAAAAGAAAGCCTTAAAAAAGAAAAGAAAGGAGAGATCATGTCCATAAACAAAGTAGGCATGACGTGTTTGTACGAATAAAACCCGGATTTGTGTTAACAAACAGTGGCCAGGTGCTCGAAGAACTGTATACCAAACACAGCAGTCACTTGAGAAGGTTTGACGATTGGCTTTGTGCTTCTGCTATTTATATGAAAGTATTTGTCTCGCTCTGTTTATGAGAAAAGACACTCACAGACTTCATAAATGCCGCTGCTGAAGAACACAATAAATTATGTTATCGAATTAATGACACACTCAAGTGTAGACTTCAAGATTTAAAACTGCTGTAAGATAAAGGAAGGTCTACTAAAGAGAAAGAAAGAAAAAAAAAGGAATGGGACGAAAATAACGTTTCTCGAAACTCGAAAGCGAAGGATTGCTGTGATGACGTCTCCAGTGACGCAAAGAGTGAGATTTTGATGACGTCTCCGTGGAGCAAGGAGTGGAATTTTGATGACGTCTCCGGTGGAGCAAAGAGTGAGATTTTGATGACGTCTCCGGTGGAGCAAAGAGTGGCATTTTAATGACGTCTCCAGTGTCTCAAAGAGTGAGATTTTGATGACGTCTCTGGTGGAGCAAAGAGTGGGATTTTGATGACGTCTCCAGTGAAGCAAAGAGTGGGATTTTGATGACGTCTCCAGTGGAGCAAAGTGTGGGGTTTTTATGACGTCTACCGTGACGTAAGGGCAGGAGTTTTCATGACGCGCCAAGTTGATGCAAGGGGAATGCTTTTGGTTTTGTCCGAGCAATGTTTTGATGATAAGTATACATTTTAAAATTTGTAATAAAAATGACAAAACCCTGGCATATGCTCTAGCTAGAAATCAAGATAAAGTTAGTTCCCAAGACAAGCCGCCATTTATTTCGAAGAGCCATATGAGTGGGTCACAAAGATTTCGGGCAAAGGGAAAGGTGACAGGTAGAAAAACAAATGTTAACAGAACTGGTGTAATACTTGCCCGATAGCGCACGTGAGGGCTATCCTTGGCCAGGCCAAACATTTAGAAGTAAAATATAATTTTCCTGCGAAAATAGCCAAGTCGGCCAGATCAGGACAACCTGACTTTTTGTTCAGATACTGGAAAGATGATACGGAGAAAGTACAGCAATACTGAGACAGGAGACACAGAAAGTCCAGGCAAGTTGGTTACACTTACAGAAAATAACAGTAAAAAAGCTCTCTCTCTCTCTCTCTCTCTCTCTTTCTATCTCTCTCTGTCTCTATCTCTCTCTTTCTATCTCTTTCTATCTCTCTCTTTCTATCTCTCTCTTTCTATCTCTCTGTCTCTCTCTTTCTATGTCTCTCTATCTCTCTCTTTCTATCTCTCTTTGTCTCTCTATTTCTATCTCTCTCTCTCTTTCTATCATCTCTCTCTCTTTCTATCTCTCTCTATCTATATCTCTCTTTCTCTTTCAATCTCTCTTTGTCTCTCTTCTTATCTCTCTCTTTCTATCTTTCTCTCTTTTTCCATCTTTCTCTCTTTTTCCATCTCTCTCTTTCTCTCTCTTTCTTTCTCTCCCTCTTTCTCTCTCTCTTTCCATCTCTCTTTCTCTCTTTGTTTCTCTCTCTTTCTCTCTTTCTTTCTCTCTTTTTCTCTCTTTTTCTATTTCTCTCTATTTCTTTCTCTCTCTCTCCTTCTACCTCTCTTTCTCTTTCCCTCTCTTTCTCTCTATCTCTTTCAGTCTCTTTCTCTCTCTCTCTCTCTCGATCTTTCTCTCTCTCTTGGTCACCCTTTTTTATAAGTGTTCTTTTATGATAATTTATTTGATCTTCCTACTGACAGATAAGAGAGCTACACCAGGCTATTCTGTCATCTCACATGTAAATGTGTCCACATATGTGGCCAATGTTTCACGTTGGTTATCATTGCTTGTCATCGCACAAACATCAGTATCAAGGTGTGTTCCCCTAGAGAACGACAGAAAACTAGGTTTTGATCTGAAAGTACTCCAAATCTGAAGCTTCCGTTACTACTTAAACATACCAAATATATCACATGAAAAAGAAAGCCTTAAAAAAGAAAAGAAAGTGTTTGTACGAATAAAACCCGGATTTGTGTTAACAAACAGTGGCCAGGTGCTCGAAGAACTGTATACCAAACACAGCAGTCACTTGAGAAGGTTTGACGATTGGCTTTGTGCTTCTGCTATTTATATGAAAGTATTTGTCTCGCTCTGTTTATGAGAAAAGACACTCACAGACTTCATAAATGCCGCTGCTGAAGAACACAATAAATTATGTTATCGAATTAATGACACACTCAAGTGTAGACTTCAAGATTTAAAACTGCTGTAAGATAAAGGAAGGTCTACTAAAGAGAAAGAAAGAAAAAAAAAGGAATGGGACGAAAATAACGTTTCTCGAAACTCGAAAGCGAAGGATTGCTGTGGTGAAGAATAAAATAACTATTTCTGGAGTAACTCAAGGGAAAATTGGGAGAAGGGTAGAAGAAAAAGAGGGGAGACAGGATGTGGTATCTTTGTGTGTGAAATAGAATAAAACGTGTTCAAAAATAGAATAAAACGTGTTCACAAATAGAATAAAACTTAGACAGAAACCGAACAAAACATTAAACAGAAAATGAAACAAAACTTCGACAAAAGCAGAAAGAAAGTTCAAAGCGAATCAAAGAGCCGCTGCTGGAAGTGCCGACATGAAGAATGCTTGTATCAAAGGGTAGCAGCACAAAAGTGCGCACGTGCAAACATCAGGGCGTCAAAAGGAGCCCGCTTGCACAATTAAATCAACAAATGTAGGAAGAAGACACGTGTCTCTACTGTTACTTCTTAAAACTCTTTTTCTATCTGAAAATCTGTGAACTAAATTGTGCCTCTGTCACAGGAACTATTTTGCCAGCTCGGCAAAGATTTCGGGCCAGTTTTCTATCTCGACTGAACACGGTCACGCCCATCCGGCTGGAAATATTCCTCTCCTAATGATAGCGGCCAATACAATGCTAGTTTTGGACTTGGAAGATAGTTCTGAAGCAGCCGTTTGTTAATTGTTGTGTAACTTGGGGGGCATCATTTTGCTGAAATAATCAGCCATCAACAAGAAAGAAATCTGCATTTTGAAATAAGAGTATTCTTTTTTAAAAAGCAAAACTACTCTCCTTGCTGATGGGCCAGTTTTAATGCTTTCCATAGAATTCTTCTCCGTATCATTTTATGATATCTTCATACCTTTCACCGGGGGTTGGGCACTGTTTGATCTGGCAGCCAGTTAGCGTCAGAGCTAGCGAACCATTAACCAGCCAAAACTCTATCCCATCTCCCAGCTGCTGCTCCTAGTAACAAATCTTGCCTGGCTAACGGCATAGGGATCGCCATAGTTCTCACGGTGGTGGAGCTTGCTAAAGAAGTACTGCAAGCTTTTTAATCTTCACTCAGGGACCCAAACAAAACAGCCGTCGTAACCAGCTCACAATCCGACACGATGACCTGACTCCGTATCTTCATTGCATCGCTGAAAAGAACATCGCAATCATAGTTCGAAGAAGAAGAAGAAGAAGAAGAGGAGGAGGAGGAAGAAGAAGAAGAAGAGAGGAGGAGGAGGAGGAAGAAGAAGAAGAGGAGGAGGAGGAAGAAGAAGAAGAGGAGGAGGAGAAGGAAGAAGAAGAAGAGGAGGAGGAAGAAGAAGAAGAGGAGGAGGAGGAAGAAGAAGAGGAGGAGGAAGAAGAAGAAGAAGAGGAGGAGGAGGAAGAAGAAGAAGAGGAGGAGGAGGAGGAGGAAGAAGAAGAAGCTTTTAAATTCCTATCTCTACTGTGATATATTTTCTTTTGTGTGCTCCCTCTAAGGCCAACTCTTCGTACGAGTTTCACACCTAAGATCTTACACCACTGTGATGAGTTTCACAACTAAGATCTTACACCACTGTGATGAGTTTCACACCTAAGATCTTACACCACTGTGATGAGTTTCACACCTAAGATCTTACACCACTGTGATGCTCCCAACCTATACTGAACTCTTACTAAAGATTAAGTGTTATCGTTGTTGATGGTTTTACAAAGTTTTTCCATTCATTTTGTCATGCCTGTGTGGTTTGTCACTGCTCACATCTTAACAGATTTACTGTGGAGAAAACAACTGACGGAAATAGGAATGTTAAAATGAACAAAAACGATCTTCACATTACTTAGAACTTGGTTCCATTCCAAAAAAGGTTTCTCATGTTCAGTGGAGGGATTATGGCGTGAAGAAGTACATGAGAATCGCGTAGGTTTATCGCGGACGTGTTCGCCGTGACACTTCAGTCATACACGGATACTTATCTCTGGGGACACGACACTTTTATGACTTCTTTTTTATAACCTCCGGAAACGGCAATTACAGCGCAGATTAAGGGAATTTGTATTAGGTCATGAAAATAATCTATTATAGCACAGATTAAGAGGGTTTGTATAAGTCACGAAAATAATCTACTATAGATCAGATTAAGAGAATTTGTATTAAGTCACGAAAATAATATATTATAGGACAGATTAAGAGAGTTTGTATAAGTCACGAAAATAATCTACTATAGATCAGATTAAGAGAATTTGTATTAAGTCATGAAAATAATATATTATAGGATAGATTAAGAGAGTTTGTATAAGTCACGAAAATAATGTGCGTCCTTGATGCCAGATAAATGGTAAAGAATGCTGGCGTACAGAAAACACAAAGATTTAGTAACAAAAACGGCTAATGTCTCTTTGGAATGTGGGGTATTTCACGAAGCTGTCTTTGGTCCTAGAACTTCCTACCACGCGATGTTGGTAAAAGCTAACGTAATACTGCGTTTAAATCTGGTGCGAGTGAGTGTTTGATGGTTAGAGTGAGTGTTTGATGGTTAGAGTGAGTGTCTGATAGTTCGAGTGAATGTTTGTTGGTGAGAATGAGTGTTTGTTGGTGAGAGTGAGTGTTTGTTGGTGTGAGTGAGTGTTTGTTGGTGAGAGTGAGTGTTTGTTGGTGTGAGTGTCTGATGGTTCGAGTGAGTGTTTGTTGGTGTGAGAGAGTGTTTGTTGGTGATAGTGGGTGTTTGTTGGTGTGAGTGAGTGTTCGTTCGTGCGAGCGAGTGAGTGTTTGATGGTTCGAGTTAGTGTTTGTTCGTAAGAGTGATTGTGTGATGGTTCGAGTGAGTGTCTGATGGTTTGAATGAGTGTGTGATGGTTCAAGTGAGTGTTTGTTGGTGTGAGTGAGTGTCTGATAGTTCGAGTGAGTGTTTGTTGGTGAGAGTGATTGATTGTTGGTGAGAGTGAGTGTTTGTTGGTGTGAGTGAGTGTTTGATGGTTCGAGTGAGTGTTTGTTGGTGTGAGAGTGTTTGTTGGTGTGAGAGAGTGTTTATTGGTGATAGCGGGTGTTTGTTGGTGTTTGTTGGTGAGAGTGAGTGGTTATTGGTGTGAGTGACTGTGTGATGGTTCGAGTGAGTGTTTGTTGTTGAAAGTGAGTGTCTGATGGTTCGAGTGAGTGTTTGTTGGTGTGAGAGAGTGTTTGTTGGTGATAGTGGTTGTTTGTTGGTGCGAGTGAGTGTTTGTTGGTGTGAGTGAGTGTCTAATGATTCGATTAAGTGCTTGTTGGTGTGAGTGAGTGATTGATGGTTCGAGTGAGTGTTTGTTGGTGAGAGTCAGTGTTTGTTGGTGAGAGTCAGTGTCTGTTGGTGAGAGTACGCGTTTGTTGGTGTGAGTGAGTGAGTGTTTGATGGTTCGAATCAGTATTTGTTTGCGCGAGTGAGTGTCTGATGCTGCGAGTGAGTATCTGATGATTCGAGTGAGTGTTTGTTCGAGTGAGTGTCTGATGGTGCGAGTGAGTGTTTATTGATGAGAGTATTTGTTGGAGTGAGTGAGTGTTTGTTGGTGTGAGTGAGTGTTTGTTTATCTACGTAACAGAGTCGCTGAGATTAAAACACTGGAAGTATGTAAATGTTAAAAACTATAGGAGCAAAGTTAACAAAGAACCGGATGTGAAATACAACGAAAGAGCACAAAAATAAAAATTTTTTTTAAAACCCCCAAGAATAATCAAGTGTTCAGTTTCAAAGTAGAAAAAAACCAGTACTTTGTATATGGTCTTTTCCATTATTAAAAAAAAAAACGTTTTATTTTAATCTCATTTACGTGCTTCTTTCCGTGTAATCATGCATAATAATCTTTGTTTTGTTATTATTTTTCTATTTTCCTGCAATTGAAGATTGCATTAAAAAATTGTAGTTTTTTTTTTAAATAGCAGTGTTTCCCAGGCCATTTTTCTCCAAGGTCACATCCTCAAAACCCCCATCTTTCCCCCCTCCCCCCGTTATGTACTATTCGTACAGTGGTTATTAAACAAGGATATGCATCATACAACTAAAAACTTCTGCAGGGAAACCAGTAGGAGCACATTTATAACTCACCTACTGCATCATTTCCTCAGCTTTTAATGTGATGGATGAGTTTCACGTGGAGAAATGTTCTCAGTATCAGGCTGACAAGTGCTCAGAAGGACGGTTAACCGGTTTCGTTTTCCATCTCCCCCCCCCCCCAACTTTTCTTCCAATGCCTTTCACTGAACCTTCTTCCGTCAACGCCTCCCTCCACCCCTTTCCTCCGCCGTCCTTTCCAACATCCGTTGGGGGCGTTAACGACCACTTTTAGAAACTGTCTTATAGTCTTCTTCGTGTGACGTGTCCATTCCAGAACTTTCCCCTTCTCATTGCTTCCCTGAATGCAGTGCAGCTTTGCGCAAGATGGCAGCGACTTACAGTAACATATTCAGACTTTCTGTGATGTCGTCCTTTTTCTCTTTTGCCGGGCACTGTGCCTTCTACTGTCAGCCTCTCCAAACCAGTGAAGACAATGGCCGCCATCACTAACCTGTAACAGTGACTGGCAAGAAGGAACGGAATGCCAAATTACCTTCTTACACTGCATGAAGGAAAGGAAAGGCAAACTAACTTCTTACACTGCATGAAGGAAAGGAAAGGCAAACTAACTTCTTACACTGCATGAAGGAAAGGAAAGGCAAACTAACTTCTTACACTGCATGAAGGAAAGGAAAGGCAAACTAACTTCTTACACTGCATGAAGGAAAGGAAAGGCAAACTAACTTCTTACACTGCATGAAGGAAAGGAAAGGCAAACTAACTTCTTACACTGCCATGAAGGAAAGGAAAGGCAAACTAACTTCTTACACTGCATGAAGGAAAGGAAAGGCAAACTAACTTCTTACACTGCATGAAGGAAAGGAAAGGCAAAATACCTTCTTACACTGCCAAGAAAGAAAGGAAAGGCAAAATACCTTCTTACACTGCCAAGAAAGAAAGGAAAGGCAAAATACCTTCTTACACTGCATGAAGGAAAGGAAAGGCAAAATACCTTCTTACACTGCATGAAGGAAAGGAAAGGCAAACTACCTTCTTACACTGCATGAAGGAAAGGAAAGGCAAACTACCTTCTTACACTTCATGAAAGAAAGGAAAGGCAAACTACCTTCTTACACTGCATGAAGGAAAGGAAAGGCAAACTACCTTCTTACACTGCATGAAGGAAAGGAAAGGCAAACTACCTTCTTACACTGCCAAGAAAGAAAGGAAAGGCAAAATACCTTCTTACACTGCCAGGAAGGAAAATAAAGTCAAACTACCTTCTTACACTGCCAGGAAGGAAAATAAAGGCAAACTACCTTTTTACACTGTCAAGAAGCCTGACTACTGTTGTAAATTATGATTTTCATGTAACAAGACCCTGTGTCGCAAAGGAAATGTTCAGAGAACGTTGCCTCGACATAGAAATTTCCATACAACGCATTAACTTCATTCTCACATGTTCCCACAACGCACTAACTTCACTCTCAAATGTTCACACAACGCACTAAACGCACTCTCAGATGTTCACACAACGCACTAACCTCACTCTCGCATGTTCACACAACGCACTCAACTAACTCTCACATGTTCACACAACGCACTAAACTAACTCTCACATGTTCACACAACGCACTAACCTCACTCTCACATGTTCACACAACGCACTAAACTAACTCTCACATGTTCACACAACGCACTAAACTAACTCTCACATGTTCACACAACGCACTAACCTCACTCTCACATGTTCACACAACACACTAACCTCATTCTCACATGTTCACACAACGCACTAACCTCACTCTCACATGTTCACACAACGCACTAACCTCACTCTCACATGTTCACCCAACGCATGGAAACAATCATGATAAACAAAACCTGAACTCTGTCTCTCCCTACAATTATGCTTTGGGCACAAGAGTTACTCGCCTATTTTATATGTTGCGTGCTTCTTCAAAGGCTCCACCGAAAAGAACCATGTTTTTTATCCCCATGTTGTGTTTTCTAATGTTTTTTCATATTCTGATGATTCCACACGATCTGTACAAAAAACTTAAATTAAATTAAATTTAAAATAAAGATCCTGATTCACTCACATTTTTATCTTTATCAACTTTACAAAAACTAAAAAAAAAAAAATGTTAAATTCGTTTCTAAAATTTCTGTAGATTTAACATAAAAGCTTAGAAATATCTCATTGAAGTCTTTTATGTGCTTATTATTTTAATAAGGCCGCGCACACTTATGTTTTACGGTGCACTCTAATATTTTATGGTGCACCATAATGTCATCTTCTGGAAAGTCCATGTTTAATTAGTCCGTGGACGCAACCATTTATCAGCGCACAAACAGCACAAAGATTAGCAGTTTTTTGTAAAGACGACGTGACAGAATAACGTTTCTGGGCGTGCTATAAAACTTGCCTGGAAGAAACAAACCCCCAGAAAGCTTCAGTAACCCTTTCTTTCTCATGTCTACAACGTCTTTGATGTGTGCTTTTCTACCACTGTCGCTAGTGTCGCGGAGGTAAATGGAGATATAAGTTACTGACTGAACAAAATTCCCACGACAAAGACAGGCAGATTCAAATACGACAATGAGGAACCGGAAACCAGTTGGAAGAATAAGATAATTAAAGCAATGAAACAAATGCAGCGTCTTCTTCTTCTCCTGCTTCTGCTGATCTCTTGGCAAATGATGACCTAATGTTATTTACGGCTGACAATTCGAAGAGGATGAATATCAAGCATAGTGTCGGACGGGAAGTGGATCACATACGCATATTTGGTAACGTAGAGTAAAAGAGAAACAGGATCTCAGGAAGATCCCCACCTGCCCGTTACATAGCCTCCGCCATCATAGGTATCACGTGGAGCCCAGTACTGCTATTTAGGCTCCACCAACATGAGCACCTTGTAGAAGTTGTTTGTACTACTGGAGTATCGTAAAGTGGTGAAATATCAATTATAGAACAGATTAATGGTGATGATATTGATTGTGATGATGATGTCTTCCACAGAACAAATAAGATTTTACAAACTACTGATCCAAGAAAACAAAATGCAACATTGAGAGTATTTTAACTATAAAACCCCAGCCACAGATTGTCTGGAGACATTCGTCATGTCTACTAACTGCACAAAACTGATGGCAGCCTTCTTCTTCTTCTTCTTCTCAAATCCTTGCGACAGTTAACTGCATGTTCTCTACAGCCAATAGGTGCTGTTATTAAAAAGCAGAATCGTGATGGATCGAGATTGGGTTATATTTGCTTATTTGAATGCCGGAAGTGGACCTAAGACACTTGTTTCTCTGTAGGCTCAATCACCATGGTGACCACAACGCACTAACTTCACTCTCACATGTTCAAACAACGCACTAAACGCACTCTCACATGTTCACACAACGCACTAACCTCACTCTCGCATGTTCACACAACGCACTAACCTCACTCTCACATGTTCACACAACGCACTAACCTCATTCTCACATGTTCACACAACGTACTAACCTCACTCTCATATGTTCACACAACGCATTAAATTAACTCTAACATGTTCACACAACGCACTAACCTCACTCTCATATGTTCACACAACGCACTAACCTCACTCTCACATGTTCACACAACGCATGGAAACAATCATGATAAACAAAACCTGAACTCTGTCTCTCCCCTACAATTATGCTTTGGGCACAAGAGTTACTCGCCTATTTTATATGTTGCGTGCTTCTTCAAAGGCTCCACCGAAAAGAACCATGTTTTTTATCCCCATGTTGTGTTTTCTAATGTTTTTTCATATTCTGATGATTCCACACGATCTGTACAAAAAACTTAAATTAAATTAAATTTAAAATAAAGATCCTGATTCACTCACATTTTTATCTTTATCAACTTTACAAAAACTAAAAAAAAAAAATGTTAAATTCGTTTCTAAAATTTCTGTAGATTTAACATAAAAGCTTAGAAATATCTCATTGAAGTCTTTTATGTGCTTATTATTTTAATAAGGCCGCGCACACTTGTGTTTTACGGTGCACTCTAATATTTTATGGTGCACCATAATGTCATCTTCTGGAAAGTCCATGTTTAATTAGTCCGTGGACGCAACCATTTATCAGCGCACAAACAGCACAAAGATTAGCAGTTTTTTTGTAAAGACGACGTGACAGAATAACGTTTCTGGGCGTGCTATAAAACTTGCCTGGAAGAAACAAACCCCCAGAAAGCTTCAGTAACCCTTTCTTTCTCATGTCTACAACGTCTTTGATGTGTGCTTTTCTACCACTGTCGCTAGTGTCGTGGAGATGGATGGAGATATAAGTTACTGACTGAACAAAATTCCCACGACAAAGACAGGCAGATTCAAATACGACAATGAGGAACCGGAAACCAGTTGGAAGAATAAGATAATTAAAGCAATGAAACAAATGCAGCGTCTTCTTCTTCTCCTGCTTCTGCTGATCTCTTGGCAAATGATGACCTAATGTTATTTACGGCTGACAATTCGAAGAGGATGAATATCAAGCATAGTGTCGGACGGGAAGTGGATCACATACGCATATTTGGTAACGTAGAGTAAAAGAGAAACAGGATCTCAGGAAGATCCCCACCTGCCCGTTACATAGCCTCCGCCATCATAGGTATCACGTGGAGCCCAGTACTGCTATTTAGGCTCCACCAACATGAGCACCTTGTAGAAGTTGTTTGTACTACTGGAGTATCGTAAAGTGGTGAAATATCAATTATAGAACAGATTAATGGTGATGATATTGATTGTGATGATGATGTCTTCCACAGAACAAATAAGATTTTACAAACTACTGATCCAAGAAAACAAAATGCAACATTGAGAGTATTTTAACTATAAAACCCCAGCCACAGATTGTCTGGAGACATTCGTCATGTCTACTAACTGCACAAAACTGATGGCAGCCTTCTTCTTCTTCTTCTTCTCAAATCCTTGCGACAGTTAACTGCATGTTCTCTACAGCCAATAGGGTGCTGTTATTAAAAAGCAGAATCGTGATGGATCGAGATTGGGTTATATTTGCTTATTTGAATGCCGGAAGTGGACCTAAGACACTTGTTTCTCTGTAGGCTCAATCACCATGGTGACCAAATCTGGCTGTAATTGGCCATCAAGAAAATGTAGAAGGCATCAATTATTCTTTACGAGGATCACCGAGATGGGAGAGTGGGATAATGCCTGGCCAGCTCCACTATCACCACACGACGCTGAAGTCATTGCTCTCAAAGCTGTCAGCTAGCACGTGGTCAGACATGACAGTCTTGTCACACCTGACACCGTCGCTTCTACTCCACTACGGCGACAGCAGCAGTTTCTCCCCGAGCATGTTGAAATAAACATCATCTGCCACAGGAACGAACCACATCACCACAACAATGCTGACACTATCTACATCCAGAAACAAGTCAGATGGTTTGTCCCACGTTACACGACTGTAACTAGACAGTACATCACTGAAGACATTCACAGATTTGTAGGTAACAGAGGAAAGGGCCACCCACCCAAGAGATGGAAGGAGGGAATCACAGAACCCTTAAATAGCCCATTATATGAAGCACATCACCTGGCCCTATCAAGAAGTCTATTTGTCCCTTCAGTGAGAAAGGATACAAGACAAGACAAGACAAGACAAGACAGTGTTAACTTACGTGACTGTACTGTGTGAACCGCTGTCAGCACGTAGAGACAAGCAACCCGCCAAAGTTCCATAGCGCCTGCAGTAAGAAACAGTATTGTTTATAACAGCGGTACTGTAGCATATTACAATGTACTATAACATAATATTCTGTACTGCAGCATAACAGTCTGTGCTATAACATAAAGCGGTGGGGCGGATAAAGACTGGAAGCTGTGCTGTCGTGGTTGTTGAGTGGCGGCAGGAATTTGTAGATAGAACAGGTGGCAAGAGGAGGACAATATGTGGCTTCTTAGGGAATCTGAGGGGTTTGACCTATTGTCCCTACACAGCCATCTTGTCTTGTCCACTTACTAACCCTTTTAGGGAATCTGAGGAGTTTGACCTATTGTCCCTTCACAGCCATCTTATCTTTCCACTGTCTAACCCTTCTTTTGGATTCCGAGGTAGTCGACCTGCTGCCCCTACATGTGTCCTGACCTAAAGATAGCTTTTATTCTTTCATGTGTTCTGTTTCATTACAAAAAGAGCAATAATGACTTGAAGTATAACGGACTGTTGCCAGGGGCAACAGGTCTGTCGTCCTTAGGACAGATCTGTGCTCAGTTCAGTCAGAAGCTCTGATGCAAAACAGGTGAAAGAGAAACTACTGTCCAGCTTTCTCCAAATACAAAGACCCCCTAAACTGTGACAGTCCATAAATCTACTATAAACCTCGAAATAACACTTCAAGAACACTTATAAAATCAGACAGGTCTAAATTAGTTCTAAACACTAATGAAAAATAACTGCAGGTTAGATTATGCAGAGAATGTCCCAAAAGTTGGAAATAAAGAACTACATTAGATTTAATTAAAATAAACCTTACTTCCTAACACATCATCGATTTCTTGAGGCTGACAAAGTCTACATTTGATAAACTTAGATGCATGAAACACGTGCTTGAAGAACAATAGAAAATGCCCTAATCTCGACACCCACGTGGTCGAACCTATGTCGCCATACTTGACAAATGAAGTATCACGACCCTGACCTCTATAATCTCTTTTAAATAACTCGTACAAGTAAATATGACGTTTAGTTTTAACACAGAAAAACTCAGCCCACGTGGCATATCTTAAATCAAAGTAAATTAACACAAAAAAGATATCTTAATCTCACACTAAAATAACACAAAATAACTAGAATAATCACACCAGAAATATCAGAAATACAAAATCTAGATTAAAATAAGGCAAGGAGTGTCCAGATTACATAGCTTTAGTGACGACTGACATACAGTAAAATGTCACATAAGGCTTAACCCTAGAACTGGTTGCTGGTCGGAATCTAGCATTACATGTAACCCTGGCTTGGAATTAATTTGCCTAGAATACTGATACTGTAGTAAGGAGAAAGTACTTGCCTAGAATAGTGACACTGTAGTGGGAAGACAGCACTTGTCTAGAATACTGATATTGTAGTGAGGAGACAGCACTTGCCTAGAATACTGATACTGTAGTGAGTAGACGGTATTTGCCTAGAATACTGACGTTGTAGTGAGGAGACGGTACTTGCCTAGAATACTGACGTTGTAGTGAGGAGACGGTACTTGCCTAGAATACTGATATGATAGTGAGTTCCGAGTCTTAGTTTAGAAACTTAATGTCATGCCGAGTGGATAAAACTAGATTGGGACATTACAAAGAGAGCAAGGCTCTTGCTTAGCACATTCCTATAAAAGGTTTCTCACAACATTTTTCTGCTAGAGTCACGCAGCTGTAACACAGATGAAGGCTGTAACACAGCTGTAGCACCGGAACCATGATCTGCAACAAATCTCTGATCAATTCTGCTTGGTTTTTCACGCCCTTGCGTCATGGCTCAGTGTTTGCCTTGCCGGGCAACATGGTCACATACTTGTGGCGGATTTTGCAAACTCTCGTCTCCTACAAACGACAGGAGCACAGACATTGTGAACCCAATCCGCGTCCCAGTTTGCTCTGGTTTTAACTTTTTATAAGACAGGTGTCTACAAAGAAAATAAAAATGTCTTTTATCCTCTCGCGCAGTTTGCTTTCTTCCAGTTTTGACACTCGCGTATTTGAAGAATAATTGTTAGCAATAGTGTGATTCAATTTTGCTGACAACGTACAATTTGTAACGCAAAGAAAAATGGCTTTCCCTCCTCAAGTTTCATGTACACAAAACCGGTATTTGCACAGGTAACATCTACATGGAATTTACAAGGTGTCAATAAAGTTTCGGCTGATTTTAGTTTAAAAAAATCTAGAGATTATTCGCTAGAATAAAAGCTGGAATGATTAGCTGAATTTTTACGATATTCGTATTAATACAATCAAGATTAGAAAAGGGTAGCATCTTTTCATTTTAGTTATAATTTAGTTTAAGATTTGATCTGGCTGTTCGGACTGCTTCTCTTCCTGATCATATGCATTTGTGTAATGGTTCCATAACATAATGCCATTTAGTTCTTGAAACAGCGGAGCGTCAACAGTGGCGAACTGCTTTGTTAATAAGGAACAGTGTCTGCTGAACAGATCTTGGCGTTTCTTGGATTTCTGAGGACTATTATGCATTCTGACTCTGAATTTGGTGTATTCGACAAATGTAACACCTTGTTTTCAAGTGTTGGTTACTAATTGTTGTACTCAAATCAAGTGAGACTTTTAGGACAACGTGCGTTTCTCTCTGGAGAGAGTTATAGTTTATGACATAAAATAGGTGGAGTATAATTTTAATCTTATTTCTTTAAGGACAATTATTAATCCAGATAGTAACAATTTAACCTCTTTCAGGTAGTAATCCACGGAGTGTGAGAATATTTATTCATTCGGTGAATCACTTCGACAAAATTCTATAATAACGTGTGAAGATTTTACCGAAAATCGTAAAACTCTGCCTCTAACAAGTAACACGTAAGCAAGGTTGTTCTAAAGTGAAAAACATCAAAACAAGATATTATTTCAACCTGTAAAGATCGTTATCATAAATAAGGGCAGCTAGACATGAAAAAACCTTGTTATTATCAGGACAAGAGTTTCACCAAGATTCTGATGTATTTCTGTGGTGAAGATTCTGATGTATTTCTGTGGTGAAGATTCTGATGTATTTCTGTGGTGAAGATTCTTATGTATTTCTGTGGTGAAGATTCTGATGTATTTCTGTGGTGAAGATTCTTATGTATTTCTGTGGTGAAGATTCTGGTGTATTTCTGTGGTGAAGATTCTTATGTATTTCTGTGGTGAAGATTCTGATGTATTTCTGTGGTGAAGATTCTTATGTATTTCTGTGGTGAAGATTCTGATGTATTTCGGTGGCGATAATGAAGCCACAAATGTGATGATCTCGGGGTATTAGAAATAATTACTGACGAAAATATTAATCACATACGTAAGCTAGTATAAAACTTTCATGAAGAAGACTGATTGACTGACTTATTGACTGACTGACTGACTGGCTGAATAAATGAACTTTATTTGCAAAGGGTATGCAAGCCGCCTGACACTCTACCCTTGTCATGCAACTTTCTCTCTGTTCCAGATATTCTACCTCAGACAGTTATTGATTGATTGATTGACATTCCTTTTGGGCAAGCATTGGCTCACGGGGCGGAAATCATATCTTTCTATGTCTGACGACTCGCAGCCGTCCGCTGTAGGTCTTGGGTGGACTTGAACCCCAAAGTTGTGCTCTCTCTAGTGATGGTTCTACGTAGAGTCTCCCTTGGCCTGCCTTGCTTTCTTTTGCCCTTGGCTGACCATGTGAGGGCTTGGCGAGGGAGTCTGGATTCGTCCATTCTGAGAACGTGGCCGAGACAGGCCCATCGACGTCTTTTGATGTATCTTGATACGTAGACTTGGTTCGATTCCTGTCTTATTGACTCGTTCGATTTAAAGTCGAACAATCTGATGTTCAATAGTCTACGGAGACATTTGTTCTCAAATGCATCAAGCCTTTGATTGAGTAGACTGGTTGATTTCCAACTCTCACAACCGTATGTTAACACTGGGATCACACAGGAGTTGAACATTTTAAGTTTCCTGGTTTTACTGAGCGTATTTGACTTCCAGATAGTAGACAGTTTATTGAAAGTACTGGAAGCCATTGCAATGCGGGACATGGTTTCTGGTGGTGTATCACCCGAGGTTGACATTTTGCTTCCCAAACAGGTGAAACTGTGGACTTTTTCAAAAGCAAAACCGTTTAGCAAGATCTAGTCAGGTCTGTTTGTGAGATCAATAATTTTTTTTATTAATTTTTAGGCCAAGTTGTTTTGTGTAGGAGTGGAGGCGACCCGTTTTCTCTTGGGCGTTATACTGGCCACATAACAAACATTGATTAAGACTTAAATAAAAAAAAACAATATTAAGACTTAAATAACAAACATGATTAAGACTTAAATTTTTAAAAAAGCAATATTAAGACTTAAATAACAAACATGATTAAGACTTAAATTTAAAAAAAAACAATATTAAGACTTAAATAACAAAAAACAATATTAAGACTTAAATAAAAAAAAACAATATTAAGACTTAAATAAAAAAACAATATTAAGACATAAATAACAAACATGATTAAGACTTAAATGCTAAATCTGTCGTGTTTCATTCTTACCCATACTTTCAATAAAGGAAATAACTATATATATCAAAGTCAATCTCACACTCTTGTACGGTAATAAATTTCTACTGAACTACTTTGTAGTAAAAGAATTCAGGTTAAAATCATTTACATTAGCATTATCTAGGGTGTGCAGTCACCAAGATTAAGCTCTATAAACGTTTACATATCAAACCAGCCGGACCACATTAACCCCTTGTCGGCCAAATGTCTCCTCTGTCTCAATGACTTCGCCTCCTTACTTTATCCCTCATACTCTGGTCAAGTCAGATGAGATTACATAATTATGGGCTTCTTTTATGCTGTACTCCCAGGAAGGGCACTGCTTTTCAGACTCCACAAAACAGACCCACGTGGGTGGAACTTCCCTCTGTGATACCCACGAGCAGCGGGTATGGTTATCACTTGTCCATGTCAGGAAAACCTTTTCTTCTTACGTGTGTGGTCCAGTTTTTAAAAAAAAAAAGACAGAAAAAGTGAAGAAAGTGAAGAGAAACAAGAATGGCCCAAAAAAAATATGATGAGTTCCTATAAGTGAAGAACATACACCAATGCAATATTTCGGTAGATGCCTTATTCTATGACCAAATAAAAAAAACCACACACACGCAGCAAATAAAAACACGAGAAGTAGGTGATAGCACCGGTTTTACGGCAGTTATTTCCCTTATTTGCTCCAGCGTCATGTGGCAAGGTTCTGAGTCGTTGTTTGGTGTTTTTGGGCGCGTTGGGACGTTCTGAAAGTACAGAACAAAGAGGTGTGCACCCCAGACGATTGATGATAACACTGAGGACGGAAGACGATGACAGCTGATAGTCATGGCTTTCTTCAGTTCCCGGGGAGCACGCAGGATGATGAACTGATAGTCTCACAGCGAGCTGCAATGCCAGGTCTGGCGGTACGCCCAGACACGAACAGGTTAAAGTCAAACATCACCTGGGTGTGACCCGGGGGCGCTGCCTGGAGATGACGTAGGGTCATGGTTAGCTGTAGTTTGGTACTTCTGGCGCTATTTCAGGCGCTTCTGCGACATATGATTCTAGCACTGATGGCAGCATCACGATGTTCACCACATTCATGACTATACGAACACTGAAGAAGTGTTTGAGCTTCATATAACTGCTGTGATGACGTTATGATATGAGCACATAATAATAAACTCAAGGTATCCTGGGTTGTTTTATTTTCATGTAAATAAATAAAATTTGAATTTATTAACTCCATTTCCTCTCATACATAAACTGATATTTATTAACTTTTTATAAACGTGTGTGTTCTGTCAATGTTACATAATGTGTATGGCCCGCATATTATCAATGCTAAGATCATAAACCTGCTGTTTTTTTTCAGTCCTGACTATTTATCAAGGGAAAATGTGAGACAGGCAGTTTCCTTGTTCTTTTAGTAGCATCCTAAGATTTTAAAAACTAATTATCATACAGTAAACACTGCTACCATACAGACAGGAATCATAAGTTAACACTGCTACCATACAGACAGGAATCATAAGTTAACACTGCTACCATACAGACAGGAATCATAAGTTAACACTGCTACCATACAGACAGGAATCATAAGTTAACACTGCTACCATACAGACAGGAATCATAAGTTCACACTGCTACCATACACACAGGGATCATAAGTTAACACTGTTACCATACACACAGGAATCATAGGTTACCACTGCTACCATATAGATAGGAATCATAGGTTAACATCATCATTATCATCAGGTGCCGTGCCGACTGGCGTTGGCTATTATGCTTCTCCAGAGTACACGATCCTTCATGCAGGCAATCAGCTCAGTTGGTGATCTCCTCTCACACTATCCCGTCAAACTGTCCAGTATCATTTCTCTTGGTCTTCCTCTTGATCTCCTTCCTTCTATTTTTCCTGTTGTTATAATATTTTCAATGCCCCCTCTTCTCATTGCATGTCCTACGAAAGTACATTGTCTCTCTCTTTTTTTTTTTTTTTTGACAAGATTTTTTGTCTCTCCAGCTCTTCTCATACATTCTTCATTAGTTATTTTTGCTGTCCAGGGGATTCGCAACATTCTTCTAATAAACCACATTTCTGCTGCTTCCAATGATTTTTGTGCAGACCTGCCTATTGTCCATGATTCACTTCCATATAACAAGATAGGCTCAATATAACATTTTAGGACTCGTTTTCTAACATTCATTGATAAGGATGTGTTACATAATATGTTTCTCTTTCTTTGAAGTGCAGTCTTTGCTTGGCCTATTCTGTTCCTAATTTCTGTTCTTCATTTCCCATCTGAAGTTATTACTGCTCCAAGGTATTTGAATATCTGCACCTGCTTTAGAATAGTTCCGTTTAATTTTATACTGCATGTTGGTGGATTCTGTTTCTTAAATATAACCATAGTCTCTGTCTTTTTGATGTTCAAAATATATTAAAACTGCTACCATATAGATAGGAATCATAGGTTAACACTTCTACCATATAGATAGGAATCATAGGTTAACACTTCTACCATATAGATAGGAACCATAGGTTAACACTTCTACCATATAGATAGGAATCATAGGTTAACACTTCTACCATATAGATAGGAACCATAGGTTAACACTTCTACCATATAGATAGGAACCATAGGTTAACACTTCTACCATATAGATAGGAACCATAGGTTAACACTTCTACCATATAGATAGGAATCATAGGTTAACACTGCTACAATATAGACAGGAATCGCTTAGTCTGGAAATGAAACCTCTACCATTTCTCTTTCTATCTCACGAACAAAACACTCCGTGGTCTATTGTGAAACTTTTATCTGTAAAATCTTACGAATTAACCAAAACTAAAAACAAAATAGGTAAAAAAAAAATACTGTTCAAACAAGAAATAAACTAATTTCCCATACAAATAATGGTAAGTACGAGTTGTGCATGTTGGCCTTTCCTGTTCTGCTATTAGCTTCATAGACGGTATAATTTGGTGTAATTAAAATAGTATTCCCAGGTCTTTACTGCTCTGAAACATTACGACTGAAACAGTCACTACAAGAATCTTACTATCTGTCAAGAGCTCTTAACTGTATCTGAGATTTTAACTATCTTATGCAGATTTATTGTACTAGCGTTCATCTGGTCGTAGCCTGTTCTGTTTATTTAAAGGTTTATACATTTCTGTGGCAGTTATTTTCCATCTGATACTCACTGCTGGAGAGCTGTTAGGGAGGCAAAGTTCCGCAAGGGACATGTAAATGACTCACTCACTCACTCACTGCTATAAACCATCAATAAATGAGAGTCTATTTTACATTATTAATCTAAGCTACAATGAATCCATTTTCATGACCTTGTAGAAACGCTAGCACTCCTGTACCAAAAACTGCCGACTAATAGGATTCTGACAATCTATGGATATGTTCTGAGTGCACCTATAAGTTGTCCTG